>JAPZDZ010000022.1:3142824-3153061 GCA_029783805.1 Acanthurus tennentii
GAATTTGTCTGTAAGCCAAACCTACGGAGTGGAATGTTGATGTGAGCTCGATTGGTTTGCCAATAGTGCCTGTGCTTCAGTTTTCAGCATTCAGATTATTTGCTCATCTGATATCAGGCTATTACTTCAAAATCATAAAGGCAATAGAGTTGGCGGGCAGAGTAGCCTGAGCCATCAGATCATTTGACCGTAATCTGTCATACATGGGCTGCAGAGCTCTTCAGCGGGGATCGATGAGATTGGGCCAAGGCAATACAGGGAGGGACTAATAGGACATTGATTTTGTATGAAAGCAGGTTTTGAGTGTTTGTGTTGCAGGTAACCGGTATTGACTGGCAGCCCAGCGGCATATTGACCCGCGGTCTGGACTCATTAAGAGGAGCAATGCCTGGGAGGCAGGCTATCGGCCGGCGGAGGAGAGGCTCCGCTCGCTCCTTGTACGCCTCCTCTCTTCGTGCTCACCACTCATCTGCTTTTCTAATAAGGCCGGAAGGCGCACTAGAGTGGGTCGCGGAGGGAGCCCTGAGGCGCCCCCGTCCTCTTATCGACAAGACCTCGGCTGCGCTTGCCGCCTGTCCAGAGACGGCCAATTCATCCTGATAATGCCCCCACTACTCATCTCGCTGCTGTGTGCTGTGAGACCCACCGGGCCTGTCCCATGGTATCAGCCCGTAATGACAGCGTGGATCAAACCGTGGCCAGGTCATTAGGGGATGTTATTGAAAATCAATGGCGCTCCTGTGTCTCGCACACTCCGGCAGGGTCTTTTTTTAAAAGGGCTCCTTGAAAAGACTGTTTGCCGGGATGGGGCCGGCGCATTGGGAAGACTTAAATCACTATCACTTTCAATTTAGGCTGCCAGTAATTGAGCCACATATTCCTCCGATGGGTAGCATCTGTCAGTAGCCAGCTCCACTTTAGCACCGTGTGCTTTTAGGCCTAATCATCTAGTCAACAACGGGTACTTAACTCCTGTTCTTGTTAGTGATTTTTCCTGTAACTATTATTTACCAAGCAAGCTTTGGTGGAAGAAAAACACACACCTTACATTTTCCCCCGACTCAATCTCTCTGTCCTGTGCTCTATCCATTTTACGGCTGATTGTGGAACGGCCCTCCGGAGATGAAAAGCTCCATCAATTTCACTCATCGTCTGGCAAGGTCAATTTATTTCAGCACACAGTCCATCATCAGATAGGAATCAATTGACACATTGCCTAGCATATCCAACCCAAGGTGGGTTATTACAGCTTCTGCAATTGTCAGCTCTTTTCAAGAGCTTTTCTTCACATATCCCTGTTTTTTTTTTGTTTTTCTGTCACAGGGATTGTTTATGATGTTCTGTATTCTCTTGCTTATAATTTGATGGAACAGAGTCACAGTGACAGGAGCTTCTTGTAACAGCCTGTCATAAAAAACGACTGTTATACAAGATTGTGGGTTGTTTTATTTTTTTTTACACATTTTTCCACTATAATCCCAATTAATAGGATACAGTGGTATCTGAGGTAAGACATTGTTTTATTGTTCCACTAATCCTCTTCATTTATCTGTGAGAAACCTCAATGCTGAGGGTTTGGGATTGAATTTCCATGGTCTCAAATACCTCCAAAAAGTACTTGGCACAGAGCTCACCCCAGATTCAGCGAACAGTGGGACAGGCCTAAGGGGCTTTTGTAGAGCACAATGGCAGCTAATAACACAGTGCCAAGCTAATAAGATAGGCAACAAATGAATGGTTCAGTCCAAGCTCCTTTTCTCTCTTGCTCAATCTCCCCCCACTGATAAAACATGTATGAAAGCGTTTTTGAGCCGCGATGTAGTGGCTCCCTGGACTTTCCCCCCAGCGAGAGCTAATGCATTAGTTCCCATTCGCAGGCTGTTTTGAAATGGAGATTGGTAATGAGACAGGAGGCCCCCGCCATGATCACATTTGGACTGCTCGGGCCTCAGCTGGGCCTGGTGATTTGGGAGACGGTGGCTCCGCTCGCAGTTCAAGTCCATCTCTCTGCGGGAGTTAGCAAACCCTGACGAGAGCCATTTCAAACCACTAAACTACATCTGAACTGTGAACCGAGGGAAAGAGCACCGAGTCAAGAGCTTTGGCCGTGGATCCCTGTGACAGCACTCTGCGTGGACTGCATGTTGTTTTGACCACCTAAAAAGGCTAGCAGCATACAGCCCTCCATGTTGCCGTCTTTTTTTAGCCCTCAATGTCAACAGAGCGGCAGCTGACAGAACCCAGGCCAGTCGACGGCTAAGGAGCTGACTTGGAAACAGCCAAAGGGTGTGAATTCCGGGCCCTGGTGACAAAGTGCTGTCTAATGTCTTTGCACCTCTGGACCTATGACAAATATCTGGCTGTCTCACCCCACTACCGTTATGGCTGTGCGAGCAGACCGGCTAGTGCAGCAGCCTGGGAGAAAGAATATACTGTAAATCACTCACAGAGGAACCTCAGAGAGCAAGACGTGAGACAGGGAGGAGAAAAAGGGAATTAAGGGAGATGGAAAAGGAGGAGGTCCAAAGCAGCCACCAGCCAAAATAAGTTTTCCACTTTGATTCAATTTTGAGGATTTTTCCAGCCTTTAGTGGAACCTAACCATCTCCCACACTGGCCATATTATGTACACAAGCCATAAAAATGAATAACATTTATGCAGCTGGGTGCATCTGGCAGCAATAGTTCTCTCATTCAGGGACCCACAGGATGGCACCGTGCCGCCACACCACCCTCTCTGCTCTATGTATGGGCACCAGACAAGAGAAGACTTAAGGGAGGGGTGGGTGGTGTAAAGGGAGGCTCTCAAATGCTTCAAATTAGTCTAAAAAAATAAGAGATTTCAAGGCAAATGGAAGCCATACATGGCTCGTCCAATTTGGCACAGCCAATGCACATGATTAGCCGTAGAGACGTTAATCAAAAGTGGCTCAGTATTTGAAGGGGCGGTGAGAGGCACTGCCAGCTGGTGACAACATGGCTTGTGTGCACGGGCCAAGAGTGAAGTTTATTTGAATATGAATCTTGCCGTGACCGTATTTCTCCAGAGCTCAGTTAGCAGAGCGTTCCTTGGCTCATCACTGGGATCGCCTCAGAGCCGCTTGGCATCCGGGAAGGCGGAAGTTTTTCCAAGCCGCAGAATGAGTATTACGATTTAGTCCATCCCCTCTGGTGGTGTGGGCATATTCATAAGCATTTATTTAGTTTGACGCTGGCAGAAACGCAACACCTAGTTCTTGGCGTCCGTGCGTGAGGATTTCCTTTCCAATATGAAATTATGAAATTGACAAAAGGTTGTTTTTACAGCCTATGAATTAATAACACATTTAAAAATAAAACATCCTATCGTTCCACATAAACCATGCTAACCCTCTGCAGAAAACACACAGCTTCAATATTAAACTGTCAGTGTTCTTTAGAGCCACAGGCTCAGGCTGGAATACGACCACCAGAGCTCCAAACCAGTAACAGAGCAACATCTGTTTTCTGCTTTGATGAGTAATGTGCTGGGCTTTTTATTAGGATTTTAGAAATGACAAATTAATTCAGTTTCATTTTTTAGCTGCTTGATAAGGGTTAAGGTACATTTGGCTACAGGCGGTACACACATGCACTTTTCACTTTTAGCATTAGCACTCAGTGCAAAATGTACTTGGTTTGTCGTTGTAGCTTCAGGAAGCTAATGATCCTGTTTTTGAAAACAAATGTGGTCCTGCTTAGTTTCCTGCATGTGGTGTCAAAGATAATTCAGTCCTGAATGTAGGAAAAATCCATCGCAGCATTTTTGGGGAAAGGGTGCATTTCAGCTAATCAAGTAAATATTTTATGCATGCCCGATGTCATGTATGATAATTGTAGGATTCTCTTCTTCTGCTAGATCATATTTCACTACAAAAAGCATAATCAGAAACAGAAACAAGTCTCTCGGTTTAATGCCTGAACCAGCAGAAAAGTTAAAAATGATACAGTGAACAAAGGAAACACATGACACTCGTGTTACACCTAATTTAAATGTCAGCTAGTTTTAAATAAACGTCTTGTCAACTATCAGAAGTGTTAAAAGCTGGTTTTGTTGTTTTGGCTTGAATACTAGCCAAATGACAAGTCAGTAATTATTATTTAAAATGCAATAACATCTGTAATTAAAATGTAGACAAGTTTAATCCTAGTGTAAAAAACAATAAAATGATTTCATGCTAGTTTCAGATGCATAAAAATAGTGACTGATTTTCCAAACTCTCCAAAGGTCTGGAAGCTCTGAGTGTAGTTGTTAATAACGGATAAATACAGGCTGCATATATCAGCTCTGTCCGTCCCGTCCGCATTTTCCCCAAAAGGTTCAAATTTTAGACTCCACACTGACAACATGAGATATGTGACAAATTACTGTATTTATTTTGACATGAAGGAAATTTCTTGCTTTTCAAAAGCTGTGTATATCATTTCATATACCAGAATGACTTGTTTCTGCATTCAGTGTTTTGTGCATTAAAATACTTTAACAATCAAGTCATGCTAACATCCAGCTTACTCAGAGCCAGCAGATCATAAATCAGAGTCATCAAAACAAACCGTGTTACAGAGACAATTCCACTGCGTTGATTCATACAAAGTTGATCCGAACAATATTTCTTTTAGTCAGTGTGGCCTCACTACTCCAGGCATACTCTATATAAAGGCCGTTCGTTTCCCCGAGCACGTGAATAATACATGATGAAAATCAAAATAACACTCTGATTCACTACATCTGTTGTTGCTGCTCTCTTGGTTTGGTGTGCTGGCACTCAGGATCTCAGTGTTAGGTCCTGTCTTGACAGATAATGGATTTTTATTGCTTCTTTGAGCACAGGAAGATCCAAACTTCTGTGCCAGAAGGGCCACTGGATTTAGACTGCATTTATGTCATCAACGAGTTATAACCCTCTCGCACCGAAACAGCACAGGCAGCCATAACAAAGGGCATGAGGATCGTATTCTTTATGAGGCTGGCTTTGACAGGACTTCCAGCATTCCAGGCCTGGCTTTGCCTGCTTCCAATGCTTCTTTGGAAATTTGTCTGGCAGCAAACATGCTTTGAAAGGCTCTTATCTCCTATCTGGGCAGGAGTTCCATGCACCGAGATAACAAACCCTATCTTATCTCGCTGTGTTCATTAATGTCACAGCTTAAGGGGGCTTGTTCTTCCACTTGCAATGGGGCTTGCAGAGCGGATTGTTTGCAGATTAGTCAGCACAGGCCTCTGGAGGTCTTGGAGCACGTTCAAAATGCCTGTCTTGTGCCACAGACGTTCTTGAATGCCCACATTGGCGTACTGGCTGCCTCTTGCTTCCCTGTGTCAAATGGCAGGAGTACCACGCGATGGTTGGTAGGCATCATTACACAGTGAGATCTACAGTAACACTTATCACATCAGACAAGCCGGCCACACGAGCCAAAACAAAAATGTGCATTACAGCCACCCGAGGCCAGCTATGTCGGTGAATGTTTGGAGGTTGACGTGTTATTATTTTGCTCCTGATTAGCCCAGAGCCTTAATCAGTGGTACACTTTTGAAACAACATCTATTTGAGCTTATCAACCTAGAAAAACATGCAGCCAGCAATGTTTCATGCATTTTGTTCATACTGTGCGGCCAGATTCATGATCATCCTTTTGTGACACAAGAGACCAGGCAAAAGCTCCACTGATTCAGCCATCTGGCTATCTCACACAACCCTTGGCTACACAGTGGCTCACTCAGCGATTGATTGGGGTGTTGAAGGCCAGCTATTTAGCACATCAGAACAACAAGCACTGCTATCAAGCTGGCCCTTCTCATGCCTCGTTTCTGTGTCGCCCAAGAATGTCTCTTATCTCTTCCCTTCTGCGTGTTGGTTTAGGCCAGACAGCATATGCCCGCATTCCCCACGTAATACACCGTTGTGCTTTTGGTGCAACCCCGACAGACACAGGTTGCAACTGAGAGCCGATTGAGGGGGGGTGACCCTTGTGTTGGTTCGTAAGAAGCTGCTTCTACAATGCAGCCTCTGGCAGGAATATAATACTGTTCAAACTGGCATTTTCATCCCAACATGATCTCCTGTGGTTGCAACCAAAAGACTGACGGATGAAAATAGAGCTTGTGTTCCATATTATCGAATCGCCCTCTCTCACCTGATTACATTCTTATTAGTGCCTCTTTTCTTCTCCCATCATTGTTACTTCTGGTGAAACAGGCCTGATAATATGCATTCACTTGCCAGATGCACAACCTGCTCTTTCCCATCTCTGATTCTTTGTTGTTGCCGAATGGTTTTTAAATGAAAAGTGTGAGTGCGGTGTAATTATAATTCTGGGGGTATTATGAAATCAAATATCACAAAGAATGTAATTTTATTTGCTTGTAATCTCTCTCACCCAGGCTAATAGGCGTTTTCAAAGGGCATGCTCGGGGGGTTTAAACGGCAGACCATCTCTAAATAGAATGGCTGCTCTGCTCTCTTGCTCTGCAGCTCTGTTCTTTTGTCTTTGATATTGCAGGCAAAGAGCTTGACAGTCTGGGAGACGTGGGAGATTTGTCGGCCTGTGATCTCCATGCCTCTCTGACAAATGAGCGCCTTTGGCAAGGCTGCTGGAGGTACGGCTTCTCTGCCCTGCTGGAATCCTGATGAGACTACACTGGAGCTGCTGGTAATGAAGTCAGGGCACAGGACCAAACTGCTGCCAGATATGACCTTTAATCTACACACTGCAGGTCATTTGGCATGCAATGACTCAAAACCGCACATACCTTTGTGCTATTACATCTCGCACATTCTTCAGTGTATTCTGCTCTATTGTTTCCGAAACAGAGAAAAGCACCCGCCACGTTTTTAAACAAAACATACTGATGCAACAAATCTCTGCAGCTTGTTAAGACGGTGGCCAGATGATTTACATTTTATATATTCCAACATTTGGTGTTAGCTAATGTTTTGTCTATATTCATGCTTGACGAGCGGGGTAATTTAGGATGCAATCTCCATACAGTCCGTCTTCATTAGAGTGGACTCAACTGCTCCACCAAGCACACAATTGCTTGACATTGATTTTGCAGAATCTTTCAGTGCATGTAATTCCTCGTACAGCGTGTGGTAAGGATGTCTGTGCAAACTAAGATGTTAACAAATTATGAGCTAAAAATTTGAATCCCCTCCGGAGAAATGTTTTAATTTCAGCCCCATAATGAGCAGGAAATCGCTGATATTCATTCCGGACGTTTCCGCACTGAGAAATCTCAAAACCACAATGCTCACTCAATGAAATCCAACATGGTTGCCTTTGATTTCAGCTCTTGACTTCAAGGGGGCTGAGTAATGATTCATAGGAAGAACAAGCACTACCCCTTGTGGCCCACTTGGCTCAATGCAGCATGGGTAAATGGCACCTCCAGCTGCTTCTGAGCCCCTCCTGATAAGTTAACCTTGTGATAACATGCTAATGCCTGATTAATGTTGCCGTAATTAGACACAGCTTTTCACACTCAGTTAAGAGGACATCCTCCAGCAATTAGCCCGAGCCAGAGAGAGATAATTTGAGAGAGCACAGCAGAAACACGCTTCTCAGCTCGCCTCCATTCCCTCTCGGCAACATTAAGGTTTATTTTCTCATTATTTCATTTAATTACTCGTTTGATGTTTTATACAGCTGCCACAAGTAATCTTTGATCCAATTAGTAAATGCTGATTGACAGTGTGGGGGAGGGATTCAATAAGCTGCATTCAATTTGTCGTTGTGACCTTATCAGAGGATCTGCAGAGGATTCAGTGTTCAACGCTGAATGGCAACCGAAAATATAATAACTTCCCTCAAGAATGTATTCTGCAGGAATAGCACACCTCTGAGTGTAGGCCTGTGTGTGTGTGTGTGTGTGTGTGTGTGGATGCATGTGTGCCTTCAGGTATGAGTTTGTAAGAAGGCAGCATGTGTTTGTGTTTTCCTCACCAGACGTCTAACAATGAGGAACGAGCACATTAGTGGGGAGAGGCCCCTGTGCTCACCAGCCTCCACACTGCCCATTAATAATGCACTGCCGGGGAATAGATGGGGGCTCGCGGAGATTAGTCCTGCATTAAGGACTCGCTTGCTATTTCCATTAGAGAGACATGTTGGTCTTTCTTAAACAAGAAAGATCAGCCCACTTGTAAATGGACTATAAAATCCTATATCAAAATTGCCTGTGGTCGCACAAAGCCAGCTGTGTAATTCCTTTTCAGTGTGAGCAGCTACTGAAACCTGTGGGGTTTACTGTGGATGTGGGCACAGTGATTGCTGCTGGAATGAAACAGAAAGCAGTTTTCTTTCATTGCATCAATTCATATCGCTCAACAATGTTCCATTTCTTGCCCACTCAGGGGCAACAAAACAAGTTGTGAACATGAGTTGGACTAATTTTCAGTTATCAGTATTTTAGTTTTAGTGGCAAACTTGTTTGCTAAACAGTTTGATTCGTCACAGATCAAGCCGTTATAAAATAACATTTACTAAGAAACTAACTAAGAAAACCTGCTAAAAAATCTTTTTCTCTACTCAAGTAGGATTTAAGATTTTTACTTGTAACAGATTATTTCTATATCTTAATGCTAATTCTTTCGCTTAAGTAAAGTGCAATATTTGGTTAGCTGGCAAATAGTTTAGAGCAAATAGTTAGAGAAACAGAGCAGAGATAAATATTCTGCGAACATGAGAAGAAGAAGAAAGAAGGAGTAGAAGAAGAACTAAGGAAGGTAATCCACATGATCAAAACTAAAGCATTTAATGAGGAGCTTAAACAGCAAATGGCTCTGGTGAGCAGCAGCAGTGCTACGAAGCTTGTCAGCTGATGCACAGCTGATAAATAAGCCTGTGATTGCAAGGCATGAATGAAAGAACTGCTGCCGGTCCCCTGAGTGCTGTAATATTCCCTGTGTGAGCTGTGTGTTTCTGCTAATGATTCACTAACTCAGCCTGGTCACAGTAATGCTTTCTCATGATCAGCTGTCTGTGCAGAGAAGCTCCGTCAGTTTCCCTCAGACCTTGTGTGTGTGTCCAGTCGTCAGCAGGCTCTGATGTTGTCAGGTGGTTTAAAAGTTGAAGATGTATCGGCCATGATGGCGGGTTAAACAGAGCTTCATTTACCAGCCTCTTATGTCTCAAAATATTTCTGTGATACGAATCCCTCATTTTTTATGCATGTTCTTCAGCTCAGATCTGGAATTCCTCCCTTCATCCTCTCTCCTCTCCTGTTCTCAGGTAAAACTCCTTTACTCTTTGAATAAGTAGGAGCTATAGCACAACAACGCCCTCTTGTGGTAATCAGTGAGACCTTGTTTATAATAGCCTGACAACCAACATACCCAACAAAATACAAAGGGGTATTATGAACTGTGTGTTGGTGACTGCTCATCAAAAAGGACCGCAGGCATGTGTGTGTGTGTGTGTGTGTGTGTGTGTGTGTGTGTGTGTGTGTGTCTGAATAATGTTGTCTAAAGTTATTTCAATGCTTTAAAGTGAAATACTGATTTTTATCAGTTATATATTCCATGTTGTCCAGGGAGGAGCTGGTTTATGTGCTTATTTTATATATTAATTGACATTGCACTGGTTGTGTTGGTGTAAAGGTGCAACAAAGGCTTAAAAGACGTGAGCAGATATTACGAACTAACAAACAGTGAACAAGAATTAATCATCACATTTCCTGTCAGCTCTTAAACTGCTGGAGCTACCGAGCAGAGATCTGTGAGCCTGGTGTTACACTCCAACTGTGTGTATGATCTGCTTATGACTGATGTCACAGATAATGAGCAGATAATGAGCTACAAACAGACATAAATGACTTCCAAATAGAAGCATTTAGAAATATTGAATGTGTGTGTTCAATAAATTCTATATAACAGCTTCAGTTTGCACTCTGCCTCACTTTGCTTGCTGCCGATTTATCACTTTTATTTGATCACCTTTTTTAACATTTAGATTCTGTTATTAAAGTTACGAAGAACTGCATTTGATTATGGCCTGTCACTCAGAGTACAGACCAGGGGTGCTCACACTTTTTCAGCTTGCGAGCTACTTATAAAATGACCAAATCAAAATGATCTACTTACTATGAAAATGCCTTGCATAGCTGCATGAACCTATATTTTACAATACAACTGTGTACATTCTTTGTCATTACCTTACTCTGATGACTTGCACTGCAGCTCCCTCACTCATTTTTATACCCTTTCTGAAGTTTAGTAGA
>JAPZDZ010000022.1:3212295-3225928 GCA_029783805.1 Acanthurus tennentii
TTACATATTTTTTATTTTCTTGAATGTTGTCAGTCAGTAAGTTTATAAATAAGGGTGATGGGGCAATAGGACGAGTATTATCTTAGTCTAACCAGAACTGTCTTTTTTAGTTTGCATTCACTGGTATTATGAAAACTAGTCAAAAAGAAATCATATTTAGTATCTATGTTGAAACACCAATTAGGCAAAGTTTTACATCACGATATAATACTTAATAGAATCTGTAACAAAAAATAACTAAGTAAGTAAAGTATCTCAGTTGCCTACATGGCAGTTGTTTGTGTATTATTTAGTAATTATTGCTGAAGTGTATTGTGTGTTGTATTATAGGGAGCTGAAGCATGGAGGCAGTTCTGACCAGGTTGAGGGGGCTAAGTGCCGATGAACTGCGTGAGGAGTTTGCCAAAGCAGATGTCAAATGTGGCCCCATCACAGCTACCACCCGAGCCACCTTTGAGAGGAAGTTAGCTCGAGTCCTGGCCGGGCCAGAGAGCAGCACCATTGAATCTGACAACAGCTCAGCAGGTGACTCTGGCAGTGTGTCCTCGGTTGTCGATCATGCCAAACCTTTGTCATGTGCAACTTCAGCAGTCGTGGCCACCACTGCTGCAACAAGCAGCAACCGTACTGATACTGACAGGGAAGAGTTGGACTTTGGTTATGGCGTGGGTCTCAACCCTCCTGAGGAGGAAGAGCTCTTAGGAAAGACGACCTCAAACAACTCTGCTGATCACCCTAACTCTCAGTCCAAAACAGAAACCCCTTCAAAACCTGCACAAGTGTCTCCAACCTTTTATTATGGAGTATGTCCACTGTGGGATGATGTTTTGGCCAGAAACGGTAAGAGAGACTCATCTTTTCACTTCATGTGATGTTTCATATTGAGAGTTTTAAAAGTTGCAGTATACTTGCCAGGTGGTCTTTTGCAAGAAAAAAACAGGCTGAGTGTAGAAAAAACTTCTGTGCCGTTACTAGAATTTAGTAGTTGGAAATCCAGGGTTATTTCACACAAAATTTGAAGTAGTTCAGTCGGACAGGAAAATACACAATGTATTGGTTATCAGTCTGAACATCAGTTCATCTGTTAAAGTAATCAATTATGTAAAAGTTGTTTTAAAATGGTAAAGGCACAGACTTTACTTATGTTCTGTGAAACTTAAGTTATAAATCAGCGAGGTATCTCAATCTTAAACCTTTTTTTTAAATGTACTAATAAATGCTTTGCTGTCAAAAGACTTCTTACGCAATCTCAACAGTGACTAATTTATTAACCTGCCAGTGGTGTTCAACCAATTTTGTGGTGGCACTGAGGAATTCCTGCATGTCGACACTGCAAATTGGTTGCTTAGTTTTAACTGCAATCATTAATTCTGAGGCACAAGAGGATATTGTTTCAGTAAAGGTTTGGTAATCTATTTTCTAATGTGTTTAGTCACAGTGAATACATGTTTTTTGAGGACATCTGGTGGTGAGGACACATTAAGCGTAATAATAATTTCCTATGTTTGAATCTACTGGAGGGCCTATGTTCCATATCATTCCATTTTCTCCTTCCCCTTGTTTACTATTATTTCTTAATTGTCTGCTGTAAAGTTAAGTTAAAAAACCCCCCTTCAAAAAAATACCAGAGAAAAACATGCTTTGATGATGACATCAGGTGTTACCACAGGATGATGTGATAAATTTATAAATCCATTTTAAATTAACAGTACTTTTCTTCTTTATTTATCCAGTAAGAAATACACAGACTGAACACAGTTGTTGTTCACATTTGTTTAAGTGGATGAAAGCATTTGCTGTTAGTTCTTTGGTGGTAAGCAGCAGGGCAGTTTGACTGTCTGACCTCTCTGGAATAGAGTATTGATCTGCATTAATCTTTTGCTACCACAAAAGTCAGTCTTGATAATGTTAATCTGATTGGGCCAACTTTTATTTGGAAGGAAAAAATGGCAACATATGGATGCTTAGCAAAATATAATGTCGCTGGACAGAAGATCATCAACCATCAGTCAAATTTGCAGTATGTAATACATCTGCACCAGTTAAAGTACTGTCGCTTGCAACTCTCATGACTTTGTCTGAGTCTAGCAAAAAAATGTAGTTCGATGTAGGAAAATTGAACAAAGGAAAAAAGAAAAACAAATGTGACAAAGCCAATTAGCATTTCTCTTTTTTTTTTTCAATAGAGAGAGCACATGTGTACACAGATAAAAAAGATGCCCTTCAAGCTGTAAAGATGATGAAGGGAGCACGGTTTAAAGCCTTTCCTAACCGTGAGGATGCTGAGAAGTTTGCAAAGGGGATCTGTGACTATTTCCCCTCCCCCAACAAGTCTGCACCCTGTGTATCTCCTCTCAAGCAGGGCCAGGTCATCAGTAAAGGTAAGTAGCTACAATGTCTCTGTACACAGGCATCCCAATTAAACTTTCTGTTATTCCTTAGAAATCCATTCCAAATTTTAATCAAGGTATGACATGGTGGCCTTTTGGGTCAGTACTCTCAGTAACATGGACAACAGAGGGCTGAAGGGATAAATTAAGATGAATTTGTTTTCTGTCAGCATAATGCTCCCTTCGCTATTAAACTTGTGGAATTTTAGCGATTTTCTTCTTTTTACACCTTTTTGTTCTGCCTTTTAGTGAAAGTTTCATAGCTTTGTATTTTTGAAAATGTCGACACAGTGGAGAGATGCATCATTTCCAAGTTTTGTAAGCATTAGTTACTCAGATATCATGTGACACACATGGAAAAACAAATAGATGCATGGGGCACACTACCCTTGAACAGCAATTTAAGTTCTTGACAGCCTGTGTGTGCCCTATACTGTCTTCTTCTCCTCCACATCAGAAAACGTCGAGGTTGACACCATTAACAGGGAGCGGGCCAACAGTTTCAAGAGCCCACGGACCCAGGACCTGACGTTCAAACTGAGGAAAGCTGTGGAGAAAGGCGACGAAGTTGCTTTCAGGGACCTGGTGTATAACAACCCACGCTATCTTATAGGCTCAGGGGATAATCCCACTATTGTGCAGGTGAAGACATAAAAGTAACCTCTTGGTTTAATTAATCTCAGATTGTCTGTTTATTCTTACTTTCTGAACTAATTTCCTAAACATAACACAAATAAAAAACAGTAAATAAAAAAGGGCATTGTTTGAACTATTAATGCTGTGTAAGTGTGTTAAACTCTGTGCAAAGTCTTTGACATAGTAGAGGGGCACAGCCCTGGAATATTGTCATTTGTTGATAAATTAATGTCTTTCACATATCAAGCCAAACTTACAGCTAATGTTACTGGGAAGTTTGTGGTTCCCTAAATGAAATTTGTGTGTGCTTAATGAATCTTACCAGCCATTTAATTATTCACTTTTTTCTTGTTGGTTTAAAGTTCAGAGTATAAAATTCATCTTTCAAAGTTGGTATTTTGAGAAAATTCTATGCTACTATATTATGAATTTCAGCCATTGTTTCTTAGTCCTTGTCGCTAAAAAAATAAATGTTGCGTGATATGCGTGATAAATGCGTGATAAATCCTTGGTCATAAAGGTAAGATTCTGCTTCTAGACAAAATAAAGCATACCTCCATGTTTACAAGAGATTAAGGAGGATTATGTCTTAATCCATACAGTTTTTCCACTGTTTTGTCTGGTTAGGAGGGCTGCCGGTACAACGTAATGCATGTGGCTGCAAAGGAGAACCAGGCAGCAATCGCCCAGCTGCTGCTGGACACTTTGGAAAACCCAGAGTTTATGCGCCTCATGTACCCAGATGACCAGGAAGATATGCTGCAGAAACGAATCTGCTACATTGTAGATCTTTACCTCAACACTCCAGATAAGGCTGTAGGTTCCTTCACCATACCAGCAAATGCAGATTGTAAAAAAACTCTTTAAAAACAAACAAACAAAAAAAAAGGCTACTGTGTATATATTTAATCTTGCTCTCTTTGTGTGTTTGTTTCAGGGCTTTGAAACACCTCTCCACTTTGCCTGTAAGTTCGGCTGCCCAGATGTGGTCAATGTCCTGTGCTCGCATCCTTTCATCGATAAGAACTGCAAGAACAAGGATGGCCAGAGGCCTTGTGATGTAGGAAGTTATATTTTTAACCCTTTTTTTTTTCTTTAAACAAGTATCATGAAGAGGTGTCAGCATAGTCAGGGTCGTCATTGCTGGGGGGGGGTATTACAAAAGAAGTAGAAAGCATTTATGGATGTACATGTGAAATCTGTCTATCAATTACTCAGCCTTTCACTGTGCTGCTGAACACTGACAAACTGCCAGTTGTTTCTGGGGGAGGTAGAGTCATGCTTACTCAGGTTTGGAAGCTGTGACCTTTCAGCTTGCTTTTTAAATCTTTTGGCAGCAGTCACTGACTGCACATCAAAGGCTAAACATAGATAAGCATGAGCAAATACTTTCCCCAGCTAATCCAGCATCAGTTCCACATTGTCAGCTGTACATATATTGCTTATTGTTCTGTCTTTTAATTCCCTTCCACAGGTTATCTGTAGCAGAAAAAATAAAAACCAAGAAGTGAAGCAGAAGATAATTGACTATTTGGAGGGTAAGGATTCACACATTTCTTAAATACAGCAGTTTTTGTTCCTGTTCCCTTGTTTTCTTAGGCACAAAGCCAAGTGTCATTAATGAACTTTCACAAAGAGATGAAAGCTATGGAGCGCTTTGGTTGAATGGTTCCCACATGTGATCACATGGTTGCAATTGACACTGGTTTTATTCCAACCAGCGACCTTTGTTGCATGTCATGCCCTCCACTCTCTCCAACCATTTCCTGTGTGCCTTTTAACCTACCACAAAAAAAAATAATTTAAAAAGAGAGAAAGACTTAAGAAGCACCATGTTCCACCATGTAGTTTGAATTTGGCCGTGTGCTTCAGTGTTGTTTTTTGCTCTGTTTGTCTGTCCTGTATACCTTGATGTTAACCTTGTTGCCTGATTGCTGACTGGGCTGGTGGGACTGACTGTTGGTTCTATCGTATAAACGAGTAAAAATTTTGTATTGTCACTCACTTTATAGCTGTAGCTCTGAATTTGGCATGTGAGCAGAGCGTTTGGCATTAGGTTTTACACACAGTATATTTTTAATCTGCCCTGTTCACAGATTGACAACACCAAATGCAGCAGATATTTGACAGCAGCAATCAACATTGAATCTTAATTTTGTGTTCACATAAATTGGCTGTTTGAGGTTTGATTTCCGCTGCTGCCATCCTCTTTAAAAAAAAAAAAGTGCAGCCTTTTTTCTGGAAAGTTCTCTCAACTATAGTCATCCTCATTTAACATGTTATTAAAGTTTAAATTGTTTGTTGTGTCACAGATCGCTGCTATATCCCTTTGCTGAGGGCAGCTGACAACACTTCTCAGCCCATCATTGGTGAACTGTGGTCACCCGAGTCCTCAGAAAGTCTGTCGCTGATCCAGTGGCATTCAAGAAGCCCTATGGATCCTGTGATGACTGTCACAGCCTTTGCTGGCCCACTGAGCCCTTCAAAAGCAAGTCCTTTACCTGATTACCCGTCAGTCTAAACTTATGTCCATCACTGTGTCATAGCAGTGCATCATTACAAACATTATTATTGTCTTCTTGGCAGGCGGATGATTTTCGACGGTCTTGGAAGACGCCGCCCAGAGATCGGGCGGAGCGTTTTCACCGCGTTCTTAAGTCAGATCCTGACCGTGGGGCAGAGAGAGTGGGCAGGTATGTCCTAAATTGTTTTATATATAACCCCTTAAAAAGGGTGATGCTAACAGATATGTTGTCGTCGACTATGTTGCATGAAGAGAATACACTGGAGGAAATAGTTTTCTGCTCTTAGGATAATTATGTCTTTGGCCATGTGCTTCACACACTGGGTAAAAAATTAAGACATCCTTTGTTAAATATAATCTTTATTTTCTTTTCAATAACATTTTCGCCTACCATTGTTCATATAAAAGTGGTGGACAAAATTTTAAAAAAATGTTAGAAGCACGGTTAAATCAAAACTTCTGTGAAATATTTTTTTTTCCTTAAGATAATAACTTTTATAAAGAGAGGGTTTAATGTAGAGCTGTTAATTAGACTGCTTCAGTTTCAACTAAATGAATCTTTGATAGAAAATGTAATTGTTTAAAATAACAATTTATGAGGAATTTAGCTTTAAAGTATCTTTTTACTAAAGTTGCTTGAAGGTATCTGAATTAGATATTCAATATGTCTGTATATATTCTTTTAACATTATGATTAACATTGTAGTTTCTTTGATCAATATTGAGATTGTAATTATTTATTGCAGTTATTCACAGATATTGGGAAAATGGATAATTATTGGACAGAAAGAGCACTGATTTCACTTTTATGTTGTGCTACATTGCGGCTAATGTACAAATCTTTGCATCAAAATAAGGTTGGTCATTATTCAAAGCACATCTCTAAGAAATGAAATTTAAATAAATTTGGGCTAAAACCCTTTGCCTGAAATTAAAGCAACAGAGCGCTGGTGTGACTAATGATGCACATTGTCACTGGACAAGGGTTTCAGTGAAGTCACGTTTCAGTCAGAAGACCTTATTCTTCTCAGCCTTCATGCATTCATCGTATTACAACTTGTTGTATTTTTGTTGTTGTTGTTTTTCCTTGGAAAAAAACAACTTTACCTTGCAGCTGCAGGGTGTGCTGGCACAGCTCAAGCCAGAACATGTCAGTTGCTCCTTGGTGTCTGGTTATTAGTTAGGGAAGTGCTTGATTTGATATGCAGCAGAGTTTCTGTGAGTTAAACTCACATTTTAAATGTCAGTATCACATCAGTCATGAACATTTAATTGTCAGAAGCCAAATTCCTGATTGTGATGAATGTTTGCTCACTGTTGCAGCCTTAATGCGTGGCATAAGCAAATATTGGACATCTGGCAAATATTAGATGTCTATTGAAAACGTGATAATTGGTCCACAGCAGATCATACTCAGGCCTGATTCAATCATAATATTACAGAGAATATTAGTTGTATGTGTACGTAGTCCAAGCAAACTTCATTTAATTTCAACAATTGTGAGAACTTTTTTTTTATGAATAATTATAGAGATATGGCTGAATTCCCTATCTGATCATCTAAATGACATGTTATTGTTTATATACAGAGACCTGGCTCATGGGATGGGCCATCCGTGGGCAGAGTACTGGGACTTTTTGGACAGTTTTGTGGATCTGTCATCGGCTGAGGGACTGCGCAAGCTGGAAGAGTATCTGAGCAAGAGGGATTTCAGCCCACTGGCTCATGAAGAGGCCGGGGAGAATGAGACCAGCAACAGGTTCAAAACCCCCTCCCCAGGTAACTTCACCTGCTCTTTATCAGGAAAGCTGCATGTCCATAAAAAAGTAGAAATAGCAGAATAAAGCAAATAGACTGTACACACTTCAGATCATCCACCCTGGTTTATCTAATTATTTCAATCAACTTCCTGTTAAGTGCTAGATATGAAATAGACAAAGACTATGACAAGGCTACATAACTAACTGCATGAAGAAGTTTATGATTAAATTACACTGTAATAATGACTGTAAGTCTGTTTTGGTCATTCATCATGCCTGGTTGCAGGTAAGCCCAAAAAGTTCTGCAACTCCATCTCTGTTGGTGCCTTCCTGGACGAGGGTGACGACATCAGCTACGAGGAGATGAAGAACCGGCAGAACGCAGCACTCACCAGCATCACTTCCTCTGCTGCATCAAAAGACGGCTTGAAGGGAGCTGTGGGGGGCCGTGAGTTCCACATCCTGCCCATGGCCTTGCATCACCGCGGGGCAGACCTGATCGAGACAGCTGCCGAGCAGGACCTGCTGTGCTGCTGCGACGACGGCCTCCTGTCGCCTGGTGTCGTCTGCAAAACTGGGGCGTGCGCCTCCTCCAGAGATAGGACTCACAATGGAGATAAGGTGACCCCTCGCACCTCCCCGTCTTCCTCCTGCCGGCTGTCGCCCATCTCCAACCTCATGGTGGAGTTTGAGCGCATGTCACTCCAAGAGCCGCTGGACAGCCCCACCAGCTGCAGAGAGAGGAGGAGCAGTGGGGGCAGCCGGCACAGGGAGGCCCGCAACTCCTACGGCTCCTCCTCAGCCACAGACTTGAGCTCTGGGCTGAACCGCCTGTCCATTGGTCCTGGTAGTCAGGACAGCGAGTCTGTGGAGCGGCTGGGGGGGACAGAGGAGAGACGCAGCAGCGGCAGCTCAGAGGAGTACTTTGAAGCAGAGGAGAGTCTGCAGGTGCTGGGCAGGACTAAGGGGTCAGTATCAGGGGTGCGCAACTTCTGTGCCAGGTCCAAGTCATGGGACCATGGGGGAAGGGACCTGAGCAGCTCAGGATCCTCTGGGTCCTCTTATAAATCCTTTGATAACTCCAATGAGTTTCTACCCAGGACCCCACCGCACATTAGAAGAGGACTTTTCATTGATGGGTGAGTCAGGTTTCTATGCTGAGTGCATAAAGGTTGTCTTAGATCTTGAACAAGTAAACATCTCTGATAATGTTTCATAGAAAAAGTGACACAGTCCTTACACTTAAATTAAAAAATAAGAAGTGAGTCCTGTCGAATATTTTCTTGTAGATGATCTTCAACCCATGAGTTAAAATTGATTATAACACATGATGATTCCACAATAGATTAACGCTGTGTGTTTTTACAGGGATTTACCAACCAAGTTGGACAGAGAGGTCTTGTCAGCAATAGAGGGCATAGACATCGATCCTCAGAAGTATCCCAGCATTCAGAAGTGGAAGAGCACAATGAAGTCATACTCTGCATCAGACATGCAGAGGTCAGTAGACTTTACTGATATTTTACAGCAAAGGATGTGGGATGTGTTTTCTGCAATTATCGTGTTCTGATTTTACTGTGCATTATGATCTGATCCTGGCATGAAAGGGAAGTTTTTTTTGTCTCCATGGCTACATAAATCAGATCGGATTTTTTTTTTTAAAGGAAACAATTCAGTTTCTGGGTTTATTTTATCAGAAAAGTGCATTTGCCTCTGCTGCTGAGCCATTATATCAATGACTTCATTCACATGTGTGCAGTGTTCCAGATACTGACAGGTTAAATATACACACCTTCACTGCCTTTCAAACATTCATGTGCTAACAAAAACTCAAAAGCTTTGAAACAGTATTCAGACTCCAAAGCCTCATGCCAGAAATAAGTGTGCCTACGTAAAGGCAGTCAGTCTGCACTGAGGTTGTTTCTGCAGTCTTTTTACACCATACTGAAATGATTTCTCTGAAATATTTACTGACTAATTGGTGCATAATACTGACTGTCAAGAAAAGGTCACTCATTATGGACTGAAATGCTCCTCTAATTGAAAAAATTGATATTTTTTCAAAAAAGATTAAGCATAGTTAGTAGAGCAGAAATTAAACATTCAGTGCAGAGAGGCCTTTTCATCTTTGGTTGCAAAAAGCTTTTGCAATTTCAGTCAAGACATTTTAGGAATTGGTTTCGAGGTGAAATGCAAAGGAGAAAAGTGTTTCTTTTAGCAAATAAATACAAGAAGACAAACAGCTGTGAAATTATTTTCAGGTGCAGCTACATTGTGGCCTTTTTCTGCTATGGGACAGTAATA
The DNA here is from genome assembly GCA_029783805.1 of Acanthurus tennentii. Taxonomy (NCBI): domain Eukaryota; kingdom Metazoa; phylum Chordata; class Actinopteri; order Acanthuriformes; family Acanthuridae; genus Acanthurus; species Acanthurus tennentii. The sequence goes on from JAPZDZ010000022.1 coordinate 3,221,910, forward strand.
TCTACTAGTTGTACCTCTCGTTATTAAAAGCAGAGGAACAATACTGCACATGCAACAACTAACTGGTGTTGATGTGTCTTCTAGCTGGCCCAGCCCTGCGGTGGTAAAACCACGTCTCAGGATGCAGCACCAGACACCCGGCTCCCCGGTCAGCGGCCTGATGTCTCCCACCGGTCGCTTCAGTCCCGCCCGGCACGCCGCCTCACCAGACTTCAGCCCCAGCCGTTACAGCCCTGCCAATGCTAGCTACATCCAGCGCCTCAAGCACTTGAACCAGCCACCAATCTAACTGCCCACTCCTCTCCTGTCTCCCACCACTTACGGCCATACCATCTCCAAGCCCTAACCCCGCCCCTACCCTTCCTTTCAAACCCAGCTGCACCAAGGTGGCTACACCTGAGCTCAGAAACCACATACCTAACAGAAATATGCACAAGCGTCTGGAAGATTTGTATTATGGTGTATGGTACTGCTTCTATGTAATACGGGAATTCTCATCATGTTGGGTTGTGATGTACACTCAAGACTTTCAAAAGGTAAAAAAGAAACCTTGATAATTTATGTACTGTATGGGTGTGGACCATGAACTGACGGTAATGTTATTTGTGGCAAGTGTGAAGCACCTGTATCATAACCTGAATCAACTTTTTTGAATATCGTGAATACAAGCCGTACTCCCCAAAGTTAATTCATCTCTAAAACTGTGGTGTGGAATCCTCAAAGGGATTCTCTCACTGAAGATGTTCTTAAAAAAAAAAGTAAAATGTCAATATTTTAAAAGTTATTTTTTGTATGTTGGTCAGTAGCACAAAATTTAAATGTTTTTATTAATGGTGTTAAAACCGACTGCCATTTCCTATGTTTTCCTCAGTTCAGGAATTGCCTTAATTTTCTGAAGTGATGGACCAGTTCTCTTGTCAGTTCAGACACACTCTCTCTTGCTCATACATGAAACATCTGGGACTGGCGACCTCACGCTAACAAACATCTTCCATGTTTTTATTTTCTCTTCAATAAATGCATACATTTTTATATCTTTCTCGGTGGTTCCTGGACATGTCTTGACTTTTCCTTTCTGCCACTACTGACGGCCTTAGACTGAGCTCTTTTTTTTCTTTTATTTTTCAGAAATATTAGTCTTTTTCAAGCATCGCCCACAGTATTAGTATGAATAACAAAACACACTCACCAGTAAAGTGGAAATTTAAATTCGTCTTGTCTGGGCTAAACCTTAAAAGTTTTTGGGCTAAGACCACCTTTAGAGTTGTACGAAGTGATTTTGCCACTACTGTGGGGCGAAACAACTGAAAAACTAGCTCAACTTCAACAGACCCCTGACACAATTATTAGCTATTATTAAACTGCCTTACGCTTACAGAGACCCCAGCTGATTAGCTGAAAGCTGCATGGAGTTGGGCGATGGTTGCCAGTAGGAATCGGCAGTACTTACAAACCCTTTTCACATTACAAGAAGTAGTTTAATCAGCTAGTTTTGAAAGTGTTCATTTCAGAACTAGCGCTTAATAGAGCTTTAATGCCCAAAATTATATCATGAATCACCGCCAATAGGTGTTTCATGTTGGCTTACAGTAAACAAGTGTGGACATGGCAGGTTAATGCAGTTCAACAAAACATGGTGGAATGTGACTGCAAAAATTTGCTGTATCAAAACTATTTGTAACTTGAGGTAAAATTCTTTGCTGTACGAGGGCTTATCAGCTATGTCTAGGACAAATAAAAGCCAATCACTTTGAATATTCAGATTGCCACTTTTACTTAGTTTTGAGAGAAAAGTGTTCTGAATGTACATTTTTTGTGGACTAAACCTTTATCCGAGAGCACAAACTACTTCGCTGCGAAGATTGTATTGTCGTTCTTGTGCTCTCAGGTGACAACAGATCTAATTCTGGTCTCTGAATGTTTATGAATGTGGAAAATTTGCAAAAATGCACCTAAAAAACTTAAAACATGCTTCTTGTGCTTTTAGCATTCTGTGCTTTATTAAAAAAAATAACTTTCATGGTGAATTCTCTTTCTGTATGTCTAGACCTCGTTTGCTTTCAACTAATCAATAAAACATCACTCCTACTTTACTGCCAATGTTTCTATGTGCTTTTTATGCCCTTTGTGTTGGCAACAACCCTGGTCGGAGGTAAAGACCATTGTGACCTCACAAAAAAAAAAACACTGATCATAACTAAAATGCTAAATATGACAAAATGAGGAAATTATTTTATATCCAAAAGGTCAGAGGTCAACTACACTGACATTGTAATGTTTGCAAATACACTTTGTGGTACAATTATTACTGAATGCTGTGTCTCAGGCACAAAGAGGGAGGCTGTGACTGTATTTCATACTTGGTCAGATGCTAACTTGGTGACACTGATCCGGGTGACCACTTGGCCCAACTGTGCTGATGGTACAAATATTCTGTGCTGTTTGTTTGAAGATGAGTGTGAAGCATCCAAGTTTTAAGTGTTGTAATCCACCACAAGCTCATTGGTTCTGCTGATTTTGAGCCTTAGGTGATTGTTGTGCTGCATGTTACTAAGCTCCTCACCAGTCCTCAGTAAGATAGTCTTCAAGTGAAAACAGCGTGTTTCTCACTTGATATCATGCATATCAATATTAAGATAACTACCATTTACCCAAAAAGTAATACATTCCATTAGTCTTCAATAAATAAACAAGTCTGCACCGACATCAATGTAAACTTAACCTGACTGCTTGGCAGAAGCAAACAACAAAGAAGCAGTGATTCTAGTTTGCAGATCTCTCAGTTTATTTCAGTAAAGACACACTGAATAACAAACTGAGGCATTCATCATTTTCTTCATTTATTACAGCTGCACCATACAAACACATAATCCTCACTTCACTGTTCTGAAATGATGCAAGTAAAACTGAGAGCAAGACTTGCATTTACAACAGCTACACAAATACAATTTTTTTTGGTTTAAAAAATCAGTCACTCGTGTAAAAATCCTGTTACATTCAGGTGTTGCTTTTCAGCTGTGAATCGCTTCTGCTGGCGTTCTATGGCACGGAAGTCATCACAACCAGAGTCTCTCATTACACGATGGTGGTTCAATTACAAAATAATACAACGATAAATTTTCAAGACACTTAAGGAGAAAAATGAGCTTTGACCCTGCAACCAACTTACTGGGCATCAGACTGAGTCCCAGAAACCTGCATTGTGCTGGACCATCAGGTCCGTGTTAGTTTGTCAGGGGGCATGAATCCTGCATCTCCCAGAGTTCTGAGGGCTACCCTGCCGCTAGGACGGATCGTGAGCCATGTGATGCTGCCGTTGTTCAAGCCCATACGTAACCAGCCCTCTGGTGGAAACTGCAGAGCCCTGAGAGATCAACAGAAAGATGTGAGCAGATGAGATACAAGAGCTACTGTATGGTGACTTGTGAGGGAAACTGTCCAGTTAGTCATCATTTAGAAGATATTTTAAACATGTCATAATTAACTACGATGTACTGAATGTCCCTCTTAACGAGAGGCACAAGACAAGCAGTCAGCCAGTAGTCTGTTGAAGGTAAAGTATTTACATCAAACAGGAACTGATAAGGATTCCATTAAGAGCACAATGACACAAGTGAAGCAAAATGTTCAAAAAGAAATTTATGAAAAACTGTTGCCGCATAGTTTAAACACAGTGGTTTGCAAAGCAAAAAGGCCACACCCTGGCCTCGGCTAAGCTGTGACCACCGAGGTTGCCGGCGAAGAAAAACAAACCTGCAGACAAAATAACGGATCACATTGGCATGACACACGATGATCTCGTAGCTGTCCTCCTTCTGCTTGGGGTCAGCCCGGTGGATGTAGCGACGGAACGCTGCCTCAATGCGAGCTCCATCTTCGTGGTACTGCTGGAGGACGGTAGAGAGGTTGAAAGCCACCTTTGTCACATGACAGGGTTCTGTTCGAACCCAAGTCAATACATGATGCTGCAGTGCATCGTAGGGAATGTGGGAAGCATGTCATCCCAAAATGAGGCCAAC
>JAPZDZ010000022.1:3343750-3362125 GCA_029783805.1 Acanthurus tennentii
GCAGTGAGAATTTAGGCCAGGTGCTCCAGATTTTGCCAGCTAACTCACTCAAAGAAATTCAAAATATAAATATACTATACTAAGTTGAAATCTCTATGAGGGATATCGAAATCTATTTTGATCATTTCTATTTTGTATAGGAAACCTAAAACAGTTTAATACATATTTACAAATGTCTTATCCATTGCTTCCATGTCAGCAGACTTTTACAGAAAAGATTTTGGGCTCATTGGCAATCAGGGAAGTAGCTCATTTGGAACAGAAAATATTTGCAACTCAAACACAGAGCAGTGTCAGGTCTGAACAAGGATTTGCTCTCCACCTGAGACTGTGCTGGATCTGAAAAATGCTCCATAACCAGGGGTCAACAGGAAGACTTCCTATGAATGCTAATATAAAAAAATCCAGTTTTATCTGTTTCCTGCATAAAGTTAGCATGCATTTTTCTGTACATGGACAAAATGTAACAACTTTGTCTTGTCCTCTATTTTATATTCTAAAAACCCAATTTTTTTTTACAAATCACAGCAGTAATCCTAGGTTTATAAGCTAATTTAATATAAACAAACCATAGCTGCATCTTGTGTTAAGCACATAGCTAAATGCTTATTTTTCCGTCTGTAAGAGTTTTAAAAAATGCTGTATTTTTTCACAGCAGATCTGACCCCAGCTGACTCCTCACACTATGAAACAGAGTTTGATTTTTGTCTTTGGAAGTAATTCTTGTATCAGCACTTTACGATCTTTAAAGGTTAAAATGTTATTTTTATAATGGACTTGACAAGACCTGAGAGCAGTTCATGCTCAAATGCACTAATTTATTAGGAAGTACAATGCCTGAAGAAGATGTATTCCTGTCAGCCCTGCAGCATGTTGGCAAATTGGATATAAATGTAGAAGCTGGTTACTGTCAGATCCTTTCTTTGTCTTAAGTCTGCAGGAACTAACTTGTTATGGCACTATCTCAGTATGATTCCCTGAACTAGCAATCAGGCTTTCCTTCCCTCTATTCATTTTCTATATTGCCTATAGTGTCAAGGATTGATTAGGGCTGGAGTCTATCACAGCATGGTCTGGGCTAAAGGAGGTACACCTTGGACACGTGGGTCACACATAGCTCACAGATTGATTGTGATGTCTCAGTGCCGCTGCACTAAAAAAACTAATAGTTATATAGCAAGGTTGTGGTTAAATGCTATTAAGCCACCTACGTCACCATACATCTTCCAGCAATAGTTTTGTCATGAATGTATTTTACATCCTTTAATTCTGCCATTACAAAAACATTTGTTTACTTTTAAATGTGGAATGAAGAGAAACTTTTGTCATTGTTTACAAAGTGGGAGACATGTAGGAGTTGTCTGCTGCTGCAGGTGTTTAGTTCAATGCGATGGCCTCATTATACAGATGCAAGTGCATACCTGCAGTATCTGTCCTGTGAGGGTCGCAGATACAGACTGACCCTGTGCTCGTACTTCTGTGTGAAGTGTTTCTCTCACTGTGCCAAAGGGAAGTGTTAACCAAGTCTGCAAAAAAAGAAAAAAGTCATAGAAAGAAGGTTGTTTTATGTGTTGAGTGCTATAAAGTTCTTGGATTTATAACAGTCACATATTTCTGAGGGCTTGTATCAATATTTCTGTGCCAAAACAGCCACTGGCCAATATTTTGTATTGTTGTCTAAATCAGAAGTCCTCACGACCCTTGAAAAAGGGTAGTAAACAGGAAGAAGAAATCATATGCATTAAGTGGTTTTGCAACACACTGCAATATCAGTTGCAAGACATTGCAATAGACCATCACTTTTTTAGGGGGAAAACATCCACAGATTTAGGATATCTAGAAAATGACTGTTCCTAACCGAGAATGAGTCTCCTCAGGCTGAATCATATCATGTAGTTCAAAATCATCAAAACAGTAGGGGACCTATTAGGTGATGCAAAAAAAAGCACTTATTAATAACCTTAATGTAAGTTTAATTCACTAAAACTTCCAAATAAGCAAATCAAGGCATAATATGTTTGAATAATATATTTTCACGCATATTGTTATTACCATATTACCTTAATGCGTTATGTCTAAACAACATAGCTGGATGACTCTTCAAATGAATCATTTCCAGAAGTTAATTCACCACACGAGGGGAGGAAAAACATTTAACACAGCAAACTATCCTCCCAAATCTTTTGGCTGTTTCATTTTCTTTTTTCATTAAAATACTTCACATTTGACTAAGCTAGATATTTTAATTATGCACAAAATCTAACATCAGTAATATGATCTCTGGACTGTAGCTCTCAGGAGCCCTTTTAATGGCACTTCTGTATTTTTTTCTTTGTCATTTTTAAAATCAGATGGAATACTTTTCTCCATGCCAAACCTTTTAAACCTCAGCTCTACGGTCGTACCTTCTTTCAGCATGAAATGAGGTAGGGACAGGGATTAAGAGACTTAAATTGCAAAAACAGCTAACAGGATAAAGTTGGTATTTGGAGATTCAGATTTACATTTATATAATATAAGTAAATCACATTGAATATGATGTTTCACACGTCATCCAGAGAGGCAGCATGGAGAGATCATTGCATGACTTTTTATATTTATATGAAAAGGCCCGTACTCTGAATACACGCATCTCTTTTCAGTTATTGAAGGGTGATTAAACTTGTACTAAGGTTGGACTCACCGTTGAAACACTATTGTCTTGAACTTGCTTAAAGAACAGGTGTTAATGTCACTGTAACCCAAGGGCCATACTGACCAATCAAAAGGCTGTAAATAAAAGAACTATTACAGGTAGATTAAACTGAAAGTGGATGTTTGACTGGCTTTGTCCAAAACCTCCTACAACCACATCTGTGTCGCGGGAAATTGTAGATAATGAAGTAACGTTTCAAGTGCACTCAGATGCCACTGCTCCTTTTTATAGTGACTGAACATTTATTTTCACAAATGTACAAAGTATATCTACAATGTTGGTACTAACATTGTGGCATCATGAACAAAGGAGAAAACACTGCATGCTATGAGGCTAAAAATATTAGTTTCTTTTCTCTACACATCAGCACTGCAAAAAGACTTTCTAAATATATCTTCACCCTCACCAGAGTTAACCAAAGTTTTCCAAAGGTCAATTATTACTAATTTCAGACTGTTTGTGGATGGACAAAAAGCCAAGACACACAGAAAATACCTACATTTTGATAAAATCTCATCTTTATGTGGAAAAGACTTCACGCCTATAACAAAACTACAGAGAATTGTTGGTCAGTATTCACACACCCACACAGTCCTCACAGGAGGTCTACTCAGGCACAACCAGCGAAAACACTTACATGGGTGGGCGATAAACATGTAGGGTCTTTAAGTTACTCTTCTGTTGAATTTGTACAGTTTGACCATGTGTATGCAAGTTTGCAGTTTAGGCAATAACAGTAGAAAAGAACATACTGATTGAAATGACCCTTTGCATATGCACATAAATATATTATCGCTCTGCACTGAGAGCCAAAGTTTTGTTAATCATATTAGCCTTATACTGACCTCATTATAGTTTCATGGTCAGTGTAGCATTTCATTACCTAGTGTGCCTGGGAATTATAGAGCACCGGCATTATCGCATTGAAATGGTATTATGTTTTTGCCAGTTAAATTAGAGCAAAATGATATGCTTCACACCCTCGAGTGCTCTATGCATTAAGTGTCAGTCCTTTTTAAAATGTATGTGGTAGACTATTTCTTGACCTTGTCACATCTTGGTAGTGAGTGGTAATTATCTGCAACACTATCATAGAGCACATGAATTATTTCAAGTGGCACTCACAGGCTTATTCCTGTGGATATGTTGCATATGGAGACTGAAATGATTGTGATTTAGAGTTCTTGTGCACTGTTGGATCATGCATGAGCTCTGTTTTGTGGCTCTTGTGGGCTGACTGGAGTGATCTGTGATAGCGAGTGGTCAGGGAAAGCAGCTCTGGAGCCAAAATGAATGGCCCTTTGTGGGAAAGACACCTGCAGAGCTTTGCCTCCTGCTCCCTAAGTGATTAACATGCACCTCCAACCTCCTTGGCCTTCCCACTCCCCAGTCCCTCATCCACCCATCCTGGCACTGCTCTGTGGTCTTGGCACCTGTTCTACATCGCCCATCCTGCAAAGGCTATAACTCATGTCTTTGTTTGGGCTGGGCAAACACAGCAAGGTTGCAGAACTGTGTTAGAACTTAATCGATTGCCTCTGTCAAGGGGTTAAGTTTAGAGGTTTTGTAAAAAAGGAAGACTGCATGGCTTTGTTTTACCAGGGGATCCTGAGATGATGTTTGCAAATTGTGTTTTGCTGTTTTTATGTCAGATTTCAAAAGTATTTACTTTTTCAGAAGAGGGAGAGTTGGGTCCTGGAGTTGCATTGCTTGTTTTTTTGCCGCAACAACATTAAAGCAAATGCTTCCACATTTTTTCTTAATTGTTTATTGAATCCTTTTGTGTAGTTTTATTCTGTTTTTGTTATAAAACATACACAATTAAAACTGAGTTCTGAATGAAGTAGTTAAAAAATGTGTGTTTTGGCCACAGTTTCTTTATACTGTAGCGCTCTGAATTAATTGTTTTTTGTATGTTGGATTTTAATTATTATGTGAAATATCCTTAAATACTGACTGCATACATTTCCATCCTCTTAAATATTACATTACAGTAAATTGCAACTTCTGTAAGATGCCACTGTGTAAAATAAAGAAGGAATACTTCGACCTGTAGGCCTGTTTATCATGTTTACCAATGATATGTTGTAAGCAGGTGCTTAAAAGAAGCCCTTAACATCCTACCATTTTGGATGAAATCTGTTTCTGTGAAGCCACTCATATCATGATCCCACCAATCCTAGCCCTAACATATACCTCTGCAGAGAATAAACAGCAATTGTTCCACAAAAAGCCATAATTAAAATTTTTACTTTCTTTCTCCTAATTCTCATCCTCTTAACAACCTGCTCACAAGTTCTCTGGTTTCCACTGCACTTCAACTTGGAAACTGTCCACGCCGGCTGCAGTGGCCTCTATGTTTCCTCCATTTTACAGTGTGCTGCATGTGATTATATCTTAAGACCTGAAGTTGTTCTTTAGCACATGCAGGCAGTTCACACTGGAATCTGATATTTGGCCACAATTGAAAAAGATCTGAACAATATAAAACAATAAAATGAGATCAGAGTGATAGATCCAAGCAATAAGGCTTTCACTGTGAACTCAGCCTTAGATTACATATTATGAAAGCATTAGTGGTCCTCAAAATGTTACCACAGTATCATTATTGTTGAATTGGGTCAATACAAACCATCAGTTTATAATTTACAATACATGTCTATCAAAGGCCTGAACAAGAATTCTTTCTGTCCCTCACCACAACTTTGTTATTATCATGAGTCATATTCTCAGGAGCTTTCGTCTCTGCTCAGTCTGACGCTGTGTTTTAGTGACTTTAATGCCGGGGGTCAGTGCAGGCAACTCCCTGCTGAAGCCGTACGATGACGCGTCTGACAAAATTGGTTTTAAATTAGATTTTTGTGGCATCATCTCCATACCCAATTGTTGGGACCTCCGGTGGCGTTATTATTATTAGAACATCGGTCGTTCTGTGCTGACTCGATGATAATCCACTCCACACTCTTACGTCCTCCCTGTGTCATGAGCTCGGCATTAACATGGAGCGCTGATTGAATTCCTCTGGTGAATATTCCTGAAACCTGTCTGTGCCCCTCCCCACTATCTTCCCCTTTCCTTGGTGTAGTGTGTATGTAGCAGTGTAGTTGCCTCGCTCCAACCACACACACACACACACACACACACACACAGACAAAAATATAATGTGGAATTATCTGATGACATCCATTTGAGACAGTGAGTGAACCTTGGATGTTTGCTCATCGACCTGTCTGTCCATACTCTGCACCCCCCCACACACCACACCACATCCTCCTCCTCCTCCTCCTCCACTCTCAGACTTGGGTCTTGAGGATTAACTCAGCCCTCTGCATACGGGCCTGTGTTGATTATGTCACGGGATAAGAGCTGCTTAATTGTAATCACTGGAGCTGTCCTGAGCAGCGTCAACACAGGAGCAGTGATCAGCCCAGGCCACACAAGACCCCTTTTTCTCTTCCCAGTCTCATTTTACTGCTGGTTGTCAGCTAGCTGGAGACTCATTGCCATATCTCAATGCAATTCATCAAGAATTTTACCTATTAATTATAGATCCTGAGCTATGAAGTGTGAAAGAAAAACAACAATTCATGTATCCGTCCACTCCGACATGACAGGGCCTTTGACCTGGTCTTTGATATAATGTGGCATAATTTTAAAATATTTCTAGCAATTACAGCCACAGGTGGATTACACATTCACTTCAGGTGTGCCCTTAAATCTGTGATGCATTTTACCAAGGTTACATCAGAACACCGAGCTAAACTGAATTGCTGTACCTGAAGTCAATATGAGTCACTGGATTTTTTGCATAATTCATAATATTTTATTATGTCTCTCCTTTTTACTCAACTATGTCACTCTAGAAAACACATAAATTCACAATGGAATCTGCCATGCTTTAGTCCATTAGTATCTCAATGGCCAGAAACTAAACTTAAATGAATTAATAGCACATTTAATAATAGCAGCTCTTCAGAGTACATATTTCCCTGCAAGCCTTTCTCATCTTTAACTGGCTTTGTTTCCTTGATGTTTGCTCTGGAGCTGAAACTGTAAAATAAAGGTGACATGTCATCAGATCGTTTAAGGCTCCTGTACAGCGGTTTGTTTGCTCTTGAATGCAGCGTTGCTTCAGAGTTAAAGGTTGGGAAAACTTGATGACACAGAGCAACTCTATTTCCCTGCAGTGTGACTAGATTTTCTGTAAACTGGGGTCAGTGCACTGAGGACTCTGCCTTCCCCTGCCATCTGGCAAATAGTCCACTGAAGTCTCTTGCCTTTCCTTGCGGTAGTGACGCCACATGGTGAGGATCTAACATTGTTCATCCCTCTTCCTGTCGAGGTGACTCTTTCCTTCTACAGCTGATTTGTGAAAATCAATCAGTTAAGTCCTTCCTTTTTCCATTTGTACTTTTGCAAAGCTCAGACAGAGTCTCTGCCCTCAGTTGTAAAGTGGAGAACATCCATTTTGGCCACCTCAAGATTGCATCTCTGTTGTTTTCTGCTCCCTTTATTTAACCCAGAAAGCAGCAAAGTGAATCATGGGTAGGTGGTCTGAGATGCAGTGTGGGAAAACCCTGCCCTTTTGAACTTTCTACTGAGTACAGGCCCAGCCCTCTGGGGAATACAGCTTGATGTCTTTTTCACTGAAAAGGACATCTTTATGCCAAAAAACCCTGCAATGAAGATTTTCGGAGGAAGGATAAAATTGAGGAAACTCTCACGTTGAAAGCAGTCTAGCGGAACAGGTTAGCCATCTGGCACTTTAGTAGTGTCAGCGCTGAGGTCAAATCTCAGGCGACCTGTCCTTGGTGCGCTACACTGTTAGAGCCAATTACTGCCTTTTTCATGCACTCATCCCAGTTTTCCTTCATAGTGCTCGGATCTAAATGCTAGGAGGTGCCTACAGTGACCAGTTCAACTATTGTATCATAAGATGTATCAATTTTATTTTTTCTCGTGTGTTATCGCCAACTCTGTACAACATTAAAAAGTTAAATCTGTTTGGAAATACTTGTTTGGAACACTTTTATTGCAATGAGTTAGATAAGAAGATTTGATCACTCTCGCGTCTGTGCGTTAAATATGAAGCTAAAGTCATTAGCTGTTAGCAAAGCATAAAGACTTGCAAACACATTCTCACTCAGCTTATTCAACTGGTCACATTTAAAGGCTTGGTCAAGACCCTGGTGCAGTGTCTGTGTGTAAAAAGGAAAGCTTTTCTAACTTTGTTAAATGTTCACAGTTTTGCACATGGGTTTGGTCTGGGAAGAGCTCATTGACTTTTCCTATAACAAGGACTTCAAACAAGGTCTCCTGATTTAAAATCCAGTGTGTACCCCACCACTCAACCATAACCTCTGTCCTTTTGATGTTTTTTGGTCTTTCAAAGTCTTGGCTGGAGCCTTTGCTATGAATGTTGAATATCGCCATGGATGGTTTAACACTGGAGTCAGTTGGAAACCATATGCGTTTCTGAGAGTGAGTCTTGACTGAGCTCCTGTATGTGACGAGCCGTGAGTGAGAATGGGTTGACAGGAAACAGGGAAACAAGGAAAAAAATGCTGTTGCTCTGAAGCTCACAAATTCTTATGTTAAATCTAATTAATTTTCTCAAAAATCAAAGTAGAACAGCAACAACTTTGGGTTTAATGGGTGGCTTTAATGCTTGGCAATTTCTCGGCCTGACACAGCAACTCCGTGGAATCGACTCGTTGTTGCTCTTTTTGACACATTGGATTAAAAAAAATGAGATACTGTAATGTGTCAGAGGACAAAAGATGTATTGGTAGAGGGAGTTTTGTCACCTTAGGCAAAGAACAAGCCCACTACATTTCCCTGCTCTCAGTCTTCATGTTAACGGACGCCGACATCTTCTGGCTCCAGACTCATACACCTGCTTCAGAGAAACCTATAAGAATAGGGTAAATATTCTTCATTAACTAACTAAATAAACAACTTCATATCACCTATGTAATGTTTTAAAATATAATCGGATGTGGCCGCAAGAAATGACCCAATTTTTTGGTCTACTAAGATGAGCGCTGTCAAATTACATGATTATAGAGTAATTATTCCTGGCCAAGAGGTGTGACTGTCGCTGGTACCCAAACAATCAGCTTGTTTTCTTTATTTCCTATGTAATGCTTTGTAAAGGAGCCAGTAATTTCTTTTTCTTTCTTTGGTGTTTTATCCTCCTCTTTGGTGCAGTGACAGGTGAAGAGGCAGACAGGAAACAAGATGTGAACCAAGGCTACTGACTAGAAATCAAAATCACAGAAAAGAAACCAGCACAGATGGTAAGATGCTTCAGGCCCAAGAACCCCGAAAACAATTCTGACACACTGAGCTTCAAAGATGAACATTACAAATATTGTTGCTACTTGCATAATGTGCGTGCACACAGCGTGAGATTCCTGAAACTGTACTTGAAAGGACACACGGAGAAACAGCCATGAACAGCTTTACTCTAGAGGGAGAAAAACATCCTTACAGATGTAAATGTATGCAGATATGTGTGAACCTAATTAGAGATTTGGATACTTAAGTTCTTTCCTGTGATTGCATTAATAATGTTTTCTCTCCTGCTGCGCTGAGATACAGTTTCATTATCCCGAGCATTCACAGGAGGTGTAGTTGAGATTTGGAAGGTAGGAGAGAACACACTGATCAATTTAGGGGATTTCACTGAAAAATTGACTGTTGACAAATAGTCAGAGCAATTACTGCTTTAAGGGAATAATGACATCAATATTTCAGGATTAGTTTGAAGTGAATGGTAGTGAGTTATGCCTTTGTTTTAATGAGCTATAAAGACAGAGACGAAGCAGACTCCTGCTTTTCCTCACCTAGCTCTCCAGTATTGAAGCAAAGATTCCTTTGAATTTTTTTAATGACGGTAATTTTCTCTACCAACATGTTTCTGTGAGAGTTGTTGAATTGTGGGAAATTAGAAGAAGTAAATAACATAAAAGAATTGTTTGACATTTTAGGATGACATTTTAAGAGCTTCCTGACTGAGAGTTGAATGAAAAGATTAATACCGTCTACTCTCCGAACAGCCAGCAGCCTGTTAGTTTAGCCTGCATAGAGACTGGGGTGGAAACAGCTAGCCTGGCTCTGTTCAAAGGTTAAAAAAAAATCTACTCACCAACACCTCTAAAGCTCGCTAAAAAGACGATACATCTTGTTTATGTAATCATAAAGTACAAAAAAATGACAAATGGTTGTATGGAGGTTCTTGGCTGGTTGCCTTGCAAACACACATTGAAAGCACAACTCCAGGAAGTCTCTGAGGGAGAAGGAGAAGGAAGGCTGACGGAAATATCCAGGGTAGAACAAATAGTGCTGCTTTTCCCTTCACATTATTTAAGAACTTGGAGGGAAGTATTTTATTTATGGCGTAAAAGCAAAAAACAATGCACATTTCTGGGTATCAGTTTTCATATTTGTTGCTCTGCAACAACAGCTAATTTATGCGGAGGTCATGCGAGATGGCCTCATGAAGAGGCTGTCAAATAAAGACAGGAAAATGTTTTTCTCCCCTACTTAAGAGCTGGCAGCAAATATAAAGGGACACTGTCAGAACATGAATGTGGCAGAGGAGATGCCAGCGTTTTCATCAATGCAGGGCTTTATTTGTGGCAGGGTTTTTTGATGTGCAGGACTCGCGCTGCAGCGGTCTTCTTTGGAGGGTGCAAGCCAGGAGCTTTGCCCAGCTGGGACTGAGTGATGGTGGATGCAAGCTGTCTTTCCTGCCTCCTACAGCAGAAAGTTCTTCCAAGGGTAGAAGAGAAATGACTTGGGCATAGAAAGTAGCAGTATACCATTCCTGTACAAGTGACTTTGGTGTTTGGGAGTGACTCATTTTGAAGTTTTTGACAGCTTAATTGGGATCCTCACTTAAGTGCTTTTTTGGGTGCTGGCTTATTAATAAAGCATGATTTTCCTCTTCCTATTTCTCTTTCTATTTGAAGTGTAGAATTCTCAGATGCACAGCTCTGTGTTCCAGGCAGGAGCTCTGCAAGCGAGGGTCTCTGTGTCATCCAGTGTTGTGGTTTTGATGAAATCAATTCTGGCTTCTGCAGAGCTTTGCAGCACAGAGAGCAGCGATGCAGTGTGTACAAGGCTCCTTTAGCAGTGGATCCAAATCTACTGCACTAACATGCATATGGGATGCACAAAAAACAAAATAACAAAAATGTCCTAAGAAGACACATCAAATGAGACACCAGGGTGAATCAAGCTTACTCAGCACTTGAATCTACAAAGAATAATCAGCCTAAATTCATTGGCTGATTATTGTCCTGCTTGGCTAAGCATTTTTGTGCCCTACTTTGACAAGTGTGTTAAATAATTCAACCGGTTCAGATGTCCTCTGCTGTTGTCATGATGTCCTCTGCCGTTGTCATGATGGCCGCACTGACTTGTCATCATCATATTTGTGGGAAATACTATAATCCTCTTATTCTGCTTGTACAACCACTGCAAACTACAATGCAGACGGGCCCGGGCTGAGCTCCTGCTGGGTGAGCCTCTATTTGTGTCAAGGTGTTAGGCTTGCATTACCTCTGCTCTTTGTGAAGTTCACTGAAGTGATCCTGTGGCAGCACCACCCCAGATCATCAGGGGACCCTGTGGGTATCACCATAGCATGAAATGATGTGGATCGATCTGCACAAGCCAAACGTGCATCTCCTCCATGCCTGCCTGTGTGGAAATCTGAGCCCCAGCGATTGAGCTGTTCCTGCAGACAGACTCTCCTTCCATTTCAGCTGAGCTCTTTGAAAGTGTTGCAGGCCCCTAGGTGGGTGCTGTTGGATCGGTGATGGGTGTTCGCTCTGCAGCTCCGAGGCACCAGCACAGACCTGACAGGAGGCCTCAGCTACCGGAGGTCTAGAGAGGGAAGGAAAGAGGGAGGGAGCTGGAATGGAGGGGAACAGAGAGAACACTTGGCATTATTGGAGTCTGGATTGATTTAATCAAAGCATTAGTTGGGGGTTGTGCTGTTTTTGCGTGTGTGTGTGTGTGTGTGAGAGAGAGAGAGGGAGAGAGAGAGAGAGAATAAAGGTGTGAGACTTGGCTCTTGGTAGAGGATATTCGCTAATAATGATGAGAGAGTCAGGCAACAGTCTCAGCCTCAGTAAAAAAATCGAAGCTTAACTTTGACAGAGCAAAAGCTGTGATCTCTCTGCTCCATTGCAGTGCATTGGCTGTAAGATTTAACTACAACTGAACTACAGTGTATACTGAAAGGGATACCGTGATAAATAACTTCTCTTTTTGGGAGATCCAAGCAGGAAATCCCTTTTATTATTCTCAGCTGTCATGAATTATTAAACTAAAAGTGTGGAAAAGTACCACCAGTACCGTTAAGACAGTTAAAATATACATACAATCGTCAGTGTTGCGTTCTGATTGCTAGTGATTACAAAAAAACATTTCCGGAAAAGCATTTCTATAATCCGTTTAACTAATATTGCCTTGGTACATCAGTTGGACAGTACTGTTTGTTTTTTTATAACCGGCTTGTTTTTTTGACGGCTCGTGATTCTTCTGCTGGTGCAAAGTCATTTTATTGACTTTGGCGTTTACAGTGTCATCAAAAACGATGGCAGAAATCAGACCTCTTATCCAAATAACCTGTAATCATACTCTTTAAATTTTTATACAGAAGCTAAAAGCTGTGTTGAATAGTTTCTCACTTGGCCACCTGGGAGAACAAGCAGTCAACACAACACTGACTTATTTTCAACTCGCCAGCGTGTTAACAAACAATTACCTATAAATTCATTCAGCAGCCGCAGAGCAACATGAGCATTCATTTAGAGTGGTGTTTCTGGAAAACTAATGAATGTAAACTAATCAAAGCAGTACAAGTCACCAGCATAAACAAAAAAATGGCTTACAAAACTACTGTGAAGCGTTGTGGAAAAGAATAACCCCTGAAAGAGTAAAATATCAAACTAATTTTTTTTTCACTAAACGGTGTAATATTTCAGAGATGCTGAGTTCACACTGTTTTAGGCTGTGAAAAAAAAAAACAAGCTTAAATGATGAGATTGATTCAACAGCGAAGACTTACTCATCCTCTACACATGCATATCAATTCTGTTTGCCACTCCGTCACTAACACCCTCAACACCCCATCCCCCTTTTTCATCACTGAATCACTTCAAACAGATGCAGGCACCATAAATGACAGTACAGTGAGTGAAAGAAGGAGTGGAGGCAGGCTCTGTGGGAATGAGGAGGAGGGATGCTGAGGCTGATGGGATTGAATGGTGTCGCTGGCATGGCATGGCTGAGGACAAAGCTTTTCCCCCCCTTGAGGACTCAGTTTGTTGTGGTGAACGATGTGATGGGCTTTGTTAAAAGACTGCGTGTGTTGATTTATTTTCTGAGTGTGAATGACATTCTCCATGGCATATGCCCAAGCTCCCCTTCTTAGACAATGAGATCTCATCACTCTGTGCAGGCTCCGGCTGAATCAATTTCAATTTCTAACAGTATTCCTGCTCCCTTTCTCTGTCTCTTTATGTTACTTATTACCATGAGCCATGGGCTGTTTTTTTCTAATTCTAACAATCCATGAGGAGCAAATAAATTCTTTTCAGAACTAATGCGTAATTCAAATCGTCGTGGATTGGATGTTAAGAGTTATGTGTATCCTTAGCCTTTACAACCTGTTAAGATTATGCTACATGGTGAGGAAATCCCACTTCTCATATTCACTGGCTGTAACTGGATCCTTGTCACTATGTGCTTGTGTGTTTTGAGATTGACTAAAGTAAGAGCGATCTGTTGTGTTTGGGACCCACAGAACTTGTGTGATGAAGCTCTTTGCTTCTGAAACTCTGGGAAGCAGATACGCATACACTCCCACAACTTGTACTTTTAGACTTTAAAACTAATTATGTCCTACAGAATTAAGTCCAGCAGAATTACTCTCAGCTTGCATTATTTAAACTCATGTGAAGAGAGAGGCATGTTGTTTAATTTTGGTTACATTAAATCTGCCCTAGTCAGTATTCTTCAACAGTGGATCAAAATTTACATTCACCACTTGGCCAGAAACACAACTCTAAATGAATGCTAATGCCGCTCTCTGTCTGCTCTGTGTGTGTAAATAGGCAAGTGTTAGCAAAACATGAGTCACAGAGTTGCTCGTTGCTCTTTCAGCTCGTTGTTTTGGTTTTTCTGAACTGCAACATTACTATTTTTATGATTCAGCGAGTGCGATTCTCACTGCTGTCATCAAGCAGGCAGCAGCAGGCAGGCAGGCAGCTATTGAGCAGAATAAGCTTGGATAAATCCAGTGTGCACAACCTGAAGACAGACAAGGTTATTACCTAGCTGGTGAAAACGGTGACACATTGAGCAGCTAGAGGGCTGGATATTTCCTTGAGGAATTGAGCTTTGAGACCAAAACAGCCTGGATATTAGCATGAATATTGAACTTCATTTTACCAGTTGACTTGATGCAAAATTCCAGATAAAAGCCAATGTTGCATTGAATCTGCTGGATGTGGAAACATGCAGATAATAGCCAACATGTTTGCCTAAAAAAAGAGGACAACTGGGACAACTTATTAACCTCACCTTATTAACTTAAGCAGGTACGCACAGCTTGTTACATTGGTAAGCTGTAAAAGGATGTAATATAATCAGTAATTTTGGGCCTCAATAAAGCTACTTTGCCAGCTTTTATTCCTTTCAATCACTATTATCTGACTAACATTGAAAAAAAATCAAACGTCCTTTCATAATCTGTGAAAGTTGTCTCACTGTCCGCTAATAGAATTGAAGGAAGGTCTGTTTATCTTTATTAAAAGCATTTTCCTTTGTAAATCAGATGAAATTTACTTTTCAAATAAGCTGTCAAAAAATAATTACCACTCTTTGTGACCTGCAAAGTTCTCCAGTAAGAGTTGATGGTTTATATCAAAGAAGCGTAACCTAGTGTCATTTCTTTGTAGTGAGTGATAACTACTTGCACAGTCTATCCATCAAACTAATGTGTGCTTTCAAATACCCTCAGAAGTCTTAAATAGTTTTCTGAAGTGTAACCCATTATTTCCAGCATGTTTTAGAGATGCATTACACTTTGAAGTCAAGCTCTCTTTAACATAGTAGTTAAAAAAATGACAAAAGAATGAATTATGTCTCTTCTTACTTTAGTTCACTCTCTAATTCATCTACCTAATGGAGATTAATCTTAACTAAATCATTATTCCTGACCTTTTCTTTACTTTGACAAGTACAGATTTAAATAAAAAAAGGATAAATAGTGATTTTTAAAAAATTTTTTTTTTGCTTGCACCGTTGTTTGACCTCAGTGAAATCTTTCATTTAAGCTTCACAGCTCCAATGCAATAATCCGACCCTTTATGCTGGGATCTTACCCACTTCTATTACAAATATATACTTCACCCCATCATTATTAAACCCCCCCATGTTCTTCTGCCAGCACTCTTTAATATGCAGAAAGAATCTGAAAATAATTAAACTCTATGACAAGTGATATGACCCCAATTACTTCATTCTAGCTGTAGTAGCACGCAGGACAAGAGTACGACACCACTCTGGAAGGTTCGGGCACTGTGAATGTCAGGATCTTTGCAGAATATTTGCATGTTTTACTTAATCAGGATTATGCACTTAAGCAAACAAGGTGTAAACAGCACATCAGAACAAAGAGAATAATTTATTTCTTTTAAGACACTGCTGTGTAATTTTTTTTTGTCCAACTTGCTCTGCAAAGATTAAAGCTGAAGTTCTAGATGTTACAGATTAAGTTATTTCTCTTAAATTACAGCACAGTCAATTGTTAAACAAGTTTCTAAACACACAGTAATCCTTCAGGCTGTGTGAGATGTTTCAGGCAAGAATGGCCACAGCTTGAAATGGCGTCAAATAATCTCCTTTCTCATTACAATGGTGTATGTTAATCTGTTGTTTCCTGTCGCTCTCAGTCTATCTCTGGCTCTGCCTACAAATAAGCAACATTAGATTCACCAGAGGATTTAGAATGTATATTATAGCACTGAAAATCAATTGGTTGACCACAGGAAACACAGATATCTCAGTGCAGTTTAACACAAATTCCAAATGCCATGCCATCTTCTTGCTTGCCTCTCCACATTGGTAACTGCTCCCACTGGGTATGCCATCTGCATTCAGCTGTTCCAGACAGGATATGAATATTCTGAGCAGTTCTTTTGCATACACAGCAAACAGAGAAGCAACCGGTTGGAGCAGAGCAGCAGACTCCATGTTTGAAGAGTAAAGCTAACATGAAAGTTCCAAAACCTGCAGTTCCTTTAATGGCCACTTGAGGCTGACCTTAGCAGCAAGTCAGTACCCACAGAGCCTAATTTAAAAAACACCAACTTTAAAACGGAAATAAATATGTTAACAACCTTTTTTAAAGCCATAATGGCAGATTTGATACTTCAAAATGGCAGCCTGCAAGCCAATGGATAGCACTATGTTTGCTCCGCCCACTATTTCATTTACTGTCTATGTTTGGAGCTTAAAGTGCAGAGATGGCCCACATTGCACATCAGTCCATGTGAATAATTGACAGGGCCTCTGTAACAGCCAGGTTTTTACCATGTTTCATATTTGTGATGAAAAATTGTCCCTGTCATCCTCCCCCTCATCTCCTCCTCCTTCTTGTTCCGTCTTAATCTGCTCTTATGGGTCTCAGCCCGTGGCATCTTAAACCCCTCCATCTCCAACAGCTGCTGAGGACAGGGAGGTATAGAGATTAAATGAGTCTTTGGAGCAGCCTGAAGGAATCCCACATGCTTCTCTGCCTTTAGCCCCTGCTAGTGTCTTTGATCCACTGTGTTTTCCAACCCAGTTCAGTCCCAGTGGGTGCAAACGGGTTCCTACACAAGCCAACCTACATAGGGACCACTTAAGATTTCATGGCAGCTGTTTAGCTTATCAATGTTGTTTAGTTCAATACAGATAAAAGGCTCAGCTGCTTTCAGACTCATGGTGCCGGGGAAAACCGCTGCACTGAGAGCATATTCTTGTACTCCGGATGTCAGTTGGGTTTTAGTTTCACCCTTTTTCATCGTACTGTATGCCAGTGGTTTTGGGCCTAACACTCATGAGTGTAGTGCCATTACTGGTTTCCTTTTCTTTTATGGTGTCTAATTGAAAGCCCTCTGTGCAACTTGATGATACCAGTGCAGGACATGAAAAAGCAGCAGAGTGAGTTAGTGAGATCTACTCTATTTCAAGATGGATCAGACATGATGACCAACCTCCAGGGAACGCCTGCCGCCTCATATTAGCCATTTTTCAGTTAATAACGTGCGATGGCCACGGATGACGCATGGACAGATGAGTGAGTGAGGATGTCTTTTGTTTCCCTCCCCTCTTATGTGATACATGGGGAACACAAAGACCTGTTATACAGGAGAGATACAAGAGTGTTTTCTGCCTTTCAGCAAACCTCTATGGAAAACAGCTCAATGTTGGTCATTCACACATTATATTTCTTTACACATCACAGATTTCAATGGGCTAGCTTGAGTCTTAAAATAATAATATCATAATAATGAATAAATAATATTTTCAAGCTCTAGTATACCAACATTAGTCAAAATATGCTGTCACATTACTGCACATTGTGCTGCTTTTGTAACATCTGCTGGTAACATATCATTTGTCCAGCTGTAATTAAAGTCTGTTTGTGAGCAGACAGGATGTTTAAGTCACACTAAAGAACAAATGTCTCCTACATGGAGGCAGAGCAAACCCTCACTCGCTGGCACATGAGGGAAACTGAAGCAGTGCAAGTGAAATCTCATGGCTGCTGTAACCCTGGTAACGTTCAGAGGGAATTTGGAGGATGGGTGATAGATTATTCTCAGTGAGCATCCACTAAGCTAATACAGTCTGTCCCTCAAGTGTGTGTAATTTTCACATTTGGTCCCTATACAAGCCTCCTGTGGCTTTTAATTTCAGTTTACCCATACTGATGGGAGCCTAGATACCAGGAAAAGATTATGTGGCAATTCAGAAGTCGGTGTGCTGGGAAAAAAAAATCACAGGTTAAATTGTACTGTAGTGTGCTAATAAAACCTTTTCACATGTAATTACAGTTTTCTTCAAGTAATGTTAACCTCTTTCATCTAAGCCTTGCTGACAACACTTTCACTTTCATTTAATCCCTCGTGTTTGAATAATACTTATGTTATAGTTTATGTATATAAGTACCCATGGATGTATGAGTGTTCTGGAAAATAGTGTTACAATGTTTATACTCTGGTTATTAAAAAGGAATATTTTTTTCAGAGTACAATAAATTAAAGAGCCAAATGCGGATAAAAAAAATTCACTTATTTAACAAAAAGTGAGCTTTATTAAAAAACAAGCTGATAATACAAAATCAAACAAAATGCAAAGTTCGACAGATAAAATCAGTGACGAAACAAGGATCTATACAAAAAGTAAACTTGACACACAACTTAAGAATTGACTGAACTAAGACTACTCAGTTAGCGGATGATAATGATAATTTTGTTACGCTATTGGTTTTGACGGGTTCACCTTTATCGCATGCTCTTTGCTGAAATTGTAAACTTTAACGATATAAAAGTCACCATTTAACCGGACTTCAGGTATCACACTGTGATGTTTTTCTGCAAAGACAATCAGTC
>JAPZDZ010000022.1:3452131-3462543 GCA_029783805.1 Acanthurus tennentii
TAAGTTTGGCTGGTCCACTGAATTAAACAGCTGACAAATCAATGTACATCCTTATGTTGATAAAAAATTCCTGAAAATTCAATATTACAGTGAAGCTGCACATTGATCGCCACATTACCTTGAAAAGCCCAACGCAGCTGGAGAAACCAGAGGCATTGCTACCTCCTGCTGAAAAATCTCTATTCGTTCATTTATTTAAAAGAATTCCCTTTAGCTGATGCCCGCGGGTCCAAGATCTAGTGCATCATATTTATCTGTCGTCTCATAGTATATTGACCAATAGACCAACTCTACCAACTGCAAAGCATTAATCTAAATACAAGGAGAAGAAGAAGAAGGTTCTTCTTTTGTTGGTAATTATTCTGAATAAAACATATTAAAACTTAATGAATTAACATAATGGATGTATAATGGAGTGTTTTATTTGCATTGGTTATGAGTTAAAAAGCATTAAAAAGCCTTGACATTGTTGTTCAACAAGGTTTGGCCCTAAAAATAGGGCTTAACATTTACCTTGCCATACTGTAGGTAGTCTACCTTGCATTAACAAATGTATCAGCCTTAGCATTTAGCAATGGTTCAATTCTAATGAACTGATTAAAAAACTCTGTGGTTAAGCCCTCAGTGATCCATTACTGCTGTATTTTATTAGTATGGTTTTAAGAATGATGAATATGCAAGTGCGTGCATGTTCTGCTGTATTACTGATGACAGATTGCTTGCACCCTCCGAAAAGTCCTGAAATTTTCCAGCCAGTCTCAATGAAATATGCTCGTCGCAGCTGGAGTTGGACGCTAAATCTGTGGGACGGCCTTCAAAGGGAAAGCTATTGTGTCCCCTGCCACATTGTGGTGTGGAAATCACAGTGGGCACGTGCACAGAGGCCGATCTGAAATTACAGGCCTCCGTCCACACTTTGCAATCTGAGGCTCGCAGGCAGCAGGACTGGCATGATGTCCCCAGCCCGTCGACCCTGGAGCCCTGAAACCACAAGCTGCTGCTGTGGGGCTGTGCTCCAGTCTCTGTGGAAAACAAGCCTCCTGTCTTCTCCATCCAGCACACACCAACAAACCTAATTAACTTTCACTTTAGACTGAACGCTCCTGCCTCTCATCTGCAACAGCTGTGCATTTGAAGAACTCCTCTGTACTGTGATAACTGTACAACTGCCTGAGAACTTAGACAACCAAACCTTAAATATCTGCTGCTGTTTGTGGAATGTTTTCTTTTAGAGGTTTATTTAAAAGCCAAACTTTGCAACGTTGCGTTCGTCTTGACCTGTTCCGGGGTTTAAGGAGTGCAGAGGTGTGCATTGTGTAGAGCAGGTGCTGGAGAGGAAGTCTTTCATTGTCCTTTCACTACAGATAACCTCTCCAGGGAGGAGTTGCAGTCTGCTAGATAAGTTTAAAATTAGATTTCTTTGGTATGGTTACTTTACAGAGGCTGCACACTTCGGTGTTGTTGTTTTTTTTGTGCGTTGTGGATGCTGAATGAATGTTACAGATGCTTCTATGTATATTTCAGTACTGTGTACTGTATATATTTGGAAGTATTTGTGAACTTTGCCAGCGGCAGCATTGCAGTACTATGCAGTGAAGTTCCGAAGTGGGTCAGCCTCTCTGTAATGCTGAAGCTCCTGTTCGCTCTCAGAGGAGTTTGGGAGAAAAAATGTATAGCCAAGAGAACTCTGCTACTGTCATCACTGTGACAAGACATATTTCTGTCCCTTGTGGACAAGGAGGAGCTAAAAAATGATACAAGATACCTGTGCACTGGATTAATGCTCCTGCAGGGATGCATTCAGGAAGTTATCCATCTGTCTTTCCCGTGCATAATCAAAAATAGGATGTTCGCACAATACTTCTCCAGTACTTCTCACTGGAGTCACAGTTGGTCCAGTTTGTTAAAGTGCAGCTTTCTTTTCTTCAGAATTTGAATATTGTTTCTGGGTCGAGTGTGAGTGTGCTTCACAGTCATCGAACTGAGTACTCTCTGAAAAATCACAGTACCAACACCAGGATCCTTTAAGTGACACTCGTACCAATAGAGCACTTCATTTGTTACCTTTTTTTTACTTTATCGATCTAAAGCATTCTGATGGCAACTCAGCATGCTAAACTGCCAACTTAGTCAAATACACATACTTGACTTCATCACACAGAGAGTACAGGCTGTGGCTGCTGCTGCAGTTGACCAGTCACATGTTGCATTATATCAAAGGATGATTGCAGTGATTGGCTGCAAGCAGAAACATTCAAGCAGTCCTTTTCTCCCTGATCTGGGTGAAACAAGACCTACTGGGTGCTTTGTTATATCGGTTGATACATCAAAGGTATTGAGTTCGAACAGCCGTCCCTAAAAAATGAAGCAATCATGCGGATGCATCACATTAATCCGTATGACTCTTTGTTTGTGTGGATATTTGTCTCGTTAGAAGTTACAAACTTTGGCTTGGGTTTCAGCTTGGCTGCTTTGAGCGATGAGCATTTGGCTGCTCGTGGATCTTCCAGTCCTCCCTGGCAGGCAGAGCCGCTTTAATTGTCGCATGCCTCTGGAACGAGCCGTGCTAATGGAACTGTTGGAGTCCCAATCAGTCAGTGCTGTGTTTTTCTTGCCTCAGTATCCCGACTTGAACGTGCAAGGCTGACTTGATGATGCAACAAACTGCTTTGGTTTTGGTGACACCACTCAGGAGGCTGCGGCCTGAAGGAATGATGACTCTTTCATGCCTCTTACAGGACGTCTGATGTCAAGGCAGAATCCAGCTGAGATGGTGTTTTATGTTAATGTCTGCTGGGTCTGTTTTTCTGTGTGTTGCCTGGCTGGTCGGGTGAAACAACGTGTATGATGAAATATGACAGCCATGTGCTCAGACAGTTACGGAGATTAATTTCTCAGACTGTGACAACCTAATTCAAGCAGGATGTGCAGAGAATCTGTTTTTTGATGTTACAGTACTTCAGGAAAACCTCAGTGGGGGGGCTTTTTTGTTGATGCCATTTAAGATGCTGCTGTGCTTTAGTAAGGTAGCTCAGTAAACGTTTCATCACAGCCGGGAATCCTTGTTGACACTGTTGAGTGCTTGCACCCTAAAAGACCTTCAATAGATTTTTACCTAGAGTGGGGCATTTCCCGTAAATCTTAATGGATTTGCACAATAGGAGCTTATTTGTCATTCTCTGGCTTTATGGGGGGATTGAATCAGAAATGCCACCGAATTTTCATTGAAAGGGTCCAGAGGCTGACTCATAATGTTTTGTCCCCTAAGTCTGTGGAGGTGATTTGGGAAGCTGCCATAAATGAGTCAGGACCCATGTGACAGGCCCCCCTCCTCCTGCCTCCCCCCATCCTCCTCAAACCTGCTGTACAGTCGCCTACTGTTGGAGCAGCTGATGAGAGGAGGTTTAAACACTCATATCAATATGAGCTTTATTTCACTACACACTCTTGGCCTCCTCTTTGCTCCCCTCTGTTGCCTAATTTTTATTTTGGCAGTAGAACAAGTACTGGAGCTCCTGGCAATGAAGATGACCCTCTAATAGAGAGAGATGTGAGCACCTTGTCACCATATGGGGCCTGGAATTCCACAGAATTGCTCTCTAATCTCCACAACATGTTAGGAATTCAAAGCCCTTGTTTTTCAGGAGAAAATAGCGGTCCTCGCACCACGTGGTGGCATCTTTTTTGGCTTGCAGTGTGGAAGTGGCATTTGTAGCATCCCTGTAACAGTTTGAATCCTGAAGCACGCACATGCACACATGGGAAATCTACCATGTGGCTTTGTTGTTGTTTGTCAGACACCCCTTTAAAGCCCATTTGTCTATTGTATTCATTTTATTGAATGTTAAGAAACTAACAACAGTTGGGAATGTTGGTAGACTGTCTGATTTGTGGACTTGGCTGATTAGATGTCTCTGCTGCTGAAGTAAACTGCCTCATATCGTCGTGCTGTTTCTTTGGTGTGATTCACTGCCTGGCAACGAGGCGGTTTTGCAACTGTGTTATTGTTCTTAGAGGTCCTCCACTGACTTGCTAAATGATTTCCAGACCAAAAAGATGTCCTCATCTCTTGTTTGGCTTTTCTTTTCTCACCTGGTGATGTTTGTAGCCTTTAAGTGGGTTGGAATGGGTCAAAACATTGTATTGCATTTCTGTGTTTTCAACTTCATATGTTGACAGTGCGGCCGGTGTTGTTTTCCCATTTGAGTCTGTGTGTCATCATGGCAAATTAGAAGAACCTTTTGCTGTGGTAACTACCAGAGAAGTTTTGTTTATCCCAGTGTATCTTGGCAGTTGTTTATGTGTCTGTATGGGAACAGATTTTGCCAACACAATCACGTCACAGCCATGCAAGATAAAGTCACAGAACTTCACAGGTGCATGCTTAATATCTAAATGAAGGCTGCGTTTGAAGATTTACTGGGCACTGTTTAATCAATCCTGTCCACTCTAACACATGAAGTTAAGCTAGAGACCATTTTACAACAAGATTATACCATCAACAGTCCTTTTTTTAAAGTAAGTACAACAGTTTTTATAATAGTTTGGAATAAAAACAGTGCAGTGTTGCTTTTCCGTGCAGCAGTCAGATGTGACTCCTGTTTGTGTCTCAGCAGACAGTCAACACAGATGACAGCAGTTTACATGGTACAGCGCCACTAATGGTATGAGATGTTTTCTCTCTTGTTGGCATCAAACCTAGGAGAAATATTTCC
The DNA here is from genome assembly GCA_029783805.1 of Acanthurus tennentii. Taxonomy (NCBI): domain Eukaryota; kingdom Metazoa; phylum Chordata; class Actinopteri; order Acanthuriformes; family Acanthuridae; genus Acanthurus; species Acanthurus tennentii. Next base: position 3,456,847 of record JAPZDZ010000022.1, read on the forward strand.
AATTGTTGTGTTTGCTGAGGCTTTTAGGGTGGGGGTCTTATTACACAACAATGTTAGTGATGTGTAAACAGTCATCATTTTGGTTCCCAGGGCATGGGGGCTCATTTGCGGCTGAACTGCATACAGTTTCTTTTTGCATCCTTGAGTCATAATGTGGAACAGGCAGTTCCCTGTTTGATACATTCCACAGGTTTAGCCGAGGTCTTCAGATACCATCCTTCATCAGTCTTTGTTCACCGCATCACTGGCCTGAAAAAGTTGTTTTCATCATTTTGAGATATTGCTTAGTTCCTTCCTGAGGCCAGAGGACTAATGGGCTTTGGTCTCTGGAATCCACTTCAGTGTTTTCTCCCTCATTGGGCCGTTTGCCGAGGCCCCTAGTGGGGCAGAAAACAATAGGCTTCATCTGAAATATTCACCATGACTTGGGCATTCCAGCGAGCAGTCGATCTGCTCACAGCAGTTTAGTGGTTAGATAAAAATCTGCCCGGAATGGAGAGAAAAACACAACTCCAATGCTTCCAGGGATCCAAAATAAGATTGAGTGTTCATTTTGTTATTGGATGGTGCCTGCCTGCTATCTGTCTAACCACTCTCTGGCACGCAACGCTCATGGCCTTGTCTTGTCTCCCTTTGTTTCAGTCAGAATTTCAGCCTAATGAAATGAGGGTGCATCCGGAGACCTGAATTAGAAGCAAAACAATTGTTGCATATCTTATTTATTTGCTGGAATTGCTACAGCAGTGGTACTGCGACTACATCTGCGGCAGTCTTACGGAGAGGGCCGTGCTCCTCAGTGCTCAGGTGGCTGCAGCCTGGATGGTGTGCAGATGCTCAGAGTAATTGGAGTGAAATCTGGGGATGTCTCAGGTTGGAGAGAGGTGTGAGTCCCACTTAGTATCAGGGTTGTCTCCCTCTTCAGTGTCCCGAAGTCAGCTGTCAAACACACACTCCACACACTCCAACTGATTGAGAAACCATCTGCACGGCTGAGCTGCAGAGTCAGCTATTGAGCCTGTGCACATAAATGCTGAAAATACTCCCTTTGGCTTTGATGATGAGCCCTTATACTTATTTGTTATAAAGAGTCTGGACTAGACCGGACTTTTTAATAAAACTGTCACAAGGAAATACAGTATTTGACTAATAAGAAGAGGCTCGAGCGGCGTATTTTTTTATATCCAAGAAAATAATTGAGGGTTTATGTGAACATCCTGTTGTAGGGTAAAACCCAGCTGAGCCATCATCAAATAGACGGGTTTTGTGGGTAGAAAAAAATGTTCTGTGCAAACTGTGAACGTGCTCAGAGAAACGAAAAGAAATAACTGTGGACACAGAGTGTTTTAGCTTCTAGCATAAAGTGAATCCAGTATTGAAAAGAGATGTGGAGTTGTTCTGCAGTGATGAGGTTTTGTCAGTTTATGTGTTGGTGAGAATTCCCACATTCATTAAACAGTAGATGATAAATAATAACTAGAATGACGGAGCATCTGTGCTTGGAAGCAGGCATACAAGGTGAATTTCATATATAATAGCCTCTTTTTTAATTCTTAAGCCACTCAGTGAGGGTGGCTTATGGGCTTCGAACCCTTGCTGCCTGTTGATGGTTTAGAAAACACATCACAAGGTTTAATTTTCATTAAAAGCAGGAGATAACTTTTGTAATCAACAATGGCATTATCACCTCTAAAAGCTAACTGTATGTTAGTGGAATTTCATGTTCCATGTTAGCAAATAGAAGAGAAGCAGTTCCTCAGATTTTTTTTGCTGGCTTTGTTTCGTTTTGTTTGGTATATTTTTTCCTTTTTTTATAGTAGTGAGGGGTCATTAGAAAGCAGGGAAAGTTTTTCTCTGTTTCATTAAATCATCTACGGTGTGGAATTTCAAGACACCACCAAGAACAGCAGGCAGATAAACTTTTTAAATTAACTCTGCATAGCGATTAAACTACTGGGGACCAGTTTGCATAACAACTAAGGGGAAAAACATTAATAAAACATGCACCTCTTAAGATCACTCTACATCTACGGGCACAGAGGAAGAAAATGGTCAAACAGCAAAGCAAAAAAAGACAGCAGACTCAGTTTTTGTCCTTTTAAAACAGAGTTTATGACATGTTTAGTGAGTCGAGTTAAGAGTGAGAGTGGTGGAGATGAAGGAGATGAAGCAGCGGTGGCAGCAATACCATCAGAATCTTTCTATCCGTGTCAGAATCCTAAAAATCCCTTTTAGCCAGCCAAAACACACATAGTATGAGTTTTCTTACCTCTAAAAGGTCATTTTAGTGATTTACAGCAAGCTGCTTCATTTCTAAGCTCTAAAAACAGCCTCATGTAAAGTATGATGACCTTAACTCTTTGTATACAGGATAAAAAGAGCAGATTTATCTTTGTATTTATCGTTATTTATTGACACATGCATGCCACCTCAAGAATACCTAAAATTTTGTTTACTACAAGGTTGTCAGTGTGCCGCAGCCCAAGTTCATTCCTGCTGAGGCATAAAGGAAGGGGACAATGCTTCGGCCGCAAAGCACAGGATGTTAGTTTGTATTGTAGTAAATGCTGTGGCTGTCGGTCCAGCCCTCCAAGTCAGTTCTCAACACAGTGCTTTTGTAACCTCTGCAATCCCGTGTGAAAAGCTGACTAGGACCTTTTGAGAAACTTGCATATTTGCCTTTTTTTCTTGCAGCATAAAGCTGACAAAAAGCCTTGTGGTTATATTTCGTTTTCCCAGAGAAAGATTTGCTTTCGATTGTGTTCCTGCTTTTCTTTTGCCAAAGCTGGCGTCTTACAGCTCTTTCTCAAGGCGGATTATTGGAAAAGGCTGTCACTGTCCAGTAAAAAAAAAAAAATTTATACTCACAAATAAAAGTACTGTGGCAATTGTGTGTGTTTTTGGCTGCTGCTGACAGAAATATCTTGAGGGAGAGAACATTAGTGTGTTAGCCAATATATTTAGACTTTAATTAAAATGAGATATTGGCCAGTCAGGCTTGTCCACCTCTGAAAAAAAGAGCGTTCCTCTGTGACCACAGCTAGTAAAAGTTTTAATGATTATAATGGTAATCATAAAAACTGTGTCATACGGGGCAAATTATTCCAGTGTGGTGTAATTTTTACTGATCAGCCGTAGGAGTTTTGATAAGCAAAAACCACTTTTTTTAGGAACTCATAGCACACCTAAAGCAACTTCATGGTTCTTGCTTCATTAGAAAATGTAAGTGTCTGCTTAGTAAATGCTGTTCGGGCAGACTTTCAGGCCAACCATAAAAGATGTTTACGTAGGAGTCCATGGAGTACATGTGGATCTGGTACCAACACTTCTGTGAGTTATTTTTGGGCTCCTCTTACAAGCTGCAGGACTCGTTGCACAGCCCCCCCCACCCCCCGACAAAAGCTCTCCACACAGTCAGTCTGGCTGCAGTCATATCACACCCTCCATTCTATTTTAAGCCTTCGGAGACCCGCTTCCCCCCTTGAGTGGACCCCACTCTCTCTGTGTGGGCCTCTGCTCACCCGCGACATTAACACACACACACACACACACACACACACACAGCAGCTCCTGCCAGCTTGTGCAAAGGTAATGGTAGAGGAAACCCTCCAGATGTGGCACAGTCGTAGCAAACCTCTGCACACACACACACACAGTGTTTGAAAAAAACTCAACATAATAAAGTTTGCTTTCCTCTGTAGAGCTAACATATCTGTCAGAGCTGTACACACGGGTCATACCATGCTCAGAGCAGTTTACTCTCTTTATTTAGTGTATGAATTTGGACTGAAACCTGCTAAAGCTGACTGGATTTTTCTGGATGATTCGTTTTGTTTGGTTGCATGGCCATTTTCTTGTGTTAAAAGGTGATGGATCATGGGTTCAATTGCAGCTGCAACAGCAGGAAGCTACAGTACAACTTCCAAACACCAGTGATTATCACTCACAGGCAGGACTGTGGATTATCCCATCCTTTATCCTACTGTTCCTGCTTTTTTTCAGTTTTTTCTTGGCATGTAAAAGCATCCACACTGGTAATAATGAGAACACCACAGCTGTATGAGTTCTGTAGAGTGGCACCAGTCAGCCCCCCTCTTTCTTTATGAATTCTGGTAGCAGGGTGGGGTTGGATTCCTCAGTGGGCAGACAGCAGGAAAGCAACAAGCACGGTTTCCTTCCCGTCTGCATACAGTCTGCCCAGCTCCTGTTCTGCACAGATTGCCACACCAGCACTGTGCCACTCACCATCACAGTGAGATAAACATGTGCCCGGGTTGAGTACTCTGTCTGTCCTCACGGATGACTTGTTACAGCCTGTTGACTCGGTATAATAACTGTTTCACATTCACAACAGTGTTTCAAGTTGGTGCCTTTTGTAAGATGACCTCCATCCGCTACAAATGTTTTGTTAGTCGGTCCAAAAGTTATGTTACAAGTGTGTTATTTAGAAGTTGGAAAGTATCCCCTACAACAACTTTCCAACCACAAACACAGAGTAAGTTACAAACTGTAACCTGGTTTCAGGTCTCATCGAGGTTGCTAAACAGCCTTGGTCATCAACCCTGGAAAGTACCACGTATTTTGGTCAATTAAGAGAGGGAGATGAGGTTAAGCGGATTTGGAGTGGCTGCACAGCATCAGAATTGTAGGTAATCAGATGGTTGGCACGCAGCGGACATCCTCTGTCTGACAGAGACAAAAACACACAAGCTCCTCAGTGTTCCTCAGAATCTCAGCTGCAGACGGGGAGGCGCGGCGCCTCCATCAGCTGCTGGTGCAGTCACTTGGTCTGGAATTGGACTAGCCTGAAGTACTATTCACTGAAGTGTGCGATGATGACTGTTGTTCTTTGCATAATTACTATTAGATTACCCATGTCCCCCTGGGTTGAAGCAGTTTCATTGTGGATCTATTACAAAGTGAAGTATTGGGATCCCCAGAGGTCCTGGAGGGGGTTCCAGGGGTCCCCAGCAAAGTGAGCCATAGTTCAATGTTTTCATTACTCACTCCAAATTATCCATCCGTACAGTCACAATAATAAATGTGGCTGTTCTATTCATGTTTATCCCTTTTTTCCAAATGTCAACTCCAAACTAGAAATGTAGAAACTTAAGCAAATTGATCTGACACAGCATGTATCAAATAACTGTGTGCAGCACAAAACTGTTTGATCAGTTCCACTTCATAATCAGTGTTGAGCCTCTACACAGCACAGATTTTGAGTTCACACACCTTTGACTGTTGCTTCTGCTTCATCTGCTGTAGATTCCTTTGATGAAAGAACATGAGATACAAATGTTGGCACTGTTTATAATCTAAAGAATAATTCCAGTTTTTTACAGATTGCGTGTTATTTTTGAAAATCATTTCTATCATTCTCGCCAAATAGTTGAAAAATCTGGAAAAACAATGACTAAAGCAGTCAACTGGGACAAAAACACAGACGGCATGGAAAGAAGCCACTGGGAGAATATCTAATCCTCTAAATGATCTTATCCTGAAGTAAAAAATGAAAAATTCTGAGTTTCATAATGGTCATGATAATCCATTGATTGCATAGGAAAACTGTTTGCATGGACTGTTGAAGGTTTGGTACTGTTTTTTTTTATTGGAGTTAAAAAGCCTCTCAGCTTGAGAAAAAAGCTGCTCTGTAGTCTGGTGACGGCAGATACTCCTGTATCTGTTTCCAGTGGCAGCTGA
>JAPZDZ010000022.1:3848720-3859220 GCA_029783805.1 Acanthurus tennentii
TATTTCTTCATTTCTACTGGCTGTGACCTCATGCTGTGGCACCATCGTGTGTGTAAGCTAATAACTCTCATTAATAGTCATCTGCAGTTGTGTGTTTACAAAAAAAACTCTTTACAGTGTATTTAGACAGCTATTACTTGATGCTTGGAGCATTTACAATCATTTTAAATGTGTCAGGGAAAAAATAAATAAATCTTTTATCATTCAAGAGTCCATTATATTGCATGTAATGGCTCCCAAAACATCTTTGAATTTATCTTGGCTGTGCCTACATCAGGGTGAAGATTTTAGTCTAATTTAGTCCACTTTACTGTGAAGAAAGGGGGGCTGCATCAATTTTTACTTTCATTTCTTTTTTTTTTTTTTAAGACAATAATAATATTCCAAAAATCTGTAATGGCTGCATAATACTTCACACACAGTGGTGCAGTTTGCCGTGTCTCTCCGGAGGGTTGAAAAGAGGCTGGGCATAATTTGCTGTGATTTTCTCAAAAATGCAAGAAAATGGTCACAAATTTACTCACTTTCTCACCTTCAGATGTGGTGTTCTGGAAAAGGAAAATCACCTTTAGTCGGAGTGCTTGGCATTTAATGGCATGTGAGATTGTCTCTTTAATGTTTTTTTTTTTTTTTTTTTAACTGACTAACCAGAAGACAAGCTGAAAAAAGACAAAATACATTAGGGAGGTAATAAGAGAGAAATGGCAAATAGCAGAAAGCGAGTCAGGGAGGCAGATGGAAGTTTAAGACAGAGAGAGAGAGAGACAAGCAGCATTGAATATGCAGGGGCAGAGAACAGTAGCCAGAGAAGGATACCTACAGCAATACCATGTTACTACACAGCGCCGTATCCCTGCAACGCAGACAGTTCTGCAGGCCAAACAGTGTTTTATTCATGCAAAAGCCGTCACGAAAAAAGTGCGAGGACTCAAGGCTGTTGCTCAATTATTCATCAAGCAGAGAAATGTATCCTGATTGAAGTTGCTTTGAACTTAGGGCATCATTTTTCACAGCTGTTTTTTTTTCTTCTCTCTCTTTTTTTTTTTTTTTCAAAGCTGTGTGTAATGCGCCACCAAACAGAGCTGCATCTCGCAACCCTCCACCCCACTGGGACTGTTAATTTATACCAATTTCAATTATTTATCATTCAAAAACCTATTCATGCTAAATTAATCCCTCATAATGCCTTAATAGCCTGTAGCTTACATCCTGCTGTTTGTGCATATTATTTTTTACTCTTAACACGCTGAGAAATTCATTTTTTTTTGTCTTTGACATATCATGAAGTGAATATGAGATTATCATGCTATGCTTCAACTGTGGTGTAATATCTCTGCGGTGTGTTATAATTCTGTGCTGCCACTGAGTATTCCTTATCCGAAGATCGCGTGAGTCGTTTGTCTCTGTCAGGCGCGGCATATGTGAGACACTTATCTAGATGGATGCGCACACACACTCAGACATATACTGTATATGAGCACCCTAATGTTGTTCACTGTCAAAAGTATTTGCACTCCAGAAAGTCTTTAAAATATGAGTCAGAGAAGTCTTCTGTCTTGTTACTCTCATGCACCTCGCTGTCACTGAATTATAGCCCGTGCACAGTAAAGATTCCTCGGTTTGTTGCAAGCCAGCATGGCTAAAGTTGCAGTGGTTTTACACATGTATTTATTTCATTCCATTCCTCTTGCCACACACACACTTTTCATGTACATTTTTGCTTGCCTTAGGGGAATCTGAACCAATTTTACTCGGCTAACATGCTCTGACATCGTGCTGGTGTGAGTGTCAAGCTGCAGCTCTGTGGAACATGATGCCGGTGTCAAACATGCCTTCCCTTTTTCTCTATCGACCACTTTTTCCCCTGAATTTCTTTTTATTCTCCCGTCTCTGTCTCTCTCTAACTTTGGTCTCCTTTTCCTCTCTCATTTTCCGTCACTCTTCCCTCTCATTTTCCTTCAAATTCCCTTTCTTTTCCCTGTCTTTCCGAGGACAGGCTTTGCGGCCAGTTCAGCGGGCTGGATCTTATTTCGGTGTCGAATAAAAATCCATGGCAAGTCTGCCATTCTGTCCCAGTGGTGGAATAAAAGCAGGACGCTTCGTGTCATTTGGAGACGAATGACACAGATTCCTCCACTGGCGCTCGAGCAGACACGAGGCCTCCAATTAAAAGGCTGTTACGTGGCAGGGGTGCGCGGCTTGTTTGGGTTTGTTCACAGACTCGTGGGCTGCAACCAAGCCTTCCATCCCTGCTCCTCTCTGTCCTAAGGGCTGCAGTCTTAAGCTTGCTCTCATGTTTAGATTTCAGGGTAAATTAGGATTATATTGAGGTCATGGTACAGAAAAGACCAACCCAAAAAACTGGGGGGTTTTTTTCAGCGGGAATTGGTTTCACTTTGTTGTCTGTTTTATTCATGAAAGTTTAACCCACATTTCTCATATTTGCCTTGAGAGGAGACGTTTCCCTCGCTTAAGAAATGCTCGGATCATAGACATATACGAGTGTTTTTCATGTGCCATATGTATGTGTGTTGCATGTGTATTCCAATGACATGATCTGTATGTTTTTCCTCCTTGTTGCAGAATCACAGGTTGTTTACTGTCCCAGTTACAAGATGTCTTCCATGCATCGCCCAGATTTGAACCATGAGGACACTGTGTAAAATATTTACTTGGTGCCAGGAAGTAAACAAGCACCCCTAGCTTGCTTGTTGGGACCAATCAAAAGTTTGGGCAAAGAACATGAAAGCCTGACAGCATGTGGTATGTGGGGGTGGGTGGGGTGTTTGTGTGTGTGCTTGCATGTGTGTATGTGTTCATCTTCGAACGTCTGTGTGGAAACTCAACGTGCATGCATGTGTTTACGCACAGTCTGTGTAATAAGCCTGTACCAAAAGACCCACGACTACTGCGGGGCCCCCTGCTGATCCCAGGAGCCTCAGACCTCCGCCGCTGCATTTGTTTCTGTGAATAGAAGAAAACATGACAATTTCAAATAGAATTGCTACTCTGCAGTCATAAACACGAAAACATGCCCTTGTGGTAATGCAGAAGTCCCAGATTTGGTTTGAAACAATGCACACGCTCCTGTCTCCACAGAATAAAAAGCAGCTTCTAGCCACAAAGAAAATCATCATGTTTAATATATAGGTTGTTGTTTATTTAATTTGATTGCATCACTATTTCTGTTACCAGGGGAACACTCAATTAAAAGGGTTACAGTTTTATTTCGTGGGTTCGGTTAATGCGCTAGCTGTGGAGTGCGAGTTTATCTCAGCGGTGTCTGCCTGATTAGCATATTCCATCATGTTAAACAAATAGAAGACAATGAGGGCCTTAGGGACGAGAGGCAGGCGTGTGCACAGCATACAGAGAGATCAATGTGTTTCCAGTGGGGCACAAAGGCCTGTTGTTGAAGAGCCCCTCATTGGCTATGCATTAGAGATTGATGGAGTTCCTCCGCTGTCAGACTGACTTTAACACCCACAGCGCTCTGGCTAATACTGTATAAGCATTGGTGTGTAGGTGGGGGGATTCTGGAGCTCCCACACTTCTTATTACAACAAGTAATTTTGTTGTTTGTGATGCAGACTTTGTAACAAATTACCGACAACAAAAGAAAAAAGAAAATGACTGAATGAAATTAAAAGTTGAAATGTTCTGTATTCCTTGTGTGTCGCTAAAATGGACACTTGAACGTTCGTTAGCTTTTTGTTTTTTCTATGCTGAGATCGTCTCTCACCTTCTTCTCGATTTCACCATTTTGAGGAATGTGACTCCTGAGGCCCTTCTTACTTACATGCATAAGCCAGTGATAATTGACTCCAAGCCATGCCTGCTGATGCAGGCAGGATGCTATTAAGGCTGCTATTACCCTCCTAGAATCGTTGATTCATCCATTCATCCATCCATTATCTACAACTACTTATCCTTTGCAGGGTCCCGGGGTCTGGAGCCCACTCCAGCTGACGTTGGGTGAGCACCCTGAATAGGTTGTCAGATGATCACAGGACTTCTAGATTGAGACAAACTACCAGTAACAGTCACATTTGCTCATAAGGGCTTTTGGAGTTGCAAATTAAGCTAACCTGCATGCCTGTGGACTGTGGGAAGAAGCTGGAGAACCTGCCAAAAAATAAAGTTAAAGTACACACACACACACACACACACACACACACACACAGACATAGACATGCAAATTACCACACACAAAGGCTGAAGCCATCCAGCATGGTTGAACCTGCAAGAGGAGACAGTGCTAACCACTGCAACGTGCCGATTCCTATGCTAATCTTGGAAACCATTTGCTCAGTCTGTGTAAAAACACAGACTCTTAATACAAAGCAGCTCCTTATCACTCTGCCTATATGAGGAACTGTAATCACTACTGTGAGAGCTCACGCAGCCTTGACAAAGACTCATGGAGGTGTCCATGCATGCATTAAATTTCCCTCTCATGGTAAGTGTACATGATTTCTTTCCCTCTCTGTCTCTTCCTGATTTTTCACTTCATTTAATGATCCTGTATAGTTGCCCTCTGATTTATTTTTTATCTTGTCCTTATAGTGAGGAATGGGTCACATATTGAGCAGTCTGTTTCCATAGAGACTAAATACAGTACAAGAGCTTTCAAAATGGCACTTTCAAATACTGAAAAGCTTCAGATAGCTTCTGCTTCAAAAGTTCTGCTTTGCATGCTGCACAATGACTCCAAATTTCCCACCTTTTTTAATAGTTGCTTATAATAATCATAATAATTATTATAATAATAAAAACAATTATTATTATTATTATTAGTAGTAGTAGTAGTAGTAGTAGTAGTGGTGTTGTTGTTGTTGTTGTGCTAAATTACATCCATTAATTACATTAATTAATGTAAAGAATAATATCAATTATAATTTTATATACATAACCTGGATACCCTGGGAGTTTGTTGAGATTGTTGAGATTGTTTGAAGCTCTTACTTATATTCAATCAAAAGCGTGGTGTTTCAATTTTTGGCCATGATTTATTGATTTCACACTCAGATCTTTTTATACTTTCCTTCAAATCTTGCCCTTGCATTCAAAAAGTTTGTGCTTATCCATAGATTTGCTTTGCTTCAGCACAAACTTTCATGCTTGCATGCAGATATAAAGCTTGCTTGGACAAATTTTCTGCGCCCCAGCTTCAGCCCTTTTTTATTAAGATTTTTGCAATAAAAGAACTGCTTATATGTGTGTGTACAAACATACTTCATTTTCCTTTTAAAGCTCCATCACACGGTGGCAGAGATGCCCTGAATCAACCCTGTCGGTTCATGCTCACTGACAGCTGCATGTGATAAAAGGTGTGAATATGCACCCAGGTGATGTTTTCATTGCTGCCAAGTGGATCTGGAGCCAATGAAAACCATGACTGCTGCACAATTAGATATATTCGTCACATACAGTCATATCGGGTGCCATGGTAAGTGTTCACTGGGTGAAAAGTATAAAAATACAACACTTACCAACAGTATTCAGTGTCCTGCTGATCTGTTTCCACAGTCAGACTTCAGTCCCTTTCATGATGGGTTCCTGTCTGACATGTTGTACAATTGAGGATAGACCAACACGGCCAGATCACGCTTCTCCTACATTTTTCTTGGTTACCAGGGTAACAAGTGCGGTCCCCTGATTGGTTGCCAGAAAAGAAGGACGGTGACAACACCAGGGCTTTTCTAAAAAGTTTAAAGTCACTTTAAATCTCTTCAGTTCTGCTCAGCTCCATGAAGCTTTACAGTGTCTTTTTCCTTAATCTTTGTGCTTTTCAGATTTAATGTTACTTTGTGGTTTATTCTTTGTGCTCATTCATCTTGTTTTCAGACTACGCAGGGTGCTGTTTGCATAAGAATCTTAAAAAATAAACGACACTGTAGAATCCCTAAACAGAGACAAAGTCTGAGGCCATCTGAATGAATAAAGTAAAGTAATGAACTGCAGAAGGTTGGTTAAGACCAAACATGCATGAAAAGAAACTGAATGTTGGACCTGAATCATGCTGTTAGCAACTGTTTGTTAACAGTTTCATCGATAAGCTGCACAGCAATTCTGTCAATGATGCACGTGCAGCCTGTTCCTGCCTGAAGTGGCCAAGCAATCAGTTTTTTTCCGAAATGATTCTGTGTTTTACTTGAAAGCGTTTTTTAAAAGAGTGGACTGCTTTTAAACTGTGGTACGGCTTCTTTTAAAGCATCAAGCCAATAATGTGCTTGACACAAAAGCAATGCAATTGATGTCTGCTGAAGATTCTGGAGCTGTGTGACTGATCCATTAAAGTTCTGCTTACTCAGTGAAGTGTATCATTACAGAAACACAATTTAGGCTCTCACTCCTTTAATCTTTCCTTTCTCACTCTTTATTAAAAATAAAAAGATCGACCACTTGTCAGGAAAAAGGCAAGATAACAGAAAAGATACAGTGTCTGAGTAAAGAAATAATTAGAGGTAATGAGTTTCCATGAACAAGTTAATAAAAAAACATGCACTCACGTTCAGAATGGTGCGCTTACTTCAGGCATATGTGCAGAGCCGAACATGTGAGCGTGTATGTGCTACTAAAAACAACAATAATCCACAGGATCATTAAATCAACAATGTCCAGTTGCAATGAAAGGATTACACAAGCAAGTATTGAACAGAGGAGCTGGAATAACATGTGATGGAGGATAATTGTAGGTTTAGTCCATCAGTGCAGTTTATCATTTCAGATGTCGTGTAGTTTGTTTTGCTGTCTTTTGTTCTCAATGCCCTTTTACTTTCACAACAAAATGTACCTGTCAAAAAAAAATACGTTTGATTACTAACAGTGAACACAGTCCCACAGACTCCATTAGGGCAAATAGCTAAATAATGAAACAAATGCTGCAGATGCTTCGTGTTGCAACACAGACTGTCTGCACTCGGTATGGACACACTTCATTTAAGTAGCACAGAAACTCTCAGCCTCTGCACTTGAAGATGCCACAGATAGTTGGTGGGGCACAACTTGTCCTGCAACTGTGACTGATTTCCCCTGGTTGCATCATCACACGTCTATCCACTCTATTAGAGACCCTAAAACATGCAAACACATACAAGGCCTGCCACACTGGAGCCTCTGTTAAGACAAAGAACGGAAACAGCTGAGAACAAAACAAAAATAGTTTGTGCCGATGCTCAGAGGTGCTTCTTAAGCGTCCCATAATTGCTGTCATCTTTACACACTTTGTCCATTGATGCCTTTTTTTTCCTCCTTTTTGTTCTCCTGTGCAGCTCGCCAAAGCCTGCATTTTCATTCATGGCGTGTCATGCTGATATCAGGTTCTATTCAAATTGTCATGCAGAGATCTGAACAAATTGGAGCAAAAGACAGAATTTAGTTTGAGTAATAAATAACATTGGTATAAACAGTTTCTATTTCACACCGAGTGAGATGGGGAGGGAGAAAGAGAGATGCAGGATCCACAGCTACATTCAATATCACATTTAAATGCTCTACTTGACGGGCAAGAGGGGGTGGACAAAGAGAGGGAAGATGAGGAATAAAAGAGAAAAACGGGAACAGAGGAGGGAGGAAGAGAGGGGGAGATTGATCGGAGGAAAGAGTAAGAAGCAGACACAAACAGCGGTGAGGAGGGGAGAGGGGGAGTGGAAATGGAGTGGGGGGAGGAAAGAGTTGATTTCTAGGGCTGTGCCTCCCTGGCAGCTGAGATGAGGAGGAGACAAATAGACAAGGAGGCGTTTGAAGTCAAGATGGGGCTTTTCTTCACTGATCTCCCCTATCTGATGGCAAAGGTGGAGAGGGACGTGGGGGAGGGGTGGAGTAGGGGTGGGGGTGTTAAGGTGTGCAGGGAGACCGAGGAACAAGAGACTAACAAGGTTGTAAATATTAAATGGAGAAAATGAGAAACTGAGGCAGGGAGAGCGAGAGCGGAGAAAAAACAAGAGACGGTAACAAAGAGAGACGAGAAAGAGAAAGAGAGAGGAGGAGACGAGCGAGAGGAAGAGGATTTTTAAGATAGAAATTACAGAAAATACACTCGAGCTGTGAGGAGAGAGACTGAGCGAGCTTTTCACATTTCAGGATGCATTTAGCACCCTTCTGCCTCAATCTGATTGAATTTTAAAATTCTGTCACAAAGTGTGTTTTATTAGCACGCCAATATACATATAAGAGCTTTATAATGTCGGCGTGCCTGCAGAGAATTTAGCTTAGCACTTTATGAAATAACACTTTGCACGATTGCCAAGCAATCATGGCTAGGAGCTTCAGGGCTGTTGCAAATGGTTACAATTAAACATATTAATAGGGCTCAGATTACACCACTATCCACATAATCACATTGCTTACAGTGCTTATCTGGTGCGATGGCTTTCTGTGAAGCTGCTCTCCACCTCAGCTGTTATTACCCCGCCTCGCATGAGGAGCTAATCTTTTGTCATTACACCATCACACAATATCTGTTGCTGGCGCTAAAGTCAATAAAAGCCAATTAGGCATACTTTAGAGAGTGGCTTTTTCTTTTGTATGCTTGCGTACTGTGCACTGGTGTGTGCGAGGTGCACACTGGGTTTTTGCAGCCTATCTCCTGCAGAGATATGAGACGGCGGCGGCAGGGAGCTTTGAGAGAAAGCAGAGAGCTGCAACGGAAACAGGGTTTTCTTTGAATTGAAAGTTCAAGAGTTGACCGCTCTTCTGTGTACTCACTTTTTTCACACACACGGTCTTTACAAAACACCGTGGCCATTTAAGAATACTAATGATGTGCATACAACACTATAGCACCTTAAATATATAGTAATAGTAATATATTAGTTTAGCTTTGTTTATATTAGTAGTAGTAATGTAATAAAATGCTACTATAATAATACATTAACATCTCATCATATTATATATCATAGTGTACTGAGTAATACTTCCCATAAAAGGCTATGTAAGTATACTATATTTTATCTTACTTATATTTAACCATTTTATACCACACTATATTATGCTCTACTAATCTATACAATGCTATACAATGCTATGCTAAACGGCGCCCAAAACCCTACCCTGCTAAACCCCTTGGCATCAATACAGATGAAGAAAATTCCCTTTCGTATCTGCATGAGACAGAGATGTTCACAAGTCTTTTTTTGCAAGTCCAAGTCAAGTCTCAAGTCTTTGGTCACGAGTCCAAGTAGAAAATGTTACACTTCACCCAGTCAAAGGCATTGTAGGCTAATTAGCATCCTTCTAATTAGTGCAAAACATCACACTTTAGCTAAATGCAAACAACTTGTAAACAAAACACTTAAAAGTACTTTAAACACTTGTACATGTTATTTCTGTGCCATTTGTAATTTTAAAAAAAATTGTTCACAAAAAAAGCAAAACTATTGCTGCCACATTATCTGAAAAATACTGTAAGTCTATAAACTGATGATATCAAAACATGACCAGTTTTGTTCCAAAAGGCACCTTTCATTGTATGACAAAAATGTTTCCTTGCATAAAAGTAAAACTCAAAAAGGAATATCACTGGAGTTATTGGCTATCTTGACTAAGTTAAACATAGCTGATGCGCTAACCGTCCATATGCACTAATGTGACTGACCTATCCGGGTGAGTTTTCAGGTGCCTGATAAAATTTGATGTGGTTGATCCAGCGTCCTAAATCTTGGTACCGCAGACTTCAGCGCTTCTTTTGTTGGTGCCGTCTTGTTTGAAGTTTTTATAACCAAACATAAATACAAAGGGTACAGCAGCAGCTGTGGGTGTGTCAGTTGCCATAGTGTCATCTGAGGTACTAATGCGTGGGGGAACGAAAGAGAAAAGAAAGGAAAAAAGAAAAAATAATAATTGTTCATGAGTCCCAAAACATGAGTCCAAGTCAAGTCTGAAGTCTCTCGGTGTGGGACTTAAGTGCGACTTGAGTCCGAGTCGCAAACTCGAGTCCCCGTCTCTGGTATGAGACACACTGAGCTTCCACCAAAGTCTGATGTAAACACATCTGCGTCATAACTAGATGCTCATAGCAAGTTTTCAACCTTTTGCAATACCAAAAGTCCCAAAGTAGACTTGAGGGCTACACACACAGCTGTTGTTCAGGTGACTTGACTCGTGCATACATTTAAAGTTTTCAGTAATCAATCTTTTCCTAAATTGAATCTATCACATTGATATTTTCTCAAGCTTAACCCAGTTTTGCTGCCTACAGCTGACCCAACTGTAAATCATGTAGTACAATGCACATGAGGTATGTAGACAGAGTGTCAGTGGTTAACAAAGGCTTGGTTTCTGGTAGAGAGCAGGTTCTGTTTCAGCCGGCTATAACGGGGTTTGCAGTGGAATAAAAGGTGGGCAATTTGGGTGTCAGATAGCTCAGAGGTCAGAGAAGGCTATAGAAATAAGAAAAAGACAAGTTCAACTTCAAGCTGAAAGGTGAAACAAAAACCACTTTGAAAACAGATTTACTTAAACCTTTGTCCATATTTTAGCATTCAGCTCTACAAAAAT
>JAPZDZ010000022.1:4054394-4066541 GCA_029783805.1 Acanthurus tennentii
TTCATAGCTTCACTTAAAGTTTCATCATCATCATATATGAAGTGGCTTTATGTCTCTGACACTTTAGAAGTAATGAGCAACCATGGGGTTTAGTCACTGACTTAATTGATTTGGCTCTGATGGTATTTTTGGGGGGTCCCTCTGGTTTTTATGTGTGTGTGTGTGAGTTTGTGAGACACACCCAGTGGTCTCTTGAGCTGTCATCCCACAGTGTAAGATCCGAGCCTAGCGGTCCCTGGTGTGCTTTCTGTTTGCTCGTCACATGATTTGCTAATCTCTCTGGTAGTAGACCTGGAATTGACCTTTCATGTCTCCACCCCCCTGTTCTTCCTTTATCTTTGTTCGCCCAAACAGAAAGTTGGGGTGACAGGTCCACCAGACCCTCAGATGCGCTGTCCTTCCGTCATAGAATTTGGCAAGTTTGAAATCCAGACGTGGTATTCGTCTCCCTACCCCCAGGAGTACAGCAGGTAAGCTAACACACCGTAATGAAGCAGAGCAGCATAATGTTCTTAACTCCCAGTCCTGCTTGTAGGCTCAGAAGTCGCCACCTGCGTAATGGAGCTCAGTTATAAGCTTGTTTACAGTACCACCTACTTTGGCAGTTAACCAGGCAGAGCCAAGGCTGTAATTTGAAATCGGATTTCCTAAGGGTGTGTTCATTCAGTTTTAGCTGTTTTTATGAAACTGTTGAATGAAATCTGTAATAACACAATTATTTGCATTATGACTAATCTGCCAAATATTTTCTCATTAATTGAGATAATTATTTGGTCCAAGAAATACAAAAAAGTGAAAAACAAAGCTCTTTATAATTTCCTAAAGCTCCAGTTGTCATCTGAGAGGTGATCAGAGAGGTTGTGGCCTCACGTAGGAAGACAGGGTCAGGGTGAGGTATACAACTCTCCTCACATGTTCACAGAGCTGAACTCCCATGTGATTATGCAAGTGTGTAGCAGTAACTTCTGGAATATCTCCTACATGAACGGTAATATGTTTGGTAATTGAAAATGGAAGTAATTTGTCTGCCATGTTTGAATTCATTGTCCCACATCTTTCCCATGTAGAGGCCCCACTCGAACTTGTAAAAAAAAAAAAATAGCTGTTACTTGGATTGGATGAGCTCTTGAGACAGAGGTTGTGAATTACTGGAATAAGTCATGTTGTCGCTTTAATCGAACGTTTTCAACCCTGTCCACGATCAGTTTATCAATAACTATCACATTAGAAAAAGACTAAGTTCTGGAGCAAGCAGGACCCGGGACAGCTTTAAAAAAAGGCAACAGATTTCTTGATTGTCAGAGAAGTTGCCATTACGTGTTAGTGGACCACTCATGAAAGCTCAGACTGTTTGTAAACACTCTACATTTTACTCACTTCATTGTACTCCCATTTCTTCTCCTTTCCAGACTACCCAAGCTCTACTTGTGTGAGTTTTGCCTGCGCTACATGAAGAGTCGCAGCATCCTCTACCAGCACATGAAGAAATGCAACTGGTTCCACCCCCCTGCTAATGAGATCTACAGGAAGGATGATGTCTCTGTGTTTGAGGTGAGGAGAAATATGGATTCAGTAATGGTGACAGGTAATGAAGCGAGAGACTAGAAGAAAGATGATTTCATGCCAGTGATTAATGGTGGTTGACACTGTAATAGCGATAGCTGGGCCTCTGTGAAACACGTCAAACCACATCTGTTACCAAAGCCGCCCTTTATTCTTTAACTCACCTCAGAATTGCTCCTGTTGTTCTCACTCTATTCCTGCTGATCACAAAAAGCCATGCACAGTTGTCAGAAATGTATTTGATTCGTCCATAGACTTAAGACCCATCAGTTTTTTTTTATTTTATTTTTTTATGCAGGTAGGAAAAAAATCACATGCATGCAGCAACTTAATTACTACAGATTATGTTTACTGGTCAGTTCCTAATGATGATTAGTTGACACTGTTATTTTGTTTGTGTCATCAGGGAAAGTCACAGTTATTATTAGAAGAATTCATAATTACCAATTTACAGTGAAGCACTTCTTCAGGGTCTCGTCGTCCATCAGCAGTTTAATTCAGTGGATCGTTGTCTGCAGGCCGTTTCCACTGCAGCCTCCTCTTCCCCACTCTGCAGTCCATCCTCGCTCGGAGGAGAGCAGAGACACCTGGCAAGCTGCCAACCTGAAACTCCCTCCTTCTCTTTCTCTTTACAGCTCTTTGTGTCTTTCTTCCAACCTCTCTATCTGCCAGGGTCTCCAGAGACACCACTGAGATCATTGCCTGACACTAACTTCTTTCACCTTCTGTCTCCTTTTACCTTCACTTTGTTCCACAGCTCTTTAATGGCAGCTTAAAAAACTTTGTGACATTGTTTTTTACGGATATTTTTCTCACCTTTCACACAACAGGTTGATGGAAACGTGAGCACAATCTACTGTCAGAACCTGTGTCTGCTGGCCAAGCTGTTCCTGGACCACAAGACCCTCTACTACGATGTAGAGCCCTTCCTTTTCTACGTCCTTACGCAGAACGACAGCAAAGGTTGCCACCTTGTCGGCTACTTTTCCAAGGTATATCCATGATGCTCCCAGCTTTACCCTGTTTTGAAATTACAACTTTGTACTGTCAGTGTCCACACTGCTACCTTGCCTCCTTCATTTTCAAGAAGTATATACCTTTGTAAACTATAATCACCTCTGTGTTGCTGTAATCACTCTGCTCAAACCTTATTGCAACTAGATGAGCCAAAATGGACAGAATTTTTTTTGTTAAATAAAACCCCACCTCGATGCATTTCTACAAACATACACAGTTTGCCCCTCTTTAGAGTTTGTAGTTGCAGGTGTTCCCATTAACATGCCACCTCGCTGCCAAAACATAGCAGTTAGTGAGCAGACACAGCATCATCGACATCCTGCTGTACGCCCACAAAGACCTGCTCTGTGATGCATTTTCCATGTTTCTTTAAAGGTAAAGTGTGTCTGTTTTTCCCTTTTTCCAGGAGAAGCACTGTCAACAAAAATACAACGTATCATGCATCATGATTCTTCCACAGTACCAGCGCAAGGGCTACGGACGCTTTCTCATCGATTTCAGTAAGGGCTTAGCCGTTAAACAATAAACACACAGTGACAACCACAGTAATTGTAAAATATATCTATTGCTATTCTTCTTGATGGACAGAATAAGTAAATTCAGAAACTTAAAATTGTTGTGGTGTACAACTTTTCTGACTCATTGTATCTCTGTCTTTGTTATTTCCTCTCTCGCTCTCTGCAGGCTACTTGCTGTCCAAGCGTGAGGGTCAGCCAGGATCCCCAGAGAAGCCTCTGTCAGACCTAGGGCGGTTGTCCTACATGGCCTACTGGCGCAGTGTGGTGCTAGAGTGTCTCCATGAGGTTCGTGACCGACAGATCACCATTCGACAACTGAGCAAGCTGACGGGGATCTGCCCGCAGGACATTACCACCACCCTACACAGCCTCAACATGCTGGAGCAGCGAGGAGACAGGTCAGAGCCGGGACCAGCATGCACTCAGAAAGACACCACAACATTAAGTGTCTCATGAAATAGACAGTGGTTCATACTGTAGTTCCACATTGTTCTAAAGAAACCCCAAGATTGCATAGTAATAGCATTAGTATGCTTTTTGACTAATTATGGTGCAATAAGAGACAAAAGATTGCCAGCAGGTGCTCAGTCACAAAGT
Organism: Acanthurus tennentii; assembly: GCA_029783805.1. Classification (NCBI taxonomy): domain Eukaryota; kingdom Metazoa; phylum Chordata; class Actinopteri; order Acanthuriformes; family Acanthuridae; genus Acanthurus; species Acanthurus tennentii. The sequence continues at coordinate 4,058,090 of JAPZDZ010000022.1, forward strand.
AAGAAAGGCTCTTGTAAAACCTAATCCAAATGAAACAGAACATGGCCAGTATCCAGGTTACACCTTGTGTCAACAAAAACAGCCTTTAAAGTAGACTTAAGCAGGATCACTGCTCATGTTGTCCCCATACTAACACAATGTAACTGTCTGATGTATTTGAACTGCTTGACCAATGACACAGTGCAGCTGCCTTAATTAATTTATTTCAGTTGGATGCTTCTGGATACTGGATTATTCTTTGTTCAACATTAATTCAACATTAGGGAGAATAATGGCCTGTTGCCTAAGTGTAATTTGCTCTATTTTGATGTACAACAATGTTTAAATAACTATCGGTGCCTGACAGCATTGACCTGTAAAACAGGGCCTTTGGTTGGCTTTTCGAAATCAGTGGAAGCCCCTGATAAAAGTGGAGAAGTTTCACAAATGTGAACATTATCAAGCGTTGGTTGATAACATATACACAGACGAGCTTCTGAAAGAAAGCATATATAAATATATTAAAAATTCTTGTGAATATGCCTGGACATTATTATTAATCTACACCAAAACAAGTATCCATGTTGATCTATTTTCTCTTCAGGAGAGAGGAAAAACAGTAGAAAAACATGCTTGCAGAGTTATTATTCTGATTTCCATTTTTCTGTGGTTTTGCCAGGCTGGTCCTGGTGCGAAGGGAGAAGCTGGTGGTTAGCCACATGGCTCGTCTCAAGGCCCGGCCACGGCAGCTAGAGGTTGACCCCGAGTGTCTCCGCTGGACTCCCGTCATTGTAACCAACACTGTGGTGTCTGATGTTGATGGAGATGATGACGATGAGGAGGATGAGGAACCCGAGGAAGACAACCGCAAAGAGGTAAATATGTTAAATTACATTAGCTGTAACTGAGCGAAGGGACTGATCTAAAAATTGCTGTTCACTTTTACATTCTTAATTTTAGTTACTAATTTAATTTTGCCTTTACTTCTGTCTGTAAATAGATCAAGCCAAGTCACAAGGTCCAACCAATGTCTTGGCACATGCGCCAAGGAAAGAGGAGGGATGTGGAGGATGAAGAGGAGGAGGAGGAAGAGGAAGAAGAAGAGGAAAGAAAAGGCTTCCTGGGGTTTCCCATCAGCCAAAGCTCTCCGACTCCCCCTTCTGTTCGCTGTCCACCCCCTGTCCCAGAGCCAACACGGCCCCCTCCCCAGACAAATGGAGAACGTAGACCACGGGGACGCCCGCCCAAAAACTGGCCTTGGGGCAAGGTGAAGGACAACACACGGGTGGGACGGCCACCCAAGATCCGCCCAATGGAAGATGAAGACGATGAAGACGAGGAGAGACCAGAGGGAGGAAAAACCACAGGCTCTGCCGGCAGCCATCCCTCCCTTTTCCCCTTGGAAAGACAGATGGAGTCCACAGCCTTTCACCCACTGGACATGGCCAGGCACCCCTCTATAACCCCCACACGAAGAGGGCGGCCCCCAAGAAAAAAGAGAGGCCCTAAGCCCAGACTCACAGAAGCTCCAGAAGAGGGGCTGTCCCAGCTTCCTGTGGTCTCGAGGTTGAATGAGACTCCACCTCTTAGGAAGAGCTGCTTCAGTGAAAGCAGTGAAGAGGAAGAGGATGATGACGATGAAGATGATGAAGAGAGGAGGGCATGCTCCCCACCCATCCTCACCAAGCCTGCCATGGGGCTTAAATGCAAGGTAAGAAACTGGGTTTTCAGTTTTACTGGTGCTGAAATAATGTAAAGATCACAACATAAGGGGCAACAGAAATCAAAACAACTTAGCATTCATTTGTCTTTAGAACTGAATAAAGATCCACATCATGGACTTAACTAAATCTTTTATTCTCAGACAGCCTGGGTCTAGTAACTCACATTTAATTCTGCCTCTGGTTTCTCCCTAGAAGCCACTAAGGAAGCGTCGCTTTCGCCAGCGCAGCCATCCTCACAGCAGTGTGGTGACTGAGACCATTTCTGAGACCACAGAGGTGTTGGACGAGCCTTTTATAGACTCCGACTCGGAGAGGCCTATGCCCAGGCTGGAGGAGGAGACACCCCTGGGTCACCCACTGCATCGCTACCCCCCAGCCCGCTCAGCTCTGAGGTTGTCTGACCCAGCACCCAAAAGAGGCCGACACTCCAACCTTACAGATTCAGAGGATGACGGTGAGTGGGCAAGCTTTTGATCCTTAAACTCGCTCGACTTAATGATTATTGTTTCAATATTACACATGTAATGTATGCAGATTTATCTAACACTGGTCAAACTCTTTGCATCCTCTCAGAGTTGACACCTGTGCTGAAGCCTGTAGCTGCTCTGCCAGCAACACAATCAGAGACCCAAGCATCCAACCCTGATGTCCCGGTCAAGAAGAAGAAAGGCTGGCCCAAGGGAAAGAGCCGTAAACCGCTGCACTGGAAGCAACGGGGACCTGGGAAACCACCCAGCGGTGGGCCCAACCAGCGAGCAACGGCAGACAGCCAAGCTCAAAGTGGGGATCCTCTACCCCCCAAAATTAAAATGAAGCCTGGTCGCAAACCCCGGAGCTGGTATCTGCAGCGGGCCCAGGAGGAGGCGGAGAGGCAGGAGCAGGAAAGACAAAGGCTTCTGGAGCAGCAGCTGGACAAAGATCCTCAGCTGCTCCAGATGGATGACCGCAAACGAGTCTGCAGAACCAACACTAACAGAGAAAACAAACCAAAAGACTCTGATGAAGAAGATGACTATCTGCCCAAGCCTGTTGAGCAGAAGGTGCCAAGGAGGCGGGGAAGACCACCCAAGAATCGCTCCCTTCGCCAGCCACCACAGCCTGTCCCCAAACCACCTCCGACCTCTGAGCCGGACGAGGAAGAGGATGAGGAGGAGGAGACTGAAAGAGCTTGGGAGGAAGATAAACCCAGCCGTCCACCTTCTCGTCCCCTGCTGTCCCCTTCTTCCTCTTCTTCCACCTCAGGGCCCCGGGCCCCACAGTCCCGGCCTCAGGACACAGATATGGGTGACAGGGAAGATGATGATGACGATGAGGAAAGGGAGGAAGAGGAATGTGGCAGCTTGGGTAGCGGCGGCGGTGGTAGTATCAGTAGGCGAGCAACAGTCACGCCAGGTTCAGGAAGCAGGCGCAGTGAAGACCACGATGCAGATGATGAAGGTGACGGACACTTGGAGAATAAGAGCAACAGCAGCAACAATGGGAGTAAAAAGAGAAAAAGTCAGGACTCTGAAGATGAAGATGATGATGAAGATGAGGAGGAGGAGCCTGCCTCCCGTGCAAGCTCTCCTCCGGTCAAGGAAGAACCCCAAGGTGGAGATGCTTTTTTAGACATGGAGAACAGCGTGGCGCGGGATTATGTCAGCAAACAGGAGGAGGAAGAAGAGGAGGAGGAGGAGGCTGAGGAAGAGGTGCCAGAGGCCAAGTGTCGGCCCTCCTCAGCCGACCCACAGCAGGAGGAGAGACGACGCAGAGAGCAGGAGGAGTCTGCCGCAGCAGCTGCTGCGGTGGAAACAGTCACGGCCATGTCTGTTCCTTCTGAACCCATGGAGCTCCAGCCTCTGCACCCGGATGACAAGGACGTCACGCTGTTGATTGAACCCCAACACACACATCCACACTCCCACCCTCACCAGCACTCTGACTTCAAAGAGGAGCTCGGCCACCATCACCCACATCACCCCCATCATCACTCCAATGAGCTGGACCTGGAGACTATGCAGGCTGTCCAGTCTCTGACACAGGGAGAAGCCCAGGACGAAGAGACTGAACCCCAGCCACACCATGGGGCCTACCAGGACTGCGAGGAGACCCTAGCTGCCTGCCGGACCCTTCAGAGCTACAGCCACACTGGGGAAGCTGAGGAAGATTCTCTGGCCCTGGTGGAGGAGTGTGGGGCTTCCCAACACAGTAGCCCCCTTCCAAATCCCCCAGTGCCGCCCCTGCCCAGTCAATCTGTGCGCTCAGTGAACAGTCCAGGATTGTCCTCAAGCATCATGGACACAACACCAGCAGGGCAGAGAGGAGGGACACCTGGCCCCACTGGGGCAGGGGGCAGTGGTGGAGGTGCTGGAGCGGGGTACACCCAGATTACACCCGAGCATCCGAGTTCCCTGTCTGCACCCTCTCAGCAGAACATGGAGACGTCGCCAATGATGGATGTGCCATCCGTGTCAGATCACTCCCAGCAGGTGGTGGACAGTGGCTTCAGCGACCTTGGCAGCATAGAGAGCACCACGGAGAACTATGACAACCCCAGCAGCTATGACTCCACCATGGGTGGAGGAGGCAATGGAACGGGGAATGGGGGAAACGGAGGCGGAATATCAGCTGCTGTAGCTGCAGGAGCTTCCACGGCTTCCTCATCATCAGCTTCCTCTTCTTCAAACTCTGCCACCCCATCTTCATCCTCCCAGTCCAACAGCTGCTCATTCGTGCCAGCCCCCACCCTCACATCTTCCACAGGAGCCGGAGGATCCCAACTGGCGATGGGAAGCTGTAGCCTCATCCAGCAAACTGGACCAGGGCCCAACAGTGGGCCAGGTGCCAGTAATGTTGGAGGGGCAGTGCCACAGCCCCCACCACCTCCACCACCGTCCAACACTCCCAGCTGTGGCATTAAGTCTCCTCAAAGCTGCGGTGTGATCGAGAGGCCGCCAAGCACCAACCAGCAGCAGCAGCAGCAGTCCCAAAAAAAGGTTCCCCAGCAGCCTCCTCAGCAGCAGCAGCAGCAGCAAGCTCCCAACCCTCAGCCTCCACCATCAGCCCCACCACCTCCACCACAGCAACAACAGCAGGCGCTGTCCCAGTGTAGCATGGGCAATGGTTTTGCATCCACCCCTATGATCATGGAGATCCCAGAAAGTGGAGGTGGAGGAGGGGGCCGAACCTTGTACGAGCGAATGGGCCAGGACTTTGGCACCGGGGGCTACCCCCAGCCGTCAGCAACTTTCAGTTTAGCCAAACTTCAGCAGCTAACCAACACCATTATGGACCCCCATGCCATGTCCTACTCCCATTCAGCCTCCGTCACATCCTACGCCACCAGTGTGTCTCTCTCCAACCCTGGGCTGGCCCCTTCACCCCACACTCCCCTCCCACAGGGCCAGCCCACCATGACCCCGCCTCCTAACCTTAGCTCTGGCTCCATGAACCTTGGTTCTCTGCAGTTGCAGTGTAACATGCCCACCACCAACATCGGCCTGGGACCTCCACCACACACACAGCGGCTGCAGGGCCAGATGGCTACAGTCAAAGGCCATATTTCCATCCGGTCCAAAGCCACTCAGCAGCTGGCCCCTGCCCCACACCAGCAGCAGCTCTATGGCCGCAGCTCCGGGGCTGTGGCCATGCAGGGCACGCCACGCACCTTGCCGGTGCAGCGCGGTATGATGCCAAATCTCATGCCTACGCCGGCACCATACAGTTCCATGAACATGACGCCCCTCAATGCCATGTCAGCCGGCTACCGAATGCCGCAGCCCATGATGAACAGTGGTTATCACGGCAATCCCCCTTACATGAATCAGCCTGCCCAGTACCCCATGCAGATGCAAATGGGCATGATGGGAGGGCAGGGTTACCCGCAGCAGCCTATGCAGCCCAATCACCATGGCAACATGATGTACACTGGTCCCTCCCATCACAGCTATGCTGGTGTCCCAAAACAGTCACCTTACATGAGCAGATGAGCAGCGAAGAACTGAAAAAAAGAGATATGGGGCCAGAGCTGATTCTCGCTGTACTCTAAATGTCCATTACTCCTGTTCACCCTCTCCGGTGCCACGGCAGGCACAAGTGAGTTTAGGTGACTGGAGACAGAGACAGAGAGGGTTTCCTGTTTTTTTCTATGTTGTCATTTTGTCCCTTTTTATTTGGGCTCATTTCCCCTCCCCTCCCAGCTGGCTGTGTATGGGAGCAAGGTGGTTGGATTCCATGCTGGGGCGTGTACATGGACCTTGGCCGTACCATGCCGTTTCAGGCCAGGCCTACACAGTCCTCTGGTTTCTCACAGGCCTAGAAGCCTCCTCATCCTCCTCCTCCTCCTCGTCCTCGTCATGATGTGCTGGAGGAGAGTAGTGGATTACAAGAATAATGGGAATGATGCACAGAGAAAGACAATACAGGAGTACCTTGCTCTGTCTAACTGCGAATAAAAAACCCGTGGTTAACTGAATATATTCAACCATGCACACAATCTTTTAATTGATATGGGAAGCCTTACCTTAAAAAAAAAAAAGAGACAATGAAACTTAGGCGGACTCTTGTTTTGTTAAACATAATGTTTAAATCCTATTTTTGTTGTTGTCATTTTTGTTGATTGTTTTTTGAAATACTTGTGTGCAGTCCGACCTCTTATATGCTTTGGTCTTTATATGTGTGACATTCTGAAATGGTGACGACACCTCCTTGCTCTCTCAGAAATACCCAAACATGTATGTGGCCGGTCAGACAGCTTTTCACCCAGTTCCAGAAAAGCTAAGGAGTGGACCCTACAGTGTTTGAGTCGTTGAGTTTTCAAGAATCTCTGGCTTCCGGGATGGATGGTGTTGTACCAAAAAACAGCAAAGACACGGAGGAGAGAAGCGCGTTACTGTCTTATTATGTGTCCATAAATGAAACAAGTAGCATTATTTTTCTGTTTGCCGCCACTCTGAAATGTTTAGATGTAAATATTCCGGTACTTCCCAATATCAGCACACACAAACACACACACAAACACACACACAAACACACACTGGCTAGCTGTCGCCAATTTGTGGCTAGCTCAGGAAAGTACAACATTCAGCTGTTCTTGTCTACACTCCACTGACAGACGGTGTACTATGTCAGCCTTTTTAGCAGTTTAGGGAATGCAGAACAAATGGTGGGAGTTCCATTGGACTGCTCTAAGGAAAGTTGGTTAACTATAGCTGACCACCCCTCCTTAAGTGTTAGTGACCTAAAGAGGTCGAGGAGTCTGCTTTTGAATGGTGAATTTTTTTCTGTATTGTTATTATTATTTTTTTTACTGTAATTTCCTTTTCTGCAAAATTCTGCACTCCAGTTGGCTAGAGATATGGCGGTAGACAGTTAGCCTTTGTAAAAGGTGTGCCTAAATGCCTGATCTAGTGCATGGTTTGGCCCTCACATAGAGGCACACTCGTATGAAAGCAGGGTCGTAGGTAGGTGAGTAAGTGTTTAAGGTCCTGTTGGTAATGGCGTTCAACTGGCAGGGGTGAAGCGGTTGACCTTGTCGCACCATGTACCAGTATTGGAAGTCAAAAGAGGAGTTTTCATTTTCTTACAGATCTGACATTGCATACTTGACTCGTGTGTATTGTTCTGTTCTGTACTTAGTTTTTGTTGTGTTTCTTTCTGAATTTTATCAGACTGGGCAGCTTTCTTTTATGACACAAGCTGACTCTTTTTGACTTTAGAAAAGCTATTGTAGAGAAAATGTTTTTTCTATAATATAAAAGGAAACTCTGACATTGATATTGGTACTGTCATTTTTTTCACTTCTGTTTCAGGAAAAAAAACAATACATATTTTTTAGCTCGCCTCTTGGGTAATAATTACTAAGAAATTCAAAATTTAAAAAAATTACCACTCACTTTTAGTGACTTTAAGATGCCTTTAACCTCTCCATTCCATCTCATCTCTAGAGTTTTTCTATCTTTGTGTAGTATATTAATGCTATTTTAAACAAAAGGACTACAAATATCTAAAGGTCACTTGGCATTCTTCTTTTCTTTTTTCTTTTTTTTTTTTTTTTTACTTCTTGTGTGTGTGTATAGGATGACTTCCTTACATTTAAGAGGCATGTAAAAAGGAGCTCAGTATATTTCTGTCTGTTTATATCGCTTCCCTTTTTGTATCCTTTGTAATTGTACATGTTGCGTTGTATGCTAAGAGAGAGCGCAAAATGAGAGGATTGACAGCTGGGCACAGTGAAGGTTGATTTGCGCTCAGTGGCCTCAACTCTCTACTCTGTCCCTGTATGTATTTCCATTTATTCTGTTTTTTTTTCTTTCTTTCTTAGCAAGTACTTTCAAAGAACTCTGTACATTTTAACATAAAATGAAAATAAATTATGTTGAGCCATTCATGTTTTCCTTGAGCTTCTTAAAGAAACAATCGAGTCGGCTTTACCATTATACTTTTCCAAATCCATTCCTTTCAGTATCACGCTCTGCTCAAAAAAACAGCGAGGGGCAGTCCTGTGTGTATTGAGAATTTTTTTTAATTTTTTATTTTTTTGTAAAAAAGTATTTAAGCACATTAGAAATAAAAAACTTGGCTTACCGAGTCTCCTGCTGGCCACGTGTTGGCCTTTGTCCATGCTTGAAAACTGAATACTTGAACTGAGCTTACCAGTCTGCGATCAGCGGGTGGACCAGAATGGTTCATGTAAGTTGACATCTTTTATTTGTTTGTTAGCTTGACACTGGAAGTGATTAATAAAGTGTAAGAGTTTGTGCTAATGCCAA
>JAPZDZ010000022.1:4085536-4101841 GCA_029783805.1 Acanthurus tennentii
ACTTTCTCTGGGTAAATAGGCTGATTGAGATTCCATAGTTATCAATGTGCTTAGTGTGTTTTTCCAGGTTACACCCTCTTTGGCAGTGAGAGTCAATGTTCATGTTGACAACAAAACAAAAGAATCTGTGGTGCTTGTGTCACTGTAAGGAGGGAACAGACTAACTCAACTATTACCATTAATTGAACTGGTTAGCCTGATTGCAGTAACATCATCCTCCATCCTCCATCATTCTACAACCAGCCATCAGAATAACTCAGATGAACCTTCCTCCCCTGTGTCTGTGCAGAGTGAGTGTGTTTGTGTGTTTCAGGATGAAGATGAGCAGGCAGATGTGCATTTGGTATAAGTTTTCAGGTCTGGGGGGACTCTGGTCTCTTATTAAATGTGAGTAGACAACAAGAGCAGGCAGGAAGGTTGTGAATGAGCTGAGGCTGAATGAAGGCATGTGTACATCAGGATTATGACGCTGTGGAGTGGTTGGAGTCGCCTCTGTGGGATTATGTTTCGTCAGTGATTGCCAGGTGTCTGTAAGAGGAGGAACGTTTGAATGATTCTTCCTCCTTATTTTCAGCAAACCTATCTTGTCAGGCAGCTCAATCATAGCACAGGATGTATTATTTCCTCTACTACCACTATTCAATCTGAACTTCTTCTCTTGGAAATGTTTCACTAACTTTTTAGCTTTTACTTAAGCTATATAAAACCACCTCTGTTTCATCAATAAGTGCTTGTTTCTTTACTATTATTCTAACTCTGCCACCAGCCCAAATATCATAACTGCAGGTCAATCAGGTTTGAGTTCATTAAGGCTGAACAAATCTTATCTTACCGACATGCACAATAACATTGCAAACATGGAGAGTCTTTGGCATTTAGACACCATTGTCGTATTTCAAGGCGGTAGAGAAGTTAAAAATAGAAAAGATAATCCCCTGACGGAGTTTGGACACTGATAGTGGTGATAATGGAGTGAGAGAAAGGCTGAGATGTGGATGGCTGTGAGGAGGAGCAGCTTCTGGTTAGCTCAGACCTGAAAGTGATTAGACTGGAGGGGAATGAGGTGGAGGACGCTTCTGATGCTTTGTGCTGAAGTGACAGCTGATTGCAGCAGCTGATTGACAGCGACGTTATGATTGGCTGATGGCAATCATTCTTAAAATCTTGTTGTTCTAACTGTGATTGTAAGCTCCCGTAGTCAGACGATAACGAATAAAGCGGGAGAAAGAGGTGAGAGAGAGCGATGTGAATGAATGAGTGGCTTAAATCTACTCTTCCGGATCGAACTTGCGTCATTTACTCTCACTATTACTGCTGCATTTACTAAAACGCTTGTCGTCCTGCTAGCACAACCTCGGCTTCGAGGACTGCCCAGCCAGCCACCTGTAACGAAGCCCAATAATGCCAAGCAGCCGCTGTCTCGCTGTCCAGTTCGCCACAAACACGCCTGTCCTCGCACATAAACACACACACACACACACACACACACACACACACTCACACACATCCAGACACACACGTGGCCCATCTGACGTCAGCAGAGGGGATTTCCCATGCCATATGAGCGCGTCAGACAGACACTACAAACGCTGTGTCACTGTGTGGCTGCCTCGCTTCACCACACCACACTTCAGCTCCCTCTCTCCTTTCGATTCTCCCTCTGTTTCTGTCTGTCTGTCTGTCTCTCGCCGTCTGTCCTTTTTACCTCGGTCTGCTGTGTCTTCGCCTGCCTGCCTGAACTTTCACTGACTTTGTCTTGTTTTTCGGCGTTTACTGATGCAGCTCCACTTTTTACCCCGTATCTGAAAGACCGTTTTGCTGCTTTACTTCTTTATGTTAAAGATTCCAATTTACAAAAACTGATGCACTTTTTCCTTTTTAAGAGGGCTTTGTTAAGACAGAGAACTGCATCTTGGCATTTGTGACCGGTTCATGATATGGACAAAGCCGTCTCCCCTTGGTACCTGTGATTATGTCAAGCAAATAAAATGTACAAGTTGGAAGTTATCTTTCACACGCAGAATGTAAATATTATGAATGCAGACTTCCAAAAAATGCTCGGTACGTCAGTTTGGCACAGACTGTGTAAAAAGTAATCATAAGCGCCTGACAGCTCCGGTGGTGATCGCATGTGCACATTTAATCACTTATTTACATACGTGAACACAGTCACAGCTGATGGCTTGTGATCTTGTGACCTGACAGCTTTTTCTAAAGGCACTTACGTAGTTTTACTGTCTACGTGTGAGATTGTGAGTATCATTTTCCGTGTGTTCACTTGTTTTGACTCAGCACGTTGTGCTTTGCTGTGTAATAGTGCATTTTGCCAGTCAGGGGCGGAGGGGGGGGGGCTGTGTGGCTGCTTGAGAGGCCTGTGTGTGAATGAGTTTGTGTATGTGTGTTTGTGTGTGTGTGTGTGAGTGCTCGCGGTGTGCAGTCCAGTCCAGTTATTGCAGGCAGCCCTGACACAGATGGTGCTCAGCGATACCACATACCAGAGGCATTGTTTAGGGAAGGCCAGCTCGAGGAGATAATTGACAGGCATAGAGAGGACCCACCCCCTCTACACACATATACACACACACACACACACCTCCTGTCCACCTTTACTCTGACTCTTTATGTCAGTCTGTCTTTTATGGTGCTACACACACAGGAAAACACAAACACACACACACACAGACCCTTTTCATTTTAACCTTTTTTTACTAGCTCCAACCCCCCCCCGCTCGCTCTCTCTCTTCCCCTCTCTCTCTCTCTCTCTCTGTCTCTCTCCCCCTCTCCCCCTCTCTCTCTTGTCGCCCTCACTTGCTCTCCTTCAGTTTCACCCTAGCAGCAGAGCCCAGCCCGGCCTCTGATTGGTGGACGGATTGCCTTTGTGTGCTATCTGTAGCGTGACGTCTCTCCGGCGAGCTCTGTGTGTGTGTGTGTGTGTGCATTTGTATGTGTGTGTGTGTACATTTGTTCGTGAGTGTATATATTTGAAGAGAGGGAGGTGGAGCGGGGGAGGGGGTGGTTGAGGGGGCATTTACATTATGTACGCAGAAGGAGAAGAGGGGAAAAAAAGGAACGAGGTTGAGGAAGAAGTGATAGCGATCACAGTGTGCGTGTGTGTACGAGCGTGTGTGCAGTAAACCAATTGGCATACTAGCAGAAGAGAGGGAGAGAGAGAGAGAGAGAGAGAGAGGGAGGGGGTAGAGCAGGAGAGCGAGCGACAGAGAGAGAAGGAGAGAGAGAGAGAGAACGTGCGTACGAGGGCTCATGTAAAACCAGATTAAAAACACAAGATGGCTTCCTGAATGGGCTGCTGGAACACAGACGAGAGAGAGAGAGACCGAGAAAGAAGAGTGGAGAGGTAGAGAGAGAGAAAGACAGAGTGAGAGACAAGAAAGGGATAGAGAGATAGAGGTGAGGACGAGAGGAAGCCCGATCCTTCTGATGGGGATTCGTCCAGCGGACGGAGGAGTACAAACCAAGGCAGCTCAGAGGCTTGCAGGGTAAATATTCATCACTCCAGACTATTTTAGGATTGATAGGTGGGTGGCTGGGGGTAGAGAGGGGGGGGTGAGGTTGGCGGGACTGGGGAACAGCTCGAGACAAAACACATCATTTAACATTGAGACAGCCAGGGCCAAATAGACAAGGGGGGCATGCTGTGCCAAGTAAGAAGATGCTTTATTTATTTTTATTTTTTTAAAATAACCGGCCTGCTTTGATGAACCATTTCCACCTTTTTTCATCTCACTCCAAGCTCATCTCTCCACTGACACTTGTGCACATATTTGCTGATTTGCCCTTTAAAAAAATGAGGGTAATGCATACTGCTCTAATGCATACATTAGGAAGGCTGCGCCAGGTCAGGATACAGACATTACATAATTTTATAACAGAAATTGAATCTGGCTTTGCTGTCTCTCATTCTCTGTCCCAGCAGCAGAGGGAAGTGCCGGCTCACTGTTTGAGCCCAAATCAAAGAGATTTGTGTGCACGGCTGCTTTTGGATGATGGCTGAGGATGACAGGAATGATGAGCAGATAGTGTGTTAAAAAGGCATGCATGTCGTACCTGATGGTCCCACTGCCCTTAATGACAAGTCTTTTTGAGCAGGCCCTTGTCGCATTATTCTATTGATTGTTATTCTCTCCCCCCTCCCGTCTCTCTGTCTCCTTCTCGTTCCCCCCTTCTCCTGCTCTGTTGAATGGCTGTAAAGGTGGAATATTTTGAAGACAACAGACGGTGCTGCTTGGAAAACCTTGAACTGGCAGCCGAGGTAAGAGAGGGCATCGGGTTCGTGTTACTGTGCGTATGTGTGTCATCCCTGTCATCTGTGTGCTATCCCCGTGCCTCCATGTTGCTTTGATTCTCAGCTGTTGGCTCATCAGTGCTGTGAGGCTCCTCTGAGGTGTAAATGTGATGATTAGTCAGTGAACGCAGCAACCAGTTCCTCAAACTTTTTCATGTGACTGTTTCTGCACGTGTCTACAAGTGTGACCCCCGATTGTTTTATTTCGTGTGTGTGTATGCAGGAATGTGTCTGTGTGAACTCGTTTGACCGTTGATACCTGTGCCAGACGTATCTGTGACTGTCACCGCTATTTGCTGGGAAGTCATTCAACTGTATGCTGCTCTCGCCGGCGAATACATGAGCTCATTATTTTAGCCCTGATATCATTGCAGGATGGGAGTTGCCCTGCTTGGAAGCTGACTATATTAAGTCAGCTACTATGGCTTTATCTCCGGGCTGGGGTGAGCTCAGCGCCTCAGTGATGAAGTGGCGGCGTCCTCAGTTTAAAGCGTCCCACGCTGCCCGCTGATTGGTGCCAGAGCCAGGCATGTGTAGATACAAGAGACCAAGGAGAGGAGGAGGGAGGAGGAGGCACCCTACGCGCTGGCTCAGGAGCCAGGGGGGCCGTCCTTCTTCTCCTTGGTTCTGGAGTCAAATGAGGTAAAGGGAGTAGAAGTTAGTGGGTCACGCATGCGTACGTGTCTGATTGTCGGGCGTAGTAACCTGTGGCCGCGTAGAGCTGCTGTTCTACAGCTTTGCCGAGTCAGGACATGCTTGTTTTGGCGGAAAGGAAGTTTGAACGGCGAGGCTTCATAGAGAGAGGATTTATTAAACACCAAACATGCCGCTGTCTCGGAATCCGGCGATGTCTTCTCCAAGCAAAAGCAAGGAAGCTTTGACGTAACTTCCAATCAGCTGCACAGTGAAACATATCAGTGTAACACACAGATACAGTCGGCTGGGTCACTGTGATAGATAGGAATATAGGTTACAGGCTAGTCACTCTGTTTTAAATGACATGAATGGGTTTAGCTCAATACTACTGGCATACTTCAGCTTACCTCTAAGCCTGCTTTAATCCCCGACCATGTGCAGACAGTGTCTTTCTCTACAAGGTATATACGACCATCTGGTATGCAAGGAGAAAAATCACTGAACTGGCCGTTCACAAGAAGAGCTGGAGACTGTGTTTTAACAAGTTTGGGTCATCCGCCTTTGTGTTTTTCCTGAGCTCCTGTTTGAGGATGATCATGTGTGTGGTGTGTGTGCCCATGGTGGTGGACTGTTTATCTCGTGGAGATCTGTTTGCGTGACACGTGTCCCTGCACGAGCACACATCTGAAGGCACTGTTTTGACATGTTAAATGAGAAGTTGTTCGGTATCCTTTGTGTTTTTTTTTCAGCATCCACACAGCAGATCCAAGATGTTGGAACATAAAAACAATGACAACGACAATAGACACCATTAAAAGCGAGTCAGGCACTTTAAATGGTTTACTTCAGTTTAACAGCATAGCGTTCCTTTGCTAGTTTTCTTTGCTGAAGAGAAAGCAGAACTGAATCAAGAGTTCACCACAACAGGTTGCAAGACAGACAGACCGCACTCGCGTGATTTTTTTTTCCTTTTCCACGCCTATACACAGGGTTTCCTCTTTAAACATGAGCTTAAATTCACACAGCACGTTGGTAGGAAAGAGTTGCGTAGAGCAGAAACTGGCGGAGCAGCGAGTGCGTGACAGCAGACGGAACGTTTGTTAATCATATGTTCTGCCTCGCGTGGAATCCCCAGCCTTGTTCGCAAAGGGTTAACACTGACCCAGTTTCCGTGGCAACACTGAATGTCTGATGACATCATTGCATTAATTTTAGCTCAAGACCAGCGTCCAAGGTTGGTCACATGACCAACTAGCCGGAAGCACATGTGTGCGTGTGAGTAAGTGTGTGTGTGTGTTTGTGAAGTGAGTGGTTTTGTATATAGTGCGCAGAGTCAGGAAGTGGAGGGTTTGACATCACCTCTTCCATTAAGCGCTGGCTTTCGATGTATTTACTGCTCTGCAAGGTTTCCACTCACTCAGTACAGAGCTGCTGCAGCTCCGTTACCAATGTGCCTCGCCGCAAACTTGACGCAACCGGTGATTTAATAGTTGATGAAAATGTGAGTAATGTGTGACAACAGAGATATTTGTAGTAATGGGTTGGTTCTCAAAATAAAGCTCTTGCTTAGCTTTGTGATCTTGAAATCACGGTGTCTTACCCTGTCTTGAAGAAGGACACATCTTAATCTAAAAGATTTTTCTGATCTCTCACAGGCTGTACAAGTGGCTAGCGCAGTAAAACAATACTTGTAAAATAATATTATGTAATGTAATATAATCTTTTACGAGCAGAGTCGCCCGTCCTCTAAAAACTCATTTTTAATTCCATTTACCTTGATCGTTCATGGTATAGGTCTCGGTGTTGTTATGGTGTTGCGTCGACATTCTTGACTACAACACTGAGAAAACATTTGACCACATATTAATTATGTGTCTCCAGAACTGTTATTTTAATGAGTCCTTAACTTGGTGACACTGCTGTATTTTATATAATTTCTTTCAGCTTGATAGTACCGATGATATGAATGAAGTTCAAGGTTGATCAAACGTTGTCTACAGTTAAAAAATGACTCACTACATTTACCCAGTTAACCTCGGCTACAACTCTGCACGCACATCCAGAAGGAGTCAGCTCTTGTATGTACAGTGAATCAGTTCTTTTAATGGTTGTGCTAGAACAATTTGAACAAAGACACCTCGGGGACTGAAAAACACACATCATACAAATCCTCATGGGACTTTTAATTAGCATTTTTTTATAGTGTCACCAACAATTACCTCAGTTGCATGAAATCACTCATACAGATACTTGAGAAGCTCCGCACTGTTGTCAGGTTTCATCTCTGATTAATGACATTTAGCAGACATTTGTCTGCCTGTGCTGCCTGTCCTGCTGCACTGCTCACAGTTCTACATGTGCTGGTACACCGACACCGAGTCCAAGGTTGGATCGATACCCTGCGTGGCACGAGGAGCTGTGGTTGGTGGCTCGTTGGCATCGTTGGTGGTATCTGTGTTTCATGTCGGAGGGAGGTTGTCAGCCGCCTGGTGCCGCAGTTAATAAAAAATGAATGGAGAGAGAAGGGGGAGGAGCCCGCAGCTGTTGCTGGAGCTCTTTAACTCTCGCCTCTCTGGTGGCTGCTCTGCTGCTCCCATCGGGCAATGCAGTTCATACAATCCTGAATCCCACTGCTGCCCGGCACTGCCAGGTTTTATGTAACACAGCGCCACAGCTGTTGGAGTTTTCATCACACTTTATTAAAAACGCGCACGAGAAAATATTGATTTCTGAGACAACAGAAGTATATTCACAGTAATACAGCGGAGGCTGATGTGTCCAAAGAAGGTGGATGATTGGATGGCTATAAAGTGAGAAAAGGCAATAAAATGGTGGTGGTGGCTCAGAAAAACATGTAGTTCTCCCAAACCTCACATTGAAAACATAAAATATCACCCGGCCATGACTGAATCAGATCCAGACAGTTGAATAAATAAGAATACATTTTCTCTTGGATTTTAAATCTGGATGATTTAAAGGCTACACGGCTTCACAGTGCACGGTGGAGCACTGGCCCTTTAAGCCCGGCTACGCCTGACTTGAACATATGGGAAGCTAATCTTAGCCCAGGTCCTGAGAGAGACAAGGCTGGCAACAAGCCACCGTGCAGAGCTGAGGAAGGTTTCTCCTGCTTTCTGTTTTTCTCTCTCAAGTCTAAGCAGTTTCTCATTAAACCCCCCTCACACAGTCTGTCTGTCTCCAGTCCAAATACCCATCACATAACCACTGCGGCTGCGATGTGTTTCACCTGGAAAATAATGCTTGAGTACTCTGTTAATGATTACATCACTGTCCAGTGAGATCTGACTGCTCAGCTCTTTTTTATGACTTGGCACACATTAGGTTGGCAGGTAGTAGTACACAGTGTTATTTTATTGTTTTTGAATCATTTTCAAGTCATTTGTTTTCCATTCATTTCCCTCCTTCCTGTAGTCAACTGTGTCTCAGTCCTGAGAAGTTCTAAGACATTTTATGTTTTGATTACATTCCTCTCCTTCTGGTTATGTCCCAAACCTCAAACACAAAGAGCTGCCTCTTAAAAAACAGCCCCCCACTCTTCTTCCTCCTCCTCCTCCTCCTCCTCCTCCTCATTATTTTTTAGCGGCTCCACCCTGCCCAACAGCCCCCCACCCATCACCACCTTTTCATTTTTTTTTTCTTCTCTCCTTCCACCCAAACCACTCGTCTCTTTCCCTTTGTGAGGAATGGCGGTGGCGGCGGTGGTGGTGGTGATGGGGGGGGTGGGGCGGAGGGTAAACCTTCCCCAGCTGGGCTATTCGTGCCGACTTGCACGTGCCGAAAGTCAGGAGGTATGACTCAGACAGGATACCTTACACTCAATACTACGATCTACACCCAAACACACCCTGAACCCAACACTGTCCTGCCTCGCAGCATGTGGGGGGTGGGGGTGGGGGGGGGCAGATGGCAATGAAAGCAAAGACAAAGAGAGAAAAGCGGCCAAAACAGACAGATGCAAGGATGAAATAGCAAGGAGATGCCTTAAATATGAACAATATGTTAACAGTCTGCTAGTCATTACGGGCAGGCAGATGGGGAAGGACAGTTCATACACAGATAACATGCACACTCTGAGCAAAGGATGGAGGATGTGCAAGCCTTTGTTTAATCAAATCCTAATCGTAATCATAATCATAATAGCTTCCAGCACGATATTAGTCTTATTTGATTAACATGGCTGAGACACTTTTGTGTTGCCTCCACTCTGTCAAATATGCGCTGAGTGCAGCTCTGCAGCCTCTTGTCCTGCCCACCAATAAACCCAGTGACCCTCAGAGAACAATCCAATACTGTATGCATACTGCCATGTATGTGTGCGGGGAACAAATCATTAAAGTGTGAGTCTGCCTCGGTCGCCAGTGTGTGCCTTCGTAGGAGCCTGCAGTGTCTTTGCCTCTATGTGCGTGTGATGAAAAACAGGCATGCGTGTCAGGGGGGCAGTAACACAGAAAGAAAGAAAGGAAAAGATAAAGAGACAGAGAGCAAAAAAATAAAACAGAGGGAGGGGGGGAGGAGACAGAGTTACAGAGTGTGTCAGATCAGATGACCTTGATGCCATTGGACTGCAGGGCAATATGGGTTGGGGGTGGGGGTGTATGGAGGTAGAGGTGGAGTCAGCTGACAGGAAGAGTTGGGAGGAGGGGAAAGGACCCTCATGTCATGACTGTGATGCTCATGCAGGCTGTTCAGTGGCTTCTGTTTTTTTCAAATCCTAAATGACACAAGTTCACCCACTGATGAGCAACGATGAAGGTGCAGAAAATAGTGACATCCCATCAGTTCTCATAAAAACTATTCACCTGTGGTTCATTTAAAAAAGAACATGTTGTTCTTTGCTGGTTATTGTGCGTTTCACAACACACACACGCACACACACACACACACACCGACCTCCCACTGCCAACGTGCTGGTAAAAAAATCTAGAAAGCTTGTTTCGAGGTGTGAGGGTTTTTATGTCAGGACTCTGTTGAGAAGAAAGACACGAATGACTCAGGCTTAGTCATGCAAGCCAGTCCAACACACACTGCTGAGGATGGACTTTTGTTGTCAGTCATCCCTCCTACAACCGAGACCTTTCCTCCGTGCTGCTGAGAAACAGTGAGCAAGAGACAGAGAAGTGAGAGAGATGGAGAGAGAGAGACGAGGGCGTAAAACAACTCATTTGGACGGTAATTTGACTAGATTGTGAGATGAAGTGCTCGATGTGAGAATTGGAGTCTCTGTTGTACCTTCCTCTCTCTCTATCATGCCGGGTTACAGCAGGTTTACCGTAAGTGTGCGACAAACTGGTTCATGTTTTCCGTTTCATTTCCACTAAGAAGTTAACTTTCTTCAATTGTTGCTTTTCCGTTGTACTAAATTCTTTGTGTCATGTGAGGTGAATGAGAAGCTAACAGGGACATGGCCTGGCACAGACTGTATGCCTTCCAGTTATCATTTAATCTGTCACACTGTTGGGTTATCTAGTTGAAGAGTAACCAGTTGTACTCAGGAGGTGATTTAAGGACATGCTCTCTAGGGCAAACTCGAATGGCAGCGTGGTTTTTCCCCTGTGCATGACTTAAATCACACAGCAGCATCTCATAGCCAAGGGCATGTTTTTCTTTTTAGTTTTTATGTCATTGTTGCCTCTCTAAATTCTCGATTCATCCAATATAATTCCGATAAAAACCAGAAGTGTGGAACAGTTATTTGCTTGAAATGACATGTGGTTTGTGATGCAGGTTTTGAGTCATCAAAGAGTGTTTGAATCAAGAATACCAACTGTAGTTCAGTTTTATCTGCCCACATACAGTCAGTTATGTCATATACAGTTGTTTAAAGTGTTGTTGTTGTTGTTATGGATCCAAGTCCGTCATTGTGAAGCTTCTTTCTGTGTTGATGTTTAGGTCAAACTGTGCTTCTTTGATTTACTCAGCTGTGTACGTGGACAGTAAAAAAGTCCCCTCAGAGCTCGTGTTTTTAAAATGCCAGCGAGGGAGTTAATGTATTCAGCTGAAGTACGGTACTCTCCTCTCAGTCACATGCTTACGTTTCTGTTCTGTTTTCTTGGCGTTCATTGGAAAAAAGCGGAAGTGTTTCTGCCGTGTCATGTCATTCAGTTATAGCACCGTTTGTATTGGCCAAACATATGTTAACTTTATTTTGATTTTTTTTTTTTGGCAAGTTTTGAGAGCTGGCATTCTGTCATAATTATAGTAAAGAGTAAATATAACAGCAATGAGGTAATTATAATATGTTTAAAGAAAGAAAGAAAGGTGTTTATTATTTGATGATAGCACCGTGTTTAGGGATAACAAAGCCTTTTTTGTTCATTGGATCTTTAAAATGAGAAACTGTGTGTGTGCCGAGCATGTGATTCAGGGGTTAAGTTGATCCTTGAGCTGAAACTGCTGTGTCACTGCAGCCGGGGGAGTGGGAGAGCACAAGTTAGTTGGTGACTGAAGGAGCATGTTTTCAAATATCCGTTGGCGGGCGGTGTTGGTGATAGTAGAGAGAGGGTGGGCGCGTGTGTCAGATGGCACATGCGCCCACCCAGTGGTGGAGGCAAGAGCTCCGGTTTGAGACAGCGGTGGTGATGATGACAGTGCAGCTTCGTCATCACCACATGTGTTTCCTACCTCTCTTGCTCACTGTTCTCCCTCTCGCTCATTGGCACTCGCTGGTCACGTGACCTAATGCTCCACTTCTCCTCTCCTTCCCTTAGACAGCTTAAGCTGCGCCGTGTTTCTCTTTGGGATTGACGCTCATATGTGTGTGTATATACGAATTTGTGTGGCAACAGAGAGACAGATAGCGTACAATTTACAGGGCCAGAGAGCGGGCGCGTCAGAAAGTGTTGGAGCGGTAATACAATAAGTTATGCTAGAACGGGAAAAGGCTCAGGAAACAAAACAGAGAGAGATATATTAAAAGAGGGAGGCAGAGGGAGTTCGAGAAAGCCAGAGAAATGAGAGATCAAGAGAGACCAGGAGAAGCAGGGGAAGGCTCCTGAAGTTGATCCAGCCAAAGCGCTGTGTAGCCGGCACACGCTCAGTAATATAAGAGAAAAATACTACGCAGGAGATGACAACGATCTGCATGGGAGAACCAGCCATGTTTTTCCCCCTCCTCCTCCTCCTCCGCCTCCTCCTCCTCCTACTGGTTAAATCTGCTCCAAAACTCCAGCAATGTTGAGAGAGAGCGAAGAGAAGAGACGCCACAAGGCCAGACAGTCACCAAGTGGGCAAGAGGAAACATCCAGCGATTACGAAGACGCTGATCATGACGATGATGATAATGGCAGTGACGCCAGAGCAGAACCACGGTGAGGAGAAAAATAACAAGAGGACATGATTGTGGACAGGAGAGGACAGAAGTCTTTCGTCCACAGTGAACTGCAAAGGGCTGATTTCTTGCGGTTGCTGTCTCATTTGGCAACAACCTGGCGATCCTCTTTCTGTTTGTGCCCTCTTCTTCCTCCTCATCATCTTCCCTCCTGTCACAGAATCAGTCACATGAATAACCAAGGGACTCTGTCTTTCTTTTAACAGTTTTCTCTACAGACCGCCCTCTCGTTGTTTTGCCTCTCCTCACCGTCTTCCTCCAGTCCCTTCTCTTCATCCTGCTATTCTTGCTCGCTGATTTCAAAGTGTCGGCCGCTGTTCCCTCTCCATTGCCCAGCGTAGTTATCTCGCTCTTGCACCTCTGTTAAAACCATACGGCCATCCGTTTTTTCCATTTATCCCCCCTTGTTGGCAAGTGAGTTGACAGTATATAGTGCTAATGAGTAATCGTGTGTCAAGTGGCCCACAGTTTCCTGAAGTGAGAAACCTTCCACCTCATCTGTATCCTTTGGATCTTGGAGGAAGGGCCAGCAAAGCCAGCTCCCCCCTTCATGTACCAACCCTTCACTTCCCTGTGCATGCAGCCTCGCTAGAGGATCTATTATCGGCACCAGGTTTGAGATTCAAGCTCTTAGCGTCAGGCGAAGAATGGGCAAGAACCGATGTGACTGTAGATGAGGCAAAAAAAACGGAGATTGAAGAACCATTAAGAGTGGCTTCTCCTTTGGCCCAGGGCTGAGCCAAATCAAGACGCTCAAACATGGATCAAAGTCTCCGTAAGGAAAACCACATGGCATTCGCAGAAGACATAAACAAGCAATACAACGTTGCTTTTCTTAGCTCCTTTTTTTTCTTTTTTCTGTGGATGCCGTTGTGAGTTGAGATTGTCTATTCGCTTTGCCGCTGGCTCGCCTCTGCACTCGAAAGCCGAGGAGCTCTGTCACAGCCGAAAATTGCCAATACTGGGCTATTGTGGATAAACAAAACACACAACATAGCCTTATATGTAACATCATCTAATGCAGTAAAGCAAGTAGTGTTGAAGGGCGTGGAAAGAGACAGGAAGAGGTTTTCTCATTGGTAAGAGCTCTGCTGTACTGTGCTGTTTCCTAGGCTGCCACTGCTAGCGACTATCCCCCACAGCTCTCTCTGTTTCTGCTCACTGCACACTCCTCCATTCCATCGTACGTGCCCGCTGTGGCTCAGATAATGGCCTCTCGCTCTGCACACACTGAAGAGAGAGAGGAGAGGAGATGGAGGGAGAGGCTGCGCGAGAGGGAGGGGAACGGAGGGAGGGGAGGGAGGGAGGGAGGGAGGGAGGGGAGAGAGAGAGAGAGAGAGAGAGAGCGAGAGAGCGAAGGGGGAAGGTGGGGGCTGCTGCGAAGAGAAGCTGACTGCATGTGTAGCCGAGAGAAAGAAAGAGGATATTGAAAAAGGGAAGGGAGGAGCAGACAGAGATAATGAGAAAGGAAAAAGGAGAGAACAGAGAGCGTCGGCCATAAGAGGAGGCAAGAGAATGAGAAACGTGTGTGCTGGGGGGAGGTGTGTTGTGTGTGTGTGCGGCTGGCTGTGTGTCCGTGTGTGAATGCATGCATGTGTGTTTCGGCGCTCACTCTGTCTGTGCGCTGCATGGACTGGAAGGAATAAGAAGGAATACAACCCGACGAGGCCGGATTGCTTGTGGGCTGCTGTCCCGGCGAGCAAGTCTCATGCTCCTCTCTGTCTCCTCTTCTGCTATCTGCTCTGCGACTGGCAGCACCGTCTTGACATCTAGGACCACGTAAGTGTGCGTCTGCTCCTCCTTCGGGCTCTTAGCCGGCTTCATATTGTCAGGGTCTCTGCTTCATGTTTCTGCTCGGCACGGCAGCAAAGGAAGGGGTGGGGGAAGAAGTAGCAGGACAAGAGGGAGGATGGGGAGGGTGCTGTGTATCAGGGATTTAGGTTCAGCTGTCTACTCACAAGCTGCTGAAATTAACCCTCCCATAGCCACTAGTGTCTTTACACACTTTGTCTCCTCCCTCTTGCGTGTGTTTTTTTTTGTGTGTGTTTTTTTTTGCAGTGTCATTGTTAAACAGCCCTTGCTTTCCCTCTTGTTTAAAGGACTCGGTGACCGGTCTACCAGGTTTTGCAACCTCCGATCTGGTTAGGTGTGTTGATGCTTTTCGATCCACTTTCTGGATGTGTGGTGTCAAGCTTGTAAAAATGTGTGTGCATTTGGTGTGTGGGAAATAGAGCGGCACAGTTATAGAAAAGTTAAAGTCAGACTTCTAGCAGGACTCGGTTAGGGTGTAAATATTTATCAAAGCACGTGGTCTGTGCAGTTCAAGGCGACCGCATAGGTGCAAAGTGCTGCAGGTGTTGAGCGCGGCATTGCTATCTGGATCTGCATGTAGACTCACACAAAAGTCAATCAAGGTTAATCAAATCGTACAAGGATTCAAAGGATTTTTGTTATTTTGTGTGCGGTGCGACATCTGTTATCTGCATTGGCAAAGCCGAGTTGAGTTTTCAGTGTACAACTTGAGGGGCTTTAAATCCATGTGACAGGTTGACATGTTGTGGCAGCACTTGTGTATGTAAGTGTGAGAAAAAGAGGAAAAGAGAGTGTCAGCGTAACTGATTGTGCACAGTGTTGCAGACACTGTTTCAACACACTGCAGTTCTCATAACTGTCGCTCCCCCCTTCCTCTTTTCCGTCTGATGCCACTGATAGTGCAGACATGGGGCTTCTCACGTATTGCACGCCGGCTGTTCACTGCCCTGCCCCCCCCACACACAAACAACCACAACACACTCATACACACTCACGCACACGCCTCTCACCGATATCGACGTCACCCCCTGGGAGTCCTAACAGACACCCTGTGTAGAAGGTGGAATTCAAAAGACTGAAACAAATAGCCTGTCCTGTACTTAGTTACTTTAAGGCTCATTTGAATAACATTCAGATGATGGTGAAGATGGACGTCAAGCTCACTTGAAGCATCAGACATTGATAATGACATTGTTTCTCTCTCCTTTTTTTAAATTGCTTTGAGAGAGGAACTAGTGTACTAGGGTGTGAGAACTTCAGTCACCTTTAGTTTTTGTGTTTGTGTGGGGAACTGTGTTATTTATATTATTACTCTTTTTTTTTTGCTTAGTTTAGGCTATGTCTTCTGTCAGGAAAGGATTGTACTTACAACCATAGTTTAAAAGCATGGAAGTCTCCTTTATAGTAAAGGTTACCTTAGTGTGAAGCAGCCAGTAGGTGCTTGTTCAGGGTGTCTGGTGTGTTTATAGTACACACAGGATAAAGAGTTAGAGACTAAAAAAGGTTAGTAATACAACATGTTTGCTTGTATTTATGGAACCAAGCAAAAAATATACTTAAAGAGTGAATCCTGCCGTCGTTGGTTTGTCCAAATGGCGATTAGATATGTAGTCATACACAGTTCAGCCACAACATGAACTCTATCAATGATTTGTAAGCCTGCCCTTGGATTATCTTGATTTGTTTTCCCTCTCCAGACTCACTGATTAATAATCTATGAGCATCTAACCTGGCTGAATACTGCTTGTAGGTAAAAATTTTGGAATTTAAATTGCTGGTTAGCTGGCTTCAACTAATTGAGATGACTCACACTGGTGTTAATTTATAATAATGTAGCAAAGACTTGCTTTTTTGTACCACTCTTAAACAATATAGTGGTCAAGCTCATCCCCCTTGTGCCTTCAGCTGACTAAAATAAAAAGACAAACATGAAAATGTATTTTTGACACAACTGCAGTTTTCATTGCAACCATAAAATTTTTAACAGTTCAGCTTAAAAGTGAAATATGTGTGGCTGCACTTTTCAGTTCCTGATAAGTGTAATCAAGAGCCTGAGAAAATCTTTAAACCTGAACTAAACTAACAAAAGGCAATTTTTGCTTTTACTTTGTTTCTCAAATACTTCTATACTTTACGTTGATCTTTTTACATTAAGTGTGCTGTTTAACCTTTCTTTTTTAGAATGTGATTTTTGGGTTTAATGACA
>JAPZDZ010000022.1:4210452-4232207 GCA_029783805.1 Acanthurus tennentii
TGAGGGTTTTTCACCGGTGATGGTGGCTCTGCTTTGTTCAAATGCCCCAGAAAGCCATGCTGATGAACCAGTATGCATGATACTAGCCCTAAGTCAGAACTATACAAATGTAATCTAGCCAATACAATTAGCCCATCTTTTTTTTAATGCTGTTGAAAAGCTATATATATGCTCCTGGTGTGTTTGTGTTACTGCAGCAAACCCCAAGTTGGTCTCTCTGTGGACTGGACAGACCTTCTGAATGATGCACCCTGAAAATGTTTTATGTTTATGCACCAAAACTTATTGATCAGGATTAGCATCTCAGGGGCCGTGTGGTGTTGTGAAGACCACATTTGACCCTTTTCACAAACCCTGAAAGCGTCCTTTCTGTGTCTGATGGAAGAACAGCGCCACCCTCCTGTTGTTTGTTATAAAGCACCACAGAATGCATGCCATGAAGTCAGAGCCGTGGCATTATCTGCATGCTAGAGACGGTGCACAGGGACTGCTCGAGGCTGCCAACTGTGGCCTTGTTTGTTTATGGTCATCACACTGTTGTCTCAGTTTTAATGTGGCGGCAGTTTATTGGTGCAAAAGCACTGCTGCTGTGTTGCACCTGTGCACCCAACTAAAAGTCACTTTATGACACTGCAGCAAACCCAGCAGTCTTGTATTACGGCGCATACGATCGATCAGTCGACTGAGTGAATGAGGATTTAATGGCACGTATCACTTTACTTACTGATATGATGCTTTCAGTGAAATAAATTAAATAAAGTTGGTGCTTGGTAACAATGAAAGGGATGGAGAGGCCGAGTGAGCCACTTAAACAGGCACGTCTGGCTACCTGTTATTTCCTGCTGAGTCACAGGCATCCTGTCTCTGAAAGAGGCCCTCCTGTTACCAAAATGACCCCCCTCCCCTTGCTCTCACACACAAAACACAGAGTCTCTCTGTGTGAGTGTGTCTTCCACTCACAGTTTCTCAGTCGTGATGGACTGAACCATAATGTTGTGTGTGGTCCACTGACTTTTCATGCATTACTGTGTTGTGAGGTTGTGTTTGCATATTCTCGGTGGTGCCCTGCAGCTGAACACTCTGAAAACTGACCTCAGTGAATGAGCTGATCAATAGAGACATCACAATTTTTTATTATGTACCGCAGACCGCACATCAGCATAAGCTTAAATATTATATCCCCATTAAATCCACAGTTATTTGCACAATCATACATTCAGCTGCTGGTTTATAGGTCACATTTAGATCAGATAAATACAATCTAACACAGGGGTTGAAAGTGTTTTAGAGAGCTGTCATTTCAACTGTATGTCATTTTGTAGTGTGTGGTGATGTTGGACTGTATGACATTATGCAGAAAGGTTTTCTTTTACCTAGCCAACCACCATTGGTATAAACAGATTGGAAAAAGTACTAGAAGTACCCATCAGTATAATACACATACTGCACCCTCAGTGCAGTCGATTCTAAAACTCTAGAAAGGTACTGCAACAAAGGCCAGTGATTATACCTGTCATGAAGCTGAATCAGACTGAATGAGTTTTAGAAGGATGTTACTAAAACACTGACTCCTGAGGTTACATGTAAGTGAATGCATTGTTTTCAATAAGAGAAAGGACATATGTTTATGCAGTCAACATCAGTTCTGATCTACCTGACATGTGAAGTACTGCTGATGTTTTAGCGCCCCCTAGTGGTTAACTCGTGTTAGGAAAAATCAAAGGACATAATTTTTATGAGTAAAAGAAAAATCTAGAGACTGAAAAGAAAAGAGAGAACAATAACTGATGTGACGTGCATTGAAATCAACTGCAAATGTGCTTTGTGCTTTCTCATAAAAGACAATGAACATTTTTCTTTAACTGTGTGTTCTAAAGACAATTTTAAAACTAGTCTCATTATCTGCTGTGGAGATGTTGCTGAGCATTTTTTTTTACCAGATACAAAAAGAGAGACTACCTGTATTAATTAAACTATTTTATTCGCAGTGAAAAACACACATTTCCACTGAAAAGATATAATGTTTTAATGTCTTCTATGTAGCCATCCCCTTGACCCAGCTGTAGAATAATCAAAACATCATCAAAAATCACTCTGAGGTGATTTAGTAAGACCTGGCAGTGGCTGCACACTTTCAGTGCTCCGGCTGAGTGCCAGACTGGCAGGGTGGACGGGCAGAGCAGGCGCCTGCTGGTGTGTTTGGAGGTGTTCAGGCTGCAGTCCTGTGGGCTGGGGCTGTCGCGCTTGCAGAGGCGTGGTCCTCCTCCAGCTTGGATCAGGACCGAGGCCAGCGACAGTTCTGCGCAGCACACCACCCAGGCCCAGCATGACATGTTCACCAACAGAGACCAGATACTGCATGATGAATTCTTGTTCTGACTCAAGAGAAACGTACGCATTGTATACTTAAGAATATAGTTTTGACAAACACAGGATCAACTTCCAAGATATTCGGTCTGCACACATTTTAGACATACATAGAAGTTAAGACTTCTTATTGTATCAGGGCAAAATACATGCTCTTATTGCTGTTGTGACTTGTGAACAGGGCTGCGGGTTTTATGCCTAATAAAACATAGTTGATTTGGTTTTGTTGTGATGTAATCTGTTGATGACCAACAAGTAATCTTCATTTATTCGTCCAGCGCGGTGGATGAGACTGCGATGATGTGGGTGTGCAAGAATCAGGCCACTAAAACGAGTCTCATCCTGTATTCCGATATTGCGGAGGTCGGGCGGATTAGGCCGGCTGGATACAGACTGCAGCACCAAAACACACTGTGGCGCACAGCTCCACACATCGATCCAGCCTGCCATTCTGCTGGGACAGCAGAGAAAAACTGCAATGACAGAGGACCGTGAGGACTACACAGTAACACGAGACAGTCCGGTGGGAATGGTAAATGTACCGGGAAAACGTGACACGTGTGATTTTCATGTGATGAAGTCAGACCATAAGAGGAAAGTGTGAGTTTATAAGAGCATAAAAAGTAAGAATCACTACAACCTATAAGAAGCTCTCGGGTCAATCAGAC
Source organism: Acanthurus tennentii (assembly GCA_029783805.1). Taxonomy (NCBI): domain Eukaryota; kingdom Metazoa; phylum Chordata; class Actinopteri; order Acanthuriformes; family Acanthuridae; genus Acanthurus; species Acanthurus tennentii. The sequence goes on from JAPZDZ010000022.1 coordinate 4,213,488, forward strand.
ACAGCTCATATACAAAACGTGATCTTCATGTAGAGTTGCTATGTGATGATGCTCCGAGGCAGAACAGAGGATCCGCATGAGTGAATTTGTGTCTCCCCAGAGGGTGGAGGCTTTCTGCAAAAGCTTGCAGGTTTCCCCCCATCTTCTGATGTCTCTGCGTCAAATGATGCGCCGGCGCCTTCACTATAAAAGCACCTGTCCTGGCCAGACTCACTCGCATCTCACGTTCTCTCTCTCTCTCTCTCACACACACACTCACCCTCACACACTCTTAAACTCCACACACTCTCTCCCTCCTCCGTAAAGACCGGACACCACCGAGCTAAAGGAAACATGAGTTACTCCAGCGACATTTACACCAGCAGCTCCTATCGGAAGATCTTCGGAGATGCCCCCCGGTCTGGGCGAGTGGGTCTGGGCAGCAGCAGCAGCCCGTCCCGCCTGCACTCTGCGGGATACCGCAGCGGCCACCGTGTCTATGGATCCCCCTCCGTGATCTCCTCCAGCACCTACCGCAGGACGGCGGCGCCAGGCCGAGTCTTCTCCTCCATGCCGGACTCCATGATGGACCTGACCCAGTCCACCGCGGTCACCAACGAGCTCAAGATCATCCGCACCAACGAGAAGGAGCAGCTGCAGGGCCTGAACGACCGCTTCGTGTCTTTCATTGAGAAGGTGCACAACCTTGAGCAGCAGAACAAAGTCCTGGAGGCAGAGGTCACGATGCTGCGCCAGCGCAACAACGAGCCCTCGCGCCTGCACGAGCTCTACGAGCAGGAGATCCGCGAGCTGCGGGCGCGCGTGGAGGAGCTGACGCACGAGAAGAGCCAGATGCACCTGGACTGCGTGCAGATGAACGAGACGCTGGACCGCGTGAGGGAGAAGCTGGAGGAGGAGACCAGGATGCGCGAGGAGGCGGAGAACACCCTGAAGGGCTACCGGAAGGACGTGGACGACGCCACCCTGGTGCGCCTGGAGCTGGAGAAGAAAGTGGAGTCGCTGCTGGACGAGATCGCTTTCCTGAGGAAAGTTCATGAGGAGGAGCTGCAAGAGTTGCAGGCGTCTCTGCAGGCCACACAGGTAGACAACACCCCCCCCTCTGCGCGCTGACCTGTGCGTCACTGACAGGTGGTACTGTAGTCCACTTGTTAGATTTTATCATCAACCGCAATTTGATACTTAAATATTTTCAATATTCATGTCTCTGTTGTAATGTCGCAACCACAGCCTTCATGATTTAGCATGCGCCAAAACATTACTGTAATATTTCTTAACTTTAAGACTTTACCCTGAAAAACTTTGCGGAAGGCGATTCCCTGTATTCCCACTTCATTTACCAGAATATAGTATTCCTGGAAGAAACCAAAGGATAAAACTGTTGGTATTCTCTGTGTACGACACACTGCGTCCTCAGCTAACTGCGCACTAGATAATTGATGGCACTGCAGTTCCGTTTCGGCTCCGCGCGCTCTCCCTCCCTCCCTCCTCCGGGTCTCGAGCGTCCCTGCCGCGTCCCGCGCGCTTCGTGCAAACTTTGAAATGTTTTGTTTTTTGAGCGTATAGGAAGCATACTGAAGGTCCGTGAACGTTTTATCAAGTAAATGTCGTTGAACTGCATTATTTGTAGGAATATTTCGTGAGTATCACGTTGAAGGGGGTATTTTAAAGGCTCTTCTTTAAATAAACTCAGGCCTGTGCCTGTGCCTGGTTTGCCGGGGTCATGAAGCTACAAACCCGGGGGACGGGAAGGTAAGCCCCGCCATCAGCCCGTCAATGTTTAAGGGATAAGAGAGAGTATTTATTTGTTTCGTTCAAGGAGTCGGAGTGGGAAACTAGCACCGAATGCTGTTCAAATATTAAATATCTCATTGGCGTAGATTTCAGACTCAAAATACAAATTTACTGTTGCGTGGCTGGTGACTTTGATCACTTTATCTGCCACTGCCTGCTAGATGCTGATGTCCGAAAAATGAATTTCCAACCATGCAAGGACTTCAGGTTTGCGGATGAAGAGGGAGGGAGAGAAAAACTGCGGAGATGTAGCGCATCATTCAGGGGTGTGGTCGTCCCAAGGTGCAGCAGGCAGGACCAACCCTGCGAGGTGCATGAGCCACTGTTTGCTACTGAACTGTTTTTAAAGCAACACAGCGTTAAAAAAAAATCAGCTTTAACAGAAAATAAAAAAGTTATAAATGTCTTTTCCAGTGAGCGCACTCGCGCCAGCCGGAGACAGAGTTGTTTCCATTAACAGAATAATCAATAATATCGATACGTGTACTTCAAGCACAGCAACTACAGCAGGAGGTCTGAGCTTTGGATAGACCTGTAATGTGGGCCTGTCGAACAGCAGCAGAGCTCATCACGTTGCAAATGAAGAAACGAAAAGGAGAAAAGCGCAGACGTCGAAGTATAAGAGCAGCAGCAACTTTGTCCTTCACCAGAAATCAATTCGCTGATCATGCTGAAGTATTGAGTAGCTAAATCTTGCAGCGAGCTGATGGTTGCTGGGTAGATTTCTCCAGGGTTTCTGCTCTTCCCTGCAGGGAATATGATTGCCATCTAAGCTATTGACAGCACAGCTTTCTCCAGCAGAGAAGCCTGAGTCAGCGAGTCGATTCATCAGTCCACCTCAGTGGACCTGCACCTCAGCCCATCAGCATCCTCTCAGCTTATGCATTTATGTATACAGTGTGCCACCAGAGGCAACACAGTCCAATTATAGCGCAGGAAAAGAGTCTGCATTCAAAGAGAGCCAAGGGCAATAAAGTAGTAGTAGCATGCACCTGCAGCCAGTTTAAACATTATATTATCTTGCACAGTTAGATAACAAGCTTAATCCATGTCGGTATAATGCATCATCACTGTTTTCATCAGGCTGATAAATGTTTTTTTGTCATCCATGAAATACTATAAGTTCAGCTAACCAGTGTGTCACAGTGTCTTCACATTACAGTCGATGCTGCGCAAAGAACAGATAAAAATGAATTAAACTGGCCAGATGAACAGAGAAGCATTAAGGGATGCTGGCACTAAATTTTCCAATCCGAAGCAGGTATTCAAACGACCAGGTGACTTCCTTGTTGTCAGCCTGCACCTCAGACTTCTCTTCTCCAGTTATTTAGGTCACTTTCAACTGTATTTGGTGTTTTTGTCAAATTAGAATGCTCCTCAGTCACAACAAGTGTAGTTTATCTGGTATGAATCAGTTTTTATAACTCAAATAGTTTTTAATCAGTAAGAAAAAGAAGTGCATGCACCATTTTCAAAAGAACAAACACTTAAGTTAGAAAACCTCCCATCATTTCCGTCTCGTCCACATTCAGGTGTCTGTGGAGATGGATGTGAGTAAACCAGACCTGACTGCCGCCCTGAAGGACATCCGGGCTCAGTACGAGAACCTGTCAGCCAGGAACCAGGCCCAGGCGGAGGAGTGGTACCGCTCCAAGTTTGCCAGCGTGACTGAGGCAGCAGCTCGCAACCAGGATGCCATCAAGGTCTCGAAGGAGGAGCTGAGCGAGTACCGTCGGCAGGTGCAGGCCCGCACCCTTGAGATCGAGGCCCTCAGGGGCCACAACGAGGCTCTGGAAAGGCAGATTGCAGAGATGGAAGATCGCCATAACAATGAAATTGGAGAGATGCAGGTAAGCAATAGAGAAATTACAGTTTCATTTTATTTTTAAGATTTAATCAACCTTGTTGCCTGAAAGAGACCCGGCCAGAAGTTGCAGCCAACAGGCAGCAGATAAAACAGTACTTATGTCATTTAAAAATGTGAGCCATGTGTCTCAGGGCTAAACGTGGACCTTTGAAGACAGTTAACAACAAGGTCGTTTACCACAGAAATTACAAATCCTGAATTCTTCCAGAGACATCGGACTTATGACCCAGAGGGCGGAGTTTCCTGTGTCACTGTCGACAGACGATGAAACGAAAACAAACTAACTGGAATTTTAGGGATTCAGTACTAAAAACTGACTCACTCCTTGTTCACTGTGATGAGACCTGCACTTAATTGTTCACAAGTGCATCTCCGATCTCTTTACAAGAGCATAATAAAACCAGCAGTGTTTCCTGATATGTGTGTGTGTGTGTGTTTAGGACACCATTCAGCAGCTGGAGGCAGCCCTGCGCAGCACCAAAGGAGAAATGTCCCGTCACCTGCGTGAATACCAGGACCTGCTGAACGTCAAGATGGCACTGGACATTGAGATTGCCGCCTACAGGTGGGCTGCATTTCAAACAATACAGCACTCATTAGTGTGGGAGATTGAACTAATTGTAATCCAAGTGTTAGACTCTACATTTTTAAACACCTGATCCCATATAATCTGTATTTTTAGTCATTTATCTAAAGAAAAAAAGGAAAAGTATTTTGCATTTTGTTTCTCCCACCTTCATATTTCTGACGTTTGGTGTCCACATTAAAAGAAAAACCTAATCACCTCAGCAGCTTACAGGAGCCTTTTCAAAATCTGACTTTTCTGTTGTCGACAGTTTGAATTACAAGCTTTTTAAATTTCAGGGACATATATTTCAGGTACAAGTTTTTTAAGCTTAACTAAGTTTTGCAGGTTTTTAGAAAAATTTCATTGATACAGCAGCCTGTGTTTGATCAGGGCCAGTTTGCACCGCCTCTGTTTCCCACTGCAATGTAGTAGATGAGTGGAAGTGATGCAACATGAAACCGTAAAATAATCTCACTCAGCTACTGTGATAATCTGGGCAGATACAGTAAAACAGACAGCAGAGTTGTTGCCACTGATACTTCAGTGACATTAGATCCCTCAGAAGAGATATGCTGGGATATTAATAGTAATGAAACCAGACTAAAGGCGACGTCATCGTTCTTCCCTCGTCTGCCTCTCTCTCTGTCTCTGCAGGAAGTTGCTGGAAGGTGAGGAGTGCCGCCTCAGCTCTGTTGGCGGAGCCATGGTCCAGTCCGGCTACCCGGGCTTCTCCTATGCATCTGCCCGCACCTATACTCTCGGAGCCTACAGGAAGTCCAGTGCCAAGCCTGAGGAGGAGGAGGAGGAGGCAGAAGAGGAGGAGGAGGAAGAGGAGGGAGAGGAGAATGAGGAGGAGGGCGAGGAGGGAGAGGAGGGAGAGGAGGGAGATGACCAGGAGGAAGGCGAGGGCGAGGGTGAGGGTGAGGGTGATGAGGAGGAAGAAGTGGAGGAGGAGAAGCCAAAGGAGAAGGATGAGAAGGAGAAGAAGAAGGAGAGCCCCACCGGCAAGAACAGCAAGAGCTAAACAGCTTGTGTCAATATCATCATCTCCATCAGCATCAATGACATGTTCCTCATCCCACCAGGCACCTCAGTGGATCTGGTCCCTGTTCACACCATCGCTGTCACACACACATTAACACACACTGTTCTGCACATTCCAGATGCCCCACACCTTCTGTGTTTTTCTGTCTCTGTTAGCTCTGTGTTTCAGAAGTGATTAGTACAAACTTTACTAGATAGAGAAAGAATTTCAGACTGGAATAAATAGACTACAATGGCAGTTCAAACATTCACACACTCAACAGTGGTTGTCATTATCTTGCATCAAGCACAGAGAGACATGCAGACAGCTAGCATGATGTCACTAAATTTCCTTAGTTTGTAATGAGAGAGGTTTTTTTCTCACGTGAGCAACAGTAAATGTGCCATTAATGATCAATAGTCACAGTAGGAGCCAACAAAACCTTGAAAGTAACAATACTGTCAGCACATCGACTCAAAGACAAACGCACAGATCTCGGAGCATGAAAAACAGCCAGTCCAACTTTTACGGTGCTATTTGATTTTTACATATAAAAAGTTGGGGAGTTCTGTAAGATTGATTATACCACAGACTGAAGCTCTACCAGCGTATTCCTGAATGTCAGCTCGTTGCACAGGAACAATTTATGGGAAAGTTTCTCCTATTTGAACTGTGAGTGGGAGCCCACAGTGTGCACAGCAGGTGAATGCTTTCCACTCCCCTCTTTCATCCACCCTTTCTCATCACTCCCCACTTAGTTCTGCATCTCATCCCACCATGACAAAATGAAATGTACCACCGATCAGTCGAGCCCTTCCATTCTCTTTAAGTCACTGCAGTGTCACAGCACGGCAATAATTGCAACTTGGAACTCAGAAAAACTGTAAATAGAAAATGTATGGTGAGAGTGGGTGGTATTTTCAGATGCTGGAGAGAAGTGCTGCAGCTTCACCGTGAGGAAGTGCATCCCTGGAAATGAAAAATGTAGAGTTTAAATTGCTTATATATATATATATATATATGATTTCTGGGGAATATGAATCACCCCCCCGCCCCTTCGATTGATTCATTTGTCAACAAATTTATCAGCCATCTCATCTGTCAGAGTTTAGTTATTATCTGCAAGTCTAAAGCTTTCATTTCTTTCAACTCCTCACAGAGAAAACACACGTTTTTCCTCCTCCTCGTACAAATGTAGTGGTGCTTTTGTTTAATTTTGCTGGATAAAAGACACAAGGTGAGGACGAGCGTGGCTGTCGGTGTCAGGCAGCTGCAGATGACACTGACGGCTCTCAGCTCAGACTGGAAGTGTCAGGTGTGGCAGATGCTGCAGGGGTCATGGCTGGATGGTGTAGAGTCACACATAAGGGCTAATTTCACCGTAACCCCCTCTATCACTTTGCCCTGAGTAGTTTACCCCACTGTTGGTTATCATTTCATCCCCTGGACTCCTCTTTTTGACAAATGAATCAACCTATGGGCACGAATGCATGGCCTGACTCTTGGAGCTTGAATATCTGCTGGATGGGATAGATTTTTGCTTGTTGCGTGTTCAATTTTAGAAAAAAAAAACCTGCCTTAACCATGACTGAAAGTTAAAATACAACATTGTCACCTGCATCCTGTTTGTTTCCGGGGAGGCTGAGGAGTGCTGACATTTCCCAGACGTCTGCTATACAACTGTGACTGTGTGTGCTGCTATCTCATGCAGTGATGTTCCTCTCAAAGCCAAATAAAGACATTTATTAACCAAACATCCAATATTTCTCTGTGTCTTCAGTAATGCGATGGGATATGACTGAAATACAGCTTTAACATATGTAGAATAACTGCTATTATCTGATGATATTCTAAGAAAAGCCCAGGAGATGTTGTTCTTCAAAATTAAATTAAAAAATGTGATGAACATTAATATGGAATGATTTCTGAATGTTCATGATTGGCTTGACGTTAAAAAAGTAGTTTGAAGTGAATGACATTTTACTCCCTGCAGTTGTGAGCGCTTGCAACAGAAGTTTGAGTAACCAAACTTTTCATCTGTATTTATAATCACTTTTTCAGAGTGTTGAGCTGGAATAACTTGCCTTTGGGGAGAATTTCTACATAAAATGAAAGAACAGGAAGAGATACAGTTTGTAGGCATGGAATCTGTTTACATGCACAAATGTAAGGTTGTAAGATTTGTGTGTGATGACATATTATAGCTCATAAATTGCTCATTAAAAGAAATGTTCCACAAGTATATTTTCATTTTCATGCAGCTGCATGTTGCTGTTAAATCTTAGCAACCTTCCACTTTCTTAAGCCACCTATTCATATCCAAGGCCATGAAGCAGTAGGCAGCTATCCCAGCATGCCCTTGGCTTTGCCTAACCCATTAAGACTACCATCAAGGCCACCACACACAAACTTATTGATGAATTCAGGCAAATGAAAGCCTCCTGTTTTAAACGTTTTTACTTCAAAATCATTTCAGCTTTCAGAGTTTAAACACACCAACTGACATTTCACAAACTTGATTATTTTCTTACCTGGTTCAGCATATTGAACCTGTCAGAGAAAGAAAACAGCCTGATCTGTTCTTGAAATACAGTCACGGTCTCTGGTTGACTCGAGTGATAAGTCTCCTCAGCATGTGAGGCTTGATAGGACAGAAACCAGCAACATTTTCACAGTTTCATCTTTTTTTACTCGCAGCTCTCAACAAAAAATCAGGAACGCCCCCTCACCTTTTTGCTGTAGCATCCATGATTTAACCCAAGCGTAGCTTCTTCTGAACTCTTCTCCTCTGCTTCTTACTTCCAAGGGCTGATAACACACATGTAACCTGGAACTATGTATCAGACAACTTAATTAAAAGCAGCTAACCAGATATTACTAAACCATTTTGGTGATGAATGAAACTTTTTAGCCCAGAAACAGAGAGCGATGCACCAGTCGTTGCTGCCAGTTCTCTGGTGTCAGCTTGGTGTTTCTGGGCCTGAAGCTTTCAGGAATCACATCTTTGCAACAGCTTAGAGAAATTCATGTCAACTGATTTCAGTGCATGCATTTTATTTTGAGTTGTCAGCTGCTTTCTTTTCTGATGTTTCATGGGACGATCGTAAACCCACTCTTGAAAGGCTTCACTTTCTACATGACTCATTAGTAGAAGGCAACACACTGGCTGCATTTTGATGTGCAGTGTTGTGAGATAATGCATCAGTGATGCAATTCAGTGCATCAAGATTTTGTTCCATCTTTGTGCAATAATGCAACAAAAAGCAGCAACATTGATCTGTTTGTCTGAATTGGCACACTCCAGCTGCCGTACCCTGATAATGTCTGCAAATTCAGCGTCTGGGCCTCAGCTGACACATCGAATGAAGCCTGCTGTCACAGTACAGAGTTTGTCTGTATATGTGGTTTGTGGAGGGAACCTCAGCAGGCAGGGCTGGAACATCACTGGAGACACAGGACTGGACTTTGCTTCCCATTCATTTCTTCATGTAACCGAACATGAAACAAACATTTATCATAGTATTCTGAAGGCCATGAAGGTTGGTAAGTTATCGCCGGGTTTGGGGGCACTGCAGAGGGTACCTGACCCTGAAACTGAGCTAAATTTGACCATTGCACCTTTGCTTGATGTGGCTGTCAAAACGAAGGAAATGCCTCCTACTGATCCTGGTCTGGAACATTTGAGGATCACTTGCCTTGCTCAAAGGCACCTTGACAGCATTTGCTATTGCAGAAGTGCACCACTTTACATCTACATACAAGCAAGTTATAGAAACGGTCTCTTCGTCACCATCCCACACGTCTCAGCCTTTCTGATACCTTTTCAATAACAGGCGGAGCTGTTTAATGCTCGCTGGGTGTTACTATCAGCTCATCACAGCGCTGTCTGCACCAAGAGGTGAAAGATGGGGCGACCAGCGAAGATGGATGGCAGCTGCCAAGCGGCCCACCGGCACAGCTGTCACCAGCAAGAACTTCATCACAGCCGAGACTGTGTTTGTTTCCCTGCTCACATCTATTTCTCTGTGTGTGTCTGTAACTATGTGTGTGTGTGTGTGTGTGTGTGTGTGTGTGTGTGTGCGTAGCATCAGCACAGTGGCAAAAACACTATCAGCATTAACAGACAATCAATAAAGTCTCAGAAAAGAAGGAGGGGAAGCAGCAAGGGCAAATGTTTCTGACTGAAGTATTAGATGAAAAGGAGCAGACTTGGGTTTTAGGGGAGAAACTGCAGTGTGATACAAGTAAAGAACAAGAGCTGCAAACAAATCTCTGGACATGCCGGGGACAATCAATAAAAACTGCAACAGCATCCTCTGTGTCTGCAGAGAGTGTGGGTCACTTTCCAAATGTCATAACTTGCATGGCTCAGTGTACCTGCATACAGAAGGGACCACAGACCCATAATTCAGTTGGTTTTTCATCAAACTTCCCCAAACTAACTCCAGCACATTTCAACTGAACTAACCCCGATCTGTAATCTTAACATTCTGGGTTTTAAATTAATAATAATAAAAAAAAACAAGGCACAACATGTTAAATTGTGAACTAAGAGGAGCTTGGAGGTGCATTTTATAGCTCTGAACAGAAGCAGCTGGCTGGCTTCTTCTTTCCAGTTTGTTTTGCTCCACAACACTTTATGACAAAAGTTGCAAACTTCTCATTAAATCTGGCTAAGAAGATAAATTAGCAACATAAAATTGAAACCTTTCACTCAAATGAAGGATTTATGCTGCACACAGCTTTGTTATTAGCATCTTTAGCATTTGTTATGATGTTTAAGTACTCATAAATGACACAGTTACATTTCAAAATAATCTGTTAAGCCTATTTCACCTCATAATTTATCCAAAACTGAAAATCGATGCAGTAAAAGTTCCCTGACTCATGCCGCCTGCATGCTGGACGGCGTGATTGATGCTCCATACGTCAGCAGTGACACAAGGAAAGTTATGAGTTGGCATGGATCTCTCTGTGATGGAAAGTGAGACAGGGAGCGTGTCAAAGGGCAGATTTAGAGTGCGATTCATCCCTCAGCTCCGTGGGCTTGTGGCCCGTTGCTCGCTGGTCCGGTCAGCGGACTTGTCCTTGATTTAGCCGTGTTGCTGCTGCTGCTGCTGTGTGCGTGCTGAGCTCTTCTGTCAGCAGATTCTGGTGTTGTGGAGGTGCATACATAATTGAACTGCTTCCTTTCTCTTGCACTGCCCTCCCGAGACCCTTTCAGATAAAGCAATAAATACTCAACCTCAGCATTTAACAGCCACCCTTCCCTGTTCCTGTTACTGGGAGTCCACAAGCATGTAATTAGATTTTCTCTGTAAGTGAGTTAAACAGAGAGAGCTGGCAAACACACTTCAGCGTGACCTTGCTGTTTGAGGTGTATGTGCTCACAGCCTGAGCAAACAGGCTGCGTCTTGCTGGTTCTGTGTTGTTTTTTCAGACTTAAGTGAACTGAATGTTTCATAGCTTTAAGTTTGCATAAACTGGGAATTTACTTTTCACAAGTCGTAAAAGTTAACTCATAAAAAGAAAAAAAAAGAGAGCAGTTTACAAAGCTGCGCTCTGTATGTCCTCTAATCTGCAGCTCATTTTCAGTTCAAGACTCTCTCCTTTCATTCATTGTTTCACTCTTTCATCCATCCCCCTCTCCGTCTCCACTCATCTTTCTGTCTCTTTGTCTGTCTGTCTGTATCTCTCTCTCTCTCTCTCCCTCCCTCCCTGTAACTCCATGGCTATATATAGACTTCTGCATTGCAGATGTCCCAGAGCCCTGCAGTTCTGGAGGAGCTGCTGAGGAGACACAGCCAAAATTTGGACTGCCTGAAACACACAGAGCTCAGGGAGGCAAAGCTAAAGACTGACTTACAGCGTGACAGGACTCCAGAAAGTGTCAGTGTGCATGAGCAGTCTGCTGTGCAGCACGGCCGAACAACGTCCGAGTCATAACACTGCAGCAAGGATGAAGTGCCCCCCCACAAAACAGAGTCTGAACCACTGCAGTCATAATCTTTGTGTGGGTTGGTGTGAGGGTGTGAGGGTGTTGGGGAGTTCTTGTTGTCATGCCAGTGTTTCTGAACGAGCCCGCCTGTGTTTTTGCCTTCTCCTCTTACAGGAACTGCTGCATCATGGCTCATTATTTGGGATGCTTTAAGATGTTGCAAAACAGAATGTATGAAAACACCTGATGCCTGCATGCTTATTGCACTAAAAATACTTCTGAAGTCTTATGAAACGAGTGTAATTAATCCTTCAGATGTCAGTCAGGCTACAGATAACTCCTTAACAAGCATCTGGGGAAGGAGTGTATATTTAAATTGATTTGAGTCAGTTCAACTTAATGGGAGACTCAAAGGTCCACAACAGTTTACAGATTAAAGATCATATCAACAGATCAAATTATTCAAATTCAAACGTGGAACGTAAATAATGTACGCCAACATAGTTGGTACAAATACATCAAATCTGTGTTAAACAGTGTAATACTGTTAGAATAGGAAGAAAATTTAATGTATCTTTTAACACAGTGATCATTAATTATATGTAAAAACACTTACAGATTATTTTGTAATGTCACAGTTCTGTATTGATTGTTTAGTTTATTGTCGAGTTGCTATCAAAATTTAAAAATACATGAAAAAGGAATCTGAAGACTTTCGATGACAGCTTTTCTTTGCTTTGTATCTTCTCGGTTTTCAGAGGTGGGCATTTTGTTATTTTAACTGACTGACATCAGGGCAACAAAATACTTCATGATACAAAAGGCACTAAGACAAATTTTTAAAAAACAAGGTGGATTAAAATGAAATTTGAAATGATTTGAAAAGAGTAATGTAGATAAAAGAAAAGAATAAGATGGCGTAAGAAGACAGTGAGCAGAAGCAGAGTTTAACGACAGCTTTATGTGCTCTGCTCAGTTAGAAATCAGCAGTTTGTAAAGTTTGGATCATAACCTGCACAGGTTGATTTCATCTATTCTCTGTGATGCTGCCAAGTCCTGGTGAGTAATGAGTCAGCGTGCACCAGCTGTGCTTTATTTGAAAAAACAGAGAAGTAGAAATCACAGAGAAACAGGCAGTCAGTGTAGAAGAGGGACGGTGGAACATCTCCATAAAATATTGATCAACTATTGATGCAACCTCAAAATTAGTCTCAGATTTTACAGACAGTCGTCCTGTGATGTAGAAGAACATCACCTTCATCACTCTGATTCTGATCCTAAATAACTACGTTCCCTCTCATGTTCCAGTTATCCAGTTCTCCATCATCAGTGACTGTAGAGACCGTGAACACACCACAGCAGGATGACAGGTCCTATTGAACTGTTGTATTTGGTCCGCTACACTCACCTGCTTCCACGTCTGCTGCAACAGTGGTAGGCCATTAAGTATTTATAAGTGCTGACTGCTGTCAGGCCACAGAGAAGACGCACACACACACACACACACACACACACACACACACACACACACACACACACACACACACACACACACACACACACTCATACACGCACACTCATATACAGTTATGGTGAGCTTTTGCTGCCACTTGGTGTTAGAGGTGCATATTGCACACGGATTTACAAGCAGTGCCTCAGATTTACCATCCTGTCTTCATCATCAGAGAAGATCGTATGAACATGGACATAAACCAAACTAGATGGCCGTCATTCATCAGATCTCCACAAAACTTGGCATGCATGGTTCTGCAGGGCTTTAGCTTTTTTTTCCAACCATTGGAAAGATCTGTGCACTTGCTCCCTCTGCTGGGGAACAGCTTGCCTGACATTCTCTGATGCTTCATTTTACAAATACTTCAAGCATCAATGATAGTCCTCAAGGTCTACATACTGCTTGGACCCTGATGAGTGCTGCTTGTTGTGCCACGATCATCTTCTCTAAAACAGTGATTTTTTTTCTCCAATGTATTTAAAAACACAAAAGTTAAAGTAGACAGCTCTAAAGACAGAGCTTCTTCTTGGCATGAAAAGGTGGCGAATGAGTGCAGCAGTGCAAACAGTTGCCACTAGGTAATATGTTTAAATTAAAAAAGTTTTAAATCTGCTGGGACCTGAAGTGATGAACTGCTTATGTTGTCAACTAAAAGTTCTCAATACAAGCACAGATGTGTACAATGTGGAACATCTCTGTCTCTGAATCTCACTTTCAAGGTATTGAAATGCTAACATATACATTTTGAAAGGTCTAAGGCTTGGAGGTGCTTTTGTCACAGTCTCAAATAATTCCACTCACAAAGTCGGGAATCCTGATGGTAACCTACAGAGGCAGGGACCTGCTGATGTAACTATGCCTCACGTTCCCTAATGCCTCATCTTACAAATACTTCAAGCACCAATCATCAGGGTCCTTAAGGCCTAAATACTGCTTGGACCCAGATGAGTGCTGCTTGTGGCTATATTCTGTATTATTATTATCATTTTTATTATTACAAGTGTTGTTATTGTTAGTGTGGCTTGGTTACTTCAAGTTCTTACAGTAAGGGAAAAAATTGTTGATTACAGATTTTAATAAATGTAATGTGTGTTGAAGTTTGGGGCGTTTATACAAAAATGAAGCTGTTGCTGTTATACATACTATACTATACTATAACACTGTTTGTGGCAACCAGAACAGACTCATTTTATTGTTGATTTTAATCTGTGAATTGTTTTTGTGTCTTTGTGTGTATTTTACCCTTGTACGTAGAAATGAGTGCAGAGTGGAGAGGCCGGCTTATCCATGCATGGTTGTAGTTTTAAAGATCATACTGTAGTTTCTAACTATTTATTCTAATGCATGACAAAATTTATCTTTAGATTGATGATAAAACTTACAAAAGGCATTATTTAAGCAAAGCTACCTCAAATGGGATCCACAGTTATAGGCTACAAATAGTTATAGCTATTGCTGTTTGTGTTTAGTATCATCAAGACTGAAATGCTCCAAACACACACCATTTGTCTTGAATATAACCCACACCTCTCATGACATCAGAGGACTCTGACAGCAACGTGAAGTTCGCCAGAATGCAGCTGAACACGGGCAACAATACCTCCAGCATACAATACTTTCCTCTCAATATGGATTTTGGACCCATAAACTTAAGAGTTGCACACTTCAGATCTGATGGCAGGTAGCTGCGTGTCTGCGCCTTTTTGTTCCTCTTGCTCTGAATCATTACAACATATCTGTATTGTTTGAGGGTAAATCTTCATGTAGCTGTTTGTATGAAATTAGATAATGGCAAAGAGATGCGTCCTGTTTTATTAAGTTTATTTATTTATTTTTGAAAAAAAAATAAGAAGAATTCCCTTGCAACAGATTCAGTCTGATGTATAGTCTCTTCACCAGTTATTTACTGTCCAATGGCAGCAGTATCGTAAGCGCGCGTTATTACTTTATTTTGAAAACCGGAAGATGTATCTCTGCTGTGCAAGCTCACTTGACAGCAATTTGGTTCTTCGACTGGAAAGTGTTACTGTAAAGCCTAACAGGAGATCTATCAGTTCAAATAACGAGTGTCCCGGAGCCATAGGACCTTCGCTGTTGTCGTTAGGCTCGGATCCGCTAAGATGACAGAGCTAAGGCACCGTGGAGCCAGAGACACCGACACAACGTTACAACAGCAGCCGTCAGAGGACAAGGTAACGCTAGTCAGGACTCAGTCCCACCATTCGTAGCGATGCTAACGCCTGCTAGCCAGCTGGCTATTCGAGGGTCTCAACGCAGTATCCCTCGGCTTGTTTAGCTACCGAGAAGTACTGTCAGATTTAATTCAGATTCAGCATTCAAACGTAGCTTGTGCTTTTGGTACAGTTTTTTTATTGGTGGAAAAACAGTTTTATCGTGAAAACTCTTAAATGCAACTGAAATGCGCCATACAAATAATCCGCCAAACTGCTCATATTTTAGACTTGATTGGCTGATGCTACTTACGGTCTTCCTGGGTGTGCTTTCGGTGTGAAAACAACAGGCAAACCATTTGTAGAAGTCACAATTTTATCGAAATTATCTCTGTTTTTTCCATCAGCTACAAGCCGATGGATAGAATGTCTTCCATTGTTTAGTAAAAACTTTATGTTGTCGTGGAGCATATGTGTTTATTTTATGTTAATCGAAGAAAAAATAATTTGTGTAATGTTTGACCGATGTTTGGCAAAACGTTCCGTGTTGGTCGGATACACAGCTTTGCTTCAGAGGTATGAGTGCGTTTTAAAAGCCTCAGGCGAAACCCTCACGTCTTGGCCTTTAATAACCACTGGGGACTCTTATGTTGCTCTATATATTTTGTTTTCCGACAGCGTTAGCTAAAATCAGTTGTTTACTTAAGTATGTTTAATGCTGAACGACACTGGTTCGTTCACTGTTATCACTTTGACTGGTCTGACTGCTGCAACAATAAAAACATTGCCTACTTATGTTCTGTTAGCGAGGTATCCTTATTAGTCTGGTGTCATTTCCAGACTGAAGGGAAATGTGCATCATCTGTGTTGTCACGATGAATCTTAAAGTTGCTTCACAGAATAGTTGGAGCCAAAAAGGGGCGTGGCGATGGGGGACTCCTTAAAAACTGGACGCGTTACCCGGATGAGCGTGGTTTCGAGCTGTAGTGCGCGCCTTATTTCTGTTTGTACATCCTCAGGAGAGATGACTAGAGGCAAGAGGCTTGTTTTGGTACCATCATTTAAATGTGACGTGTGGCACAGCTGCATTATCTGTTTATTATTTTGATCATCAGAAGAATGCCACAGTGGGACAACTCAATTCAATTCAATTCAATTCAATTTTATTTATATAGCGTCAAATCACAACCAAGTTGTCTCAAGACACTTTACATATGGAGCAGGTCAAGACCACACTCTATAAATACATTTATATTTTAGATTTATAGGAGCCCAACAATTGAAAGCAATTCCCACAACCTACATATATAAGTATATTTACGAAATAAAGAGTGAAAGAGATATTTATGTACACATTCACTAATATGTATCTTTCTGTACAAAATATATTCTCTTTTTTCCTCTCACTCAGTGCCTCAGATGTCACTACACAAACGGTGAAGGGCTGAGAGTTTGATAGTGCATTTAATCATTTTAATACAGCATATGAATTTAAAAGGAAGTGATGAGAAGGAAAAACATCCAAAAAGGATGCACCCGTGCTTCCTCACTCATAGCTTCTTCCCTTGCAAGCTTCCTCCTAGGCCTGCTTCTCTCTCCTCCAGATGTATTGTGGGAATTGAGTCTGGGTCACAGGCATGAGGAAAGGGGAGACAGGTAAGGTGGAGAAACAAAATGGAGAAATTGTAGGAGCCCTGTCTCAGCCCGTCCTCTGAGTGCATGTTGTTTACCTGTAATTTGAATATTTGGAAATTGAAATTGATAGCCCGTCTCATTGGCGATCTTATAAAAATAAACTTGTCAGTAGCATTTCAAGCACTTGATATAGCAAAATTTGGCCTTGTAGGAAAAAAATGATTCTCTCTGAAGTCCTTAGAGACTAGCAAGAACAGTTTGGAAAGTAGTTAAGATATTAGCTGCATCCCACAAACCTCACAGGGGTTTATCAGGGAAAAGACAATCTACTGAAGACTCTTGTTGAATGCTGTGGCTTTTTTAAATATGACATGTATTATTTTGTATCTTTTGATTGCAGTTTGTTTCAGGTGACATGTGTATTGGACTAAGTTACATGTTTTTGTCAGGTTATTATTTAACCTAAGAAGAGTAATATTTATATTTACCATTTTGACAATTTTAAGGAGGAGTTTGGTGTTAAACGGATTTTATGTCCAATGTCCTCTGTCATTGTTTAAATAGGAAAAGCAAACACTGACATTTTTTTCTTCAGATTAAACTGATTTATTAAATGTGTAGCATCTACCAATACAGACTACGAATCCAGTGTTTTTGTATTTAATTCTCTATTTGTCAGTAGTCTGTGAAGTAAAGCTCATAATGCAGATATCTGTGCCTTGCATGTTAAGATATAATATGTCCATGAGGTAATTTAAAGCAATTTTTCATGTACAATTAAAACCAGTGTAGAAGCAGAATCTGCCTGACCAGCTGAAGACAATGTAATGATTGTAAGAAGATACCAGGGCAGCCACCCCTCATAGTATGCACATTAGAGCAGAAATGTGATTTAGTTAGTGAAGGGTATGCTAAGTGCATGTGTGGACAGCATTAACTCTGTGGCACAATGCGTGTCCACTGTGGATGTGGAAAATCCAGGCAAATAATACATGTACATGTGGTTTGGGCGAGGGATCACCACAAGCGTTGACACTCAGCAGTCATCTGTTTTTACAGGGCAAACATGAAGCCGTTGTAGTTGTTCCCTTTGTATCAACATGACAAAAATACCAAAAAAGGTTAAATAATCAAATCTGTTTTGGGCCTTTTCATCTGGAAGTACTCTGTGAGAACAGCTCTGAAGAAAATGACATGTGTTTATGAAATGAGGATGAGGACATTTGTTTAATCCAGGCATGAGGGGAATGAGTAAAGTGAAATTCAGTTCACAAAACAAATTAATTAGTCACACTTTGATCCGGCCACAAACAGGAAGCATGCCTTGAAATCCAGCTGCAACACCATTTCTAAATAACTGTGTGTTATGGTGTGTACACTTCTTATCAAACAGTCTTTCTACTGATGTTGGGAAGTGTCCTGACTAATGGCCTTCTGAATGCATGTGTGGTCTTCGGCCATTAGAGGCATTTTAAAACAGTTGCTCTAAAATATTCGTGGCTAACTCACAATGTGACATGGCTCCCTTTTACCTCAGGCCCCCTCACTCCTCAGCATTTTGGATGTCATGGTCCAGAGGCTTTAAAATCCCAGTAAAAATAAACCTAGATGAGCTCATCCTTTTACAACTTGCAGATTTAGCTGTTTTTGTTGCTGCCGCTTTACCAGAAAGCATGAAAGGGGAGGAGTGCTTGTGTGAAATGAGCGCCTATTTTTAACTCAAGCATCCTGAGTGACGGATACCGTCCCCATGGAAACCAGCAGGCGGAGAATGGGCCTGTCTGCGTGTGTTTACTTGTATATGCTTCTGCTTTTAGTAAGGTGGTTTGGCAGCCTTTGACTGTGCATGCTATTACACAAAGTGTTGATACAGTTAATAGGGAAGTCAATTAAATTTTCCAAGCAGTGGAAAATGTACAGTTTTCATTTCTTTTAGCTGGGTTTATTCAGAGAGGGCATGGTAACAAAGATTCAAAACAATCCTTAGTCATAAGCCCCAGACACACCAAACTGATGCTGAAGAACCAGCAGCACTGGTCGACTGTTGTGTCACTTCAAATCAACTGTGTCTACACGACCTAAGTTATAAACTTAAGGGAACAATCCTGATGGACAGGTTAGAGCGGACAAGTTGCAAAGACTGCAGCCGTTAGCTAAGTAGCATGTTTGTGCTACGTCCGTGTAAAAGAACAAAACTCTCCATACCAGCAGGT
>JAPZDZ010000022.1:4518822-4529465 GCA_029783805.1 Acanthurus tennentii
TGTGTGTGTGTGTGTGTGTGAGCGTGCTGATGGCTCACATTCATCTCGGTGTGTCTGTGTTGAAACCTGAGACACGAGGCAGGTAATCCAGTTTACCGAGACATTTTCTTTCTCTGGAGGACAAATGTGCATTTATCAGTCTGCCAAAGCCATGTCACTGTTTTTATTACCGTTCAAATGAAATTAAAGGTTTAATTATTAGTGTAAAACGACCGGATGTGTGGTTTATCAGCGTCCTCTGATCCACAGGTGAAGTGGAAGGCACCTGCTAAGTCAATAATGACAACCAACATGGATGCTTCAATGGTCTTTTATAACAACTGCCAAAAAAATAAAAAGCAACATAAAACCAGTCAGCATTTTTACAACTGATTATCATCGTAGTGTGCACTAATACTGTAGCTTAGTCCCTTTACACACACGCACACGCGCACGCACACACACACACACACACACATTTATTCATTCTGCTTTAACTTCGCCAAGGGACCATTCAGCACTGCATGTGTGTGATCAGGACAAGAGAAAAATACTACACACCAAATCAACATGTGGCATGGATTGTTAAAAAAAAGGCAACACAGAACAAAAAGACAAACTAAAGCAGGTTCAGTGGAATTCTCAGAGCATTTTCAAGTAAACAAAAAGGAGACAAATGTCATGAAGTGGACCCCATGAAGACATTGTGCACTGTTCACATTAGCTACACACTTTAAGGGCATCATCTCAGGTCCCCAACAGTGTGTTGTGTGCCTCATGTTTTCAGCATGTGGAGACTGAATGTGTTTCCTGGCTGCCGACAGTCGACTGGTCTCTCCTCTGAGGCTGGACTCGGGGTTCATCCATCACTCCACATCAGCCTGAGCTGGACCTTATGAAGTCCCCAGATCACCAAAGAATGATCAAAATACATTTCTCTTCCAAGACTGAGGGGCTTCAAATCTCTCTGTAGCTCTCAGACGCTCCCGCCTGGGACAAGAAAACATTCGGGCCAGCAGTGAAATCAAGCAGAACACAATAAAACTGTCGGCTGATAATTCTCAGCATCGTGGCATCACAAACTTCTATCGACAGACAGCCAATGCCTTCAAACATCATTAAATAACTCACTCGCATTCTGTCTCTTGTACATGAAGACCAAAGTGTCATTGATGCAGGCTCTTGTGCTCAGTTTGTAACAGTAAATGTCGAATGCAGCTGTACACATTGTGGTGATGTGGCTTGGCAAACAGCACGGCAGGATGTGCTTCTAAATCCAGACAAGAATGTTGCTCCTGATGTTGTTATTGATAACAGCTGACAGCTCGACCTGGTCCAAATCAAAACAGTGTGCAGTCGCCATCCCGACATTTGTTTGGGGACCTGACAGGCTCCATCACTCCCCACTGGTGTTTTACAAGAGGCACAAACAAGAACCTTGTTCAACAAACTCTCTCCACACTGTGACACGCTGTGATAACTGCAGTCTGAAGCCTCAGCTGAACTGTTAAGGCAGGAAATTAGTGTGTAATACAAAAAAGCTTATCTCAGTGCAGTTACTTGCTGTATAATAAATTCATATACACTTCAGACACAGACACACACAGCCACAACTTCACTACTATGACCGGAAACCATGCAAATAAATACAGTGAACTTGGTATACTGAGGCCAGTGACGCTGTCAAAGATGGACGACACATCTCTGTTTCCTCCCACTGCAAAAATGAAGCCAAAAGATCCCGGACAGGCGCTGCCATCCTGCTCTGGGGATATCATTCGGCTGCACAGTGGTGATGAAGTGAGGAGCCTTGTTTGTTTGTTTGTTTGTTTGTTTGACCCATGTCTAGTCTGCTAACATGGAGGGGTAGAACTCACCACCTATATCGCAGCTGATGAGGGAGATCGAGATGTTTTGGCTTCTGTTTTGAGCAGCTGACATGTCGTTCATCTTTTCACCATCAATGGCTGAGGCACGATAAACACACAGCATTGAGACAGCACGTCAGGGTAACACCTGCAAGCCCCCCACTATTTAGCATTAGCATTGATTAAGCAGCAGTATACAGCACATAAAAAATGCTTTATAACACACTACAATGGAGTTGTAAGCAGATCTCTGTGTTTAGTGGCAAAGTTGTCAACAACCTTGACAGGAGAAATGATAGCACTAACATTATACATAAAATTAGCTTAAAATGGCCTTCTAGTAGGTTATAAACCATTCATTTATGGTTTGTTTACTGCTTTTACATGCTAAATGGGGAGACCTGAAGAGTTCCCTGCAACATTAATTTTGCTGACTGACATTTGACAACCTAAACACATTGTGTGCTACAGAATCTCTCTGTAGTGATGCTCAGTCACACTATGAATTTCAAAAACTACCTCCGTAACACAGCAGCCGTGCTTACACACAGAATAAGTTAATGGTCCAATCAGTTTCCAGTCACTTCAGACTTGTTACTGTTTTGTCAACATTTGCTGATATTAAGGAATAGTTTGATGATTTGGAAAACACACTTACTTGCTTTCTTGTCAGGCACTTGATGAGAAGACTGACACCATTTTCTGAACTTTCTTCATGCCCACACACTAAAATATGTAGCCAGAGGCTGCAGGTGTTTAGCTTAGCCGAGTAAAATGACTGGGACTGTGGGGAACCAGCTAGCCTGGCTGTGTTCAAAGGTAGCAAATCTGCATGGCAGCACCTTGATGCTCAAGGGTGAACCAGTTGTATTTGCTTGCTGAGTTTTATATATGCATTGAGGTGAAAACAACATGAGCAGTTCCAGACACCAGGACAAAAGAGACAATTATGATAAAACAGATGAGATTTAAAGATGCTGCTCTGTGGATGTTGTCACGTTTGAACACAACCAGGCTTGTCCTTGTCCTCTAGTGTTAATGCTGAGCCTGACAAGCGGGCCAGAGAATTGTACAAATGTCCTCATCTAACTTTCCCAAAGAAAGTGAATAAGTGTTTGAGCTGAACTATTCCTTTCAGGAGATGCTGTACTGACTTAAAAAATGTGCCCTCACCTATGAATCTGTCTCTGTTTGATTCGGGCATGTTTTCCTAACAGAGTCCCTGGGTGAGACACCATTTTTTCAAGAGACCACGACCAGAGAACATTTAAGGCTCTCTGATCCAAACACAAATCAAATATTAATCAAAAAAAATCCTCAAAGAATAAGATGCACGCCACTCATGTTTTTTAGGATGAAATGATGCTGTGTGCTCTATGTGCCTATGAAAAAAAAAAATAGTACTAGATGGCAAACAGGCCCACAAATACAAACACTCGATTTATACAGTTTAGCATTCAACTACACATCAGTGAATATTAGTCCATCATAGTGAAAATCCATAAGGGTGTGTTAGTGTTGCTTAAAAAACGTGTAGCAGTGTTTGAGAACGTAGCATATCTCTGTGCTTGGAAAGCAGTCAGCCGCTAATGATCAGACGCTGAAAAAGCAGCTTTCTGCAGCATCAGTCCATCCTGACGACCAACAAGCCAAAATATCAACAATCGAAAGGCTCTGAAACGTTTGGCAACAACTCTTCAGCTTCACAAAGGGCAGTGAAAGACACCGCCTCTGGAGGATTGGCCCAGAGAGAGCTCATATCCTGGTTTCCTGCATCAAAACTCACACACACACAGGCACTTTATCATTGAAGTGAGGCATCCGTATCGTACTTTAAGGTCTGGAAGACTTGGTGCAAAAAGGCTGTGTCTGTCTGAATTCCTTTCAGAGGGAAATTTTCAGGGCTGCGGGGGAATTCCAACATCACTGACTTTTGGTTTGTTATTCTGTTGAAGCTGCTGTTTTTCACAAAGTATTCACAACCAACAAAAGAAAAAGCACAGGGACTATTTATGAAAATGGCTCCTATTGCAAAGCAACAGGCTGAAAGTCAGATGTGCAGGAATTCCCCGTCAACAGCCTGCCAACTGGGTTAACTGTGAGGGAATATTGTTTGCCAGGAAAAGCCAGGTGGAAGGCACTGAGACTTGATTTCTGTTTCATGCTGATCCTCCAGACGGGGACTGAAGGCAAGGATGATCTACAGGATTTCATAGCTGGTCAGTTCATACTTGGTTCGCCAGGCTTCACCAGCACTTCTTCTCATGGCTAACTAGTGCAACAGTAGACATACAGGTAAGCCCTTGAACTACAACTTTATAAAAAGCTCCCTCTACGCTGCACTGGGAGGATGAAGAAGCTGTGTGTGTCAGAATGGTTCTGCTCTGTCTTTAGTGTTAAGTGTGGCTAAATACTGAGGACCTACATGCAGTGTGGGTGTGTGTGGGGGGGAGTCAGTGAGGTAAAACAGTTGACCGTGGGGTTGAGAGGTTGCAGAGAGCTCAGGAGGGCTTGCTTGGCTCTGATTGTGCTGCAGGAGCAGGGTGGGCAGACGGTGAAGTCAGGTCTCAAAGTACTTGTAGATGGCTGTGACATAAGTCATAACACTTTGCCAGTCCGGCCTCTCTGTGTGCACCATCTCATTTATGTCCTAGAACAGAAAAAGAGAAGGTCAACCAGGGAGAAAGTACTGCTAAGCTTAAGATTCCTGTTCCATCCATGTCAAACAAGAACCTTCAGAGTCAGAAACACCTTGCTGTCCCTCACAAGGCAATGCAAAGTCAAAGCAAACCAAACTAAACTAAACTAAACTACTCCTCACAGCTGAATATTCTGTACCAACTTCAGAATCATGACAGACATCGATCAGGTCTGTCTTGCATGATGTTAATTCAAACCCCAGCCAGTGTTCATTCATTTTTCCCCTTTAATTCTTTTTTTTTTTTTTTTTTTTTACATTTTTGTTAAAATGTCCTCCTTGCTAAAGGTTAAATGAGAAGATTTATACCACTCTAATGTTGGACATTAAATATGAATCTACAGCCTGGAGCAGGTTAGTTTAGCTCAGCTAAGTGAGAGCCAGGAACACGTAACCAGGTTAACTTTTTCTGTGCTGAACGTTGCGTTGAGGTGGGTTTTGTTTGTAAAGAGCCGGGCTGACTCCTCTCCTTTCCAGTGTCTAAGCTAAGCTGACCAGCAGCAGAGTGAGCAGTCCTTGTGGTGAGATGTATCTCAATCATTGCGTCTCTAACTGTGTCAACGTATGTCTCACTATGAGTTGGGGGGACATACCAGCAAAATGGATAAATGGATAAAAATATTAAAAAATGTTTAATGATTCTAGGGACAAGCACCAACATGCACAGAGAGGAAAAAAGGCACATCACCTACATTTATGTCCCTGGACTCTTTCCTCATTCATAATGTTCAAGTGTTTAAAGTTTGACCCAAAGTTTTATCTGTTTTTTTTCTCATGAACCTTCTCAACGGCAGAAGCACAGTTTTTCCACCATCTTGGATTCACTCATATTTACTTTAGTTAAGTAAGTTAATATGGGTATAAAGCTTACCAAAGTGCATTTGATGCCGACACTTTCTGCAGCCTGGAAAGCCAAGGTGAAGTTTCTTCTCTGAAAACAGAAGAGGGAGTGGAAGTCACACAAAGTGGAAGACTGTGAAGGCAATAACAATGCAATAAAGATGGCTTCAAGGTCAGGGCTTTCCTGGTAGCTCTACTTGCCTTCTCCTGGCTGGTGAGCTCCTGGTAGGGGATGTGTGCAGGCAGGTAGGTGTGGAGCACCGCGCAGAAGGCCAGGCCATCATTCCAGCTGCTGCTGAAGTTTGTTATATCAATGTTCTGCAAAAAAAAAAAAAGAAAAGGTTCATTCAAACTTTAATTTAACTCCCGAGAACATTCATAGTCCAGGACAAAATCAATGTACACCCAATTTAGGTCTTTTCCGGGCTGAAAGGGAACAACATTTCATCCCAGGCTTAACAGGCTTTCACCGTCACTTAAAACCATATTACGGTTACCGGCCGTCATGGAACCATTTAAATCAACAAGGGTATCAATGTGATTTATCCATCTTTTCCACAATCAACTGTCATCTGACCTCTGCAGGGTCTATAAACCTGTGATTTTAAACAACCACTGAGGTCTGATGCTCAAGTCTCCTCAGTGTCACAGTTCTAATCTAGATGGTGTCCAATGACTCAGAGAGAGTCTCATGCATTTGTATGCAGGCTGGTAACTCACAGGATGTGTTAAATGTTGCACACTTCCTGGAGAAGACCTCAGGGGCCATAGAAACCACAACCTACATCAGCTCAAAGAGGTAAACAGCACTTCAATATGGCAAGTGAGTCCTGACACATCTGCTCAACGACATTATAGCGCCCGTCATTTCTAGGTCGATGCTTGGAGGTTTATTGTCTCTCCACATGTTTATCAGGCTTCTTCGATCTGAGTCCACCAACAACACCATCACACCAGACGCACGTCCAGGAAAGAGGAACACACTGACTCATCTTTAAGTCATAATTTTTAAGACTTTCATGAAGTCAGTCCTTGTTTTGGAATTACTTATGACTCCTATAAAAGTCTTTTGTGGCTTAATATTACACCTCTATTTTGTAGTTTCACTGGTCGTTACAGAGTCTGCCATTCCTGTGCAATGCACACATGACTTACAGGAAATGATACAGAATGTAAATCAGCTTTATGGTTTTAATTTAGTAAATAATGCAGCTCTTAATTTGATTTTATCCTGCCGGACAGGAGCTGGCCACACGACACGAAATAAAGATTTGTATCACCATATTTAATTAGGGGAAATCCACTCAGACATGAAGATATTAATCGGTCTTCTGATTTCTCGCAGCGTTCTGCGGTGGTTACCACCTACAGTCAGGTCTGCCAGTATTCGAACAGTGACGCAAGTTTTGTTGCACTGAAGCAGTCAGGATGGATCTGAATGTAGACTTTAAGCTTTAATGCTAGTCCCCAAACAAAAATACTGCATACTTTTTTGTTTAGGAACTTAAATAATTGTAAATATAAGAATTATTTTGGATACTTGGAGGAAAACCCTTTGCAGTCCTACTCCCCAGAGATGCTTAGCCAGACCTTCACTGCTGCTTCCTTCAGTTTTAACCTTCACTTTTGTGAAAAGTTAAGCTCAAGTGGCTTAAGATCAGGTGACAGACTTTTCCCTTTAAGTGTTTTCTGCTTCTCTGCCTTGAGAAGCTTCTGTATTGCTTTTGCAGTATGTTTTGGGTCTTTATCTATTTTCACTGTGAACTCCCGTTCTCTTAGTCTGGCAGCAGTCTGGCTCATAAGCAGAGTTTGGCCCATGTACATCTCAACTCATCCTGCTACCTCTGTCTGCAGAAACACTGATAAACAACAGTGACCCAGTTCCACCGGCAGCCATACATGCCCATGCCCTCACACCGCCCCCACTGTGTTTGACGGATGATGTGGTTTGATTAAGATCAGAAGTTTCTTTTCTTCTTCACACTTTTCTCTTCCAATCATTTTGATAAATCTTCATCTTGGTGTTTTCTGTCCAAAAGTATCCTTTTCCAGAACTGTTCGGGCTTTTTCAGGAGCTTTCAGGTGTTTTCTGGTCTCCGAGGCCTTTTTGTGGTGGTGAATTTCCTTCTTTCTAAAAATGTACCAAATCATTAATTTGGCAACTTCGAAAGTTTCTGTTCTCTGTCTTGCTGGGTTTGCTTTGTTATTTTCAGCCTAATGTTGGCCTCTTTCACTTGCATTGACACCTTTTTGGACTGCATGCTGAGAGTTTTAAGGAACAGCTACCAAATGCAAACTCATTTCAACATTTGGATTCAACTTTAGACCTTTTATCAGCTCAACTTGTCATGAAACAATGAGGAAACAGGCAACAGCTGGCCATAAAACTGCTCGTCAGTCAATGTCTAATTACTTTATAGCCCCTGAAAAGGGAGAAACTATGTTTAAAAATAGATTTTATTCTTTAACCGGCAATACAAAGCAATATTTTTTAAACTCCTGAATTGAAGCTGAAAGTCAACACTTGAATTACAACTGGTTTACTTTCTTTCAAAGCTATTGTCGTGGTGTAAAGACACAAAATAATGAAAAATGTGTCATTGTCCAAGTACCTGTGGACCTTTTGTGTACATTTTCAATCAGATTGTGAACCATCTCCATAAAAAATTACAAGATTTCACAAATGTCACTGACACAGAAGACGTTTTCTCGCTTGTGTTACGAAGCACACAATTAAGTGCTTGTATAAGATTGCAGGACTCTGGAGAAATCAGAACTAAGGCAGAAGACTCGAACTTCACACAGCTGTTTCTGGAGCTGCAACACACTTCATACAGCTAGTTCTCCCAGAGGCTTGTTCACAGACCTTGTGGTGTAAAATATGTTGGGTTGACTTTAGACTATGCATGTTCATTGTCTTACCAGGTAATTGGAAAAGAGATTTGGACACTTTCAATCAGCTGGTACCTTCCAGTGACAAACAAGAACCCACCTGATAACCCTCAGTCTTCTTCTGGCACCACTTGAGCAGAGCATTTCTCTTGGAGCCTCCGTACTCTCTGGCCAGTGCTGACAGTGGGTCCTTTCTCTCCTCCCTGCGACAGAAACACAGAACAGACATGGAAGCAAATACCAAGTTTAAGAAGATTTTCAGGGTCAATGAGGCACACAGATTGTACAGTTAGCATGTTTGCTTGAAAGCTTTCATGGATTGTATGTTTTGTCAGGAGGCCAAACAAAACTGCAGCTTAAAGAGGTGATGTCACACTGACAACTGACAGATTAAAAATCATGAATGAGAAAGAAAACATAGTTTTTTTCCCACCACACGGCACAGCTCAGCTTGGCCTAATCTTATTTTCCATCGTGGATAGTACCTGGCAGCAGTTACTGGCTGTGGTATCACCTTGATTGAAGTGTGGAGCAGAGTTAGAGGGAGTCATTGCTAGAAATGATGCTCGCATGAGACGGGTCATCCTCCATAAACACATCTTTTTTTTTTAATCACTCAAAAACACATTTTTTTCTTTTTCAAAAGACTGAAATAAGTGTGCTTGGTCAAAACTACAAGGTGATGTGCATCAATTCCTTAATCTTCCTGATAACAAAGGTGCGGCTGCTTCTTATGCCTTCTGAGAGAGGTGTTGAGTGAGTGAGAGTGCAGCAGTGAGCGATGGTGACTGCAGAGGAAAAGGTTAGCAATAAATTCAGTCAGTTTGGTGGTAAATGTGCAGTGTAGGTCAGTAAACAAAGACTGCGGCTTCGTAAGACGAAAGTTAATCTTTCATGTTGTTTCCAAACTGCTGGGAAAGTAAAGGGTGCGTCTGTGGCTGTGTGTTAAACTAACATTCCCACCAACTATTTGTCGTCCAAGACTTTATGAGAGCAGTGTGAGCACATTTGCTGGATTATTGGCAAATAATCCAACCCACTTCTATAAACCAGTGCAACATACAGGCGGGCCTGTGCCCCAGGAGGTGGTACCTGAGGCGGCTGCGTGCTGTGGGGGTGACGGAGGCGGTAGGGGAGGAGGATGACAGAGAGAGCGGGGAGGAGGCAGCACTAATGGCCATGAGGGAGGATGATGAGGCCCCGTCTGCAGCCGACATGTCCCTCTTTATCTCCTCGCTGCTCCGGCGGGACACTGCTCAGGACAGGGGAGAGGATTATCAACTCGATATTTTAAACGACACCAGTGACTGAGGCGAACGATATTAAGTTTATACAAAGGTTTATACAACTTAACTAGCAGGTCTGACCTGAGATTGTCTTGCTAGAGTCCATGTTGGAGACCCTCTGGAGGGCAGACTGAGGTCGACTGGCTGAGGTTCCTCTGAGAAGGTGCTCAGCTGTTGATACATCCAAGTATTTACATCACATACAGTACAAGTGTTCCTATATGGGACTTCCTCTAAACACAGATGCAACAGGGTCAGTCAAGAGCCACATTCAAGGCCCTCTGCGCTCAGGAAATAGCAGCAAACAAGGCTGACTCATCCAACAAGAAAGCAATAAATCAGAGAAAAATAAATGGAACATTTGAGGCTATGGTCAAATCTGCACGTTCACATTCAAACACTTGAACTCACTGCTGGTGAGAGTGAACCGAGGAAAACTCTACAGTATGTGGTGGCTCATTATTTCCCTCTTATCATCCACTCCAGTGTTTTGATTAATTCAAACAAGAAGTCAACACACAGTAAACTAGTGATTCCAACTCCAGGGTTGTGGGGAAAAACTTTGGAGCTATTTCTCATAACAGAGGGGAAAATCCACTCCAGTCACTCACTCTGATAGCTCACTGTGACAGAGGTAATGCAGAGGAGAGAGGGCTTTAGCAAAGCCTGCGTGACTCACATTTACTTGTGCATTATTTTGCCCTTTTTGCAGCTGAATGTCATCTTTTCTCAGAGTAAAAGTTTTGAAATGAATAAACTGACAATATTTATGAAGTACATGGAGTGTTTGAATAGCGAAGGCTGCCCCACCTGGCATAGTGATGTCGGTGTAGCTGGGCCTCTTATCACTCAGGGAGGAGAGCGGCTTGGCTGCCGACATGGACCCACTTATGGAGTGTCTCTGGAAAATCCAACAACAATGGCTCTCTGCGTTACAAATCTTTTCACCACAAATTCTGTGATCCTGGTTAAGAACAGAACAATACTGACTGAAAAGTAGGAGAATAATTTATTAGTTATTGCACCAACAAGTTACAATGTAATTTATGCTTGCAGTATTAATATGGACAGTAGTGTTGA
>JAPZDZ010000022.1:4684778-4696951 GCA_029783805.1 Acanthurus tennentii
TTTTTTTTATAATTGGTGCTCTGGTTTCTGACTTATGAATGCATAAAAAACCCAGAATAACAACAATATAAATCAAATGATTCCCCCCAGTAAGAAAGACTTGTGCTTGGTTCATACTTGAAATGAAACCCCTGTCCTCCAACTCATCTTCATTCTTAAGTGTCAAACTTGTGCAAAAAGGAGCAATGCTTTCACTGAGGAGTACTTTCTTTTTTGCTCACTAATGAAAATGTTTTGACTGACTTTGCTACGGTGCCAATGGCGTTGTTTTCCTCCTTTTCTCTCTGATTATAGCACTGAGTAAACTGGGTGAGATTTTAAATTCTTAGCTGATTGCATGCCTATAGCCATGCACTTTTCCCTGCTCTCCTTTCCAGACCTCTTTCTCCTGATAGCCTCCTTTTTCTGGCTACGGTGTGATGCAGCGTGCTTCATATGCAGTTATGCTGAATAGGTGCTGATGTATGTTGAAAACAGTTTTGCAGGTGCCTTGTCAAAATATGCAGTGGATAGGCAGTAACACAGTTCTGTTTAATATGCTATCAATCAGCCGCTGGATTCCCATTTGTACATACAGTATTATGAGTCTTCTGTTCCCCAGACTATCATGACACTGCTGGTGTTTAGCTGCTCTCATGTCCTCCAACAGTGTGTCCCTATTGTCTGTTTGTCTGTTTAATATGCAAAGGCGGTCATTCAGGGAGTCATTTTGGACCAGTGTAAACGAATCGGCAACAATGATTAGCTGGCGCTGCAGAGGAAGTGTCCATCATTGTGTTAGTGCATTTGGGGACCATCTCTCCTCCCTCAGGTCATCTTGCCGCTGCTCTCTCTCAGTGTCTGCAGAAGACGCACTCTGAAAAACACCCAAACAAGCCCAGAGTAAATACACTGTAAGTGGAGTTACTTAATGGGAGATTTTGCATGCTTAATTGCGAGTATGGATTGAAGGTCCATTAAAAGACATCAGTGTCTTGGAGTCCGGCATATAGTTTGAATATACTTGAAATGGATTGATCCATTGACTTCCTGGCTTTTCTAACTGAGAGAAGTAATTAGAAACATGGAGCGTAATACTATTTTATAGATGATTTGAAAAACAAGAAATAAAAACAGCGCAAGTATCCAGACGGTCCTGCATCTGATGCTGGATGTTTGTGTTTGTTCGGCGTATGCAAGCGGGCTTTAGGGTGGCACTGTAGACGTCCTCAGGGAAATATCAGCCTTATTTATTGGAGCCTTTTTAGCCCCAGCTCAATAGCAGTAGTCTGATGGTCGAGGTTCAGAGGGACTATCTGGCAGAGGAGGAGGAGGAGGAGGAGGAGGTGGAGGAGGAGGAGGTGGAGGAGGAGCTGGGCCTGGCGTCAGCTTCACTGACAAGCTCTTATTTACCGTCCAGATCTATGACTCATTTTATGTACCTAATCGTAAAGCACTGAGATTTATCGGAGGTAACAGGACAGTGGGGAATACCTCAGGAGACTGGCAGATCAAGCTCCCCCGACCCAGCTCTCCTGGCTGGACTTCAGATTCGCTTTACCTGGCCCGGCACGCCAACACCTTCCGGGAACGCAGCAGTGTTGGAGCCCAGATGAGGCAGTCCATATTTCTGCCAAATATGGACAGCTGATGGCTCATCTAATAAAGAAGAGGGTCATAAAAATTGGACGGGCTAATGGATGACTCTGTAAGGATTAATAACAGCTTATTGGTCAGGTGCAGTGACCTCTTGCAGTGCTAACAATGCACTGGCCAACTGGGCTCTGGCTGCACCCTGCTCAGCAGTTGATGTCCTCGCCAATAAACAGTGTGGGGGGGAAATGAACCGCTCATTTATGTTTTAGGTCACTAAATCCTAGTTTGTGAAGTGCAGTTGAATTTGGTTGGTTTATGTAAAATGTAATAACATAAGAGGGGACAAAAATTAAAAGGTTGACATCCTCACTTACCATCATCGTCTTCTTCTCATGTCTGCCGCTCTGGTAATGGCAGAGAGGGGAAACAAAAACAAGAAAGTATTGTAATACTGCCTTTGTTCTGACAGCAGCCATCTCAGGGCCTGTTTTATATTCCTGCTGAAAATTAAAATTAAACTTTTCATTGTTGTGCATGCTGTTTAATCCAATAACGATCTGATGTAACAAACTGCCGTAATATCTCTCAGCATACTTAATCGGAGCGGACTTAGCCCTGTCACTTTATATTAACCTCTGCTGCAACAGGAGAAGGGCTTCACTAATCTGCCATTGTTGGGTTTGGCAGTCTGTAGCTAGTGCAAAACAGATTTGGCAGTCAGCGCGAAAGTAAAGGCTTTATAATGACAGCAGGGCCTCTCTGCTATTTCAGCTAATAATGTCAAAATCTAATAATGCTGTGGCCCTCGGAATTAGATGGGAGGTGAATGGGTGGGAATAGTGTTGGTGCGGGAAAGGATTTTGGTGGGATGGGCTCAGCCCTCCTCTCATTATGCCACTAACTTTTTAGACTGCAAATTGGAAAACAATTTAATCCCTAATGACCTTTTAAAATTCTGAGCGTCGGTGTGTGTGTGTGTGTGTGTGTGTGTGTGTGTGTGTGTGTGTGTGTGTGTGTGCTCACACAGACGCTGGCATGTTTCTCCTATAGTCTATTAAAAATGTATAGTTGTGAGGAAGTTGTGTGGCGGAGCGCTCCAACCTGACATCGGAGCTCGATACCACTGTGTTAACAAGATATTAGGTTCGCCAGGAAGCATCTGAGCAAGGGACCTAAAGAGTCTCGGCTCACAGAGTGACCTCACGCCGCTCAGCACGGCAACATCTGCAGCGTCATCAAAGTGCTCGACTCCCGTGTCCCCCCCACCCCCCCTGAACGCAGCCTTGTAACTTAAAACAAAGAGCTGATTGGCCGCTCCCTCAGCCTCCCCTCATCCCCTCCGCTGCGGATGAGGTCTCAGCCCGGGAGATAAAATAGCAGTTATTTCTCATGTGCTATGCCATTTTGTCAGTTTGACTGTTCCACTTATTCAGTGTTTTTTGACTTGCTGAGCTTGAGGGGATGTGAGTGCCATTTCGCAGCCAGATCTGAGTTGTGTTGATTGAATTAGACAAAGTCGGAAGATAATTAAGAACCGCAAGGCGCTGCAAAACTGTCTGCTTCCAAACTGGTGAAAATGAGACGCTGCCACATCAATGAGCTAGCTGGCTCTGCTTGATGTCAGTGGTGGGTTATATCAGTTGACACCCTTACCTCCTAGTGCTGGAGCCAGTTTCCTCCTTTCCCTTTAATGTTTCTCCAAATATGATTAATCACAAGCCGTAAAACCGTTGCTTCTGACAGTGCACCACGTTTGCACAGCTTTGTTTGTTTCTTTCACGGTAGTAATATGATCCTCAGCTGCCAAGTGTGGTTTATGGCATAAACACAACCCCAAAGAGGTGTGTCTGGGAGTCAAATGGGAATCACAGCTTTGCCCGCAACATCCCCCCGTATTTAACTTGTGATTTGGTAAGTCTGCAAGTGTTAGGGTGCTACGCTTGTTTAAATCGTGTTGCGCTTGTTTAAATGTTGACCTTGTGATATTTCTAAAAAATACTGCAATTAACTTTTTCAGTCTGACCTGTTTTAAATACACGTTTTAACACCACGGTACATCCAACTTTACCATAGAGAACTGACGAACTGGAAGGTGAGGCTCTCTGAACTATTGCTAAAGGCAAAAACTTAATGCTCAAAATGACAAAATTTCAAGGTTCCTATCTCAAAATAATAAAAACAAAAGACGCAGCTTGGTTAAATGATGTTGTGAAGTGGAGTGATTTCAGTGTCTGAACAGCCACCACTGCCTATGAAATCTGTGTCCATATGTACATAGATGAGGTGATGCTCTAAGGCGTCATTCACACTTCCTTCCTCTCTCTGACGGGTGTTTAGCATGAGGTTAGCAGCAGAGGACAAGATGAGATGCACTGTTACCTTGAATAAAGTGACAGATTTCTCTTAGTTTCAACATTGTTGAAAACAAGTGGGAAGTGCATAACTCAACCAGAAATAATAAAGCCAAGTTTTATGGACTTAAGTAGGTTGTAAATTGCAGTATTTTTTTAAATATTAGTTTCTTTTGGTTTTTTCTCCTTTTTAATTCTTTCCTGTAAGTCTTTTTAATGAGATGTGAGGAGGAGGAGGGGTCGGACGGTTAGCTCCGTCTGATAGTGTGAAGCTCCGGTGCATTCAGGCACCTCTCAGCCTTTGTATTTCACCCACCTTATTTTTCACCCTGTTTTATGGATGTTGGCCACGTTGGTGCTTCTCTTTCTCTTTTTCCATCGCTGGATAGGTAATGCAGCTTTGAGGTTAATGTTGAGAGTCATACAGCTCAGGCACAATAAAATTGACACCGTGAGAACCGGAGAGGTATGTTTATGGCCGTGCCTGGCTATGTGTCTGCCTTTGTGTTTGTTTGAGCTGGAATGTAAAAAAGGGCCGGGGCTGTTCGGAGGCCCCCACAGGGGCTGGACTGTGGGCTAGGAGTGTGGGAGCGCAGTGGAACATGGGGTGTCAAAGGCTAATTTTCAAAGCCACTCACGGGCGCTCATCTCTCACTGTGAAGTGGCAAGCGTGGCAAGTGGCTTGCACGTTGTCATGGATACTAAAGCATGGGACCCCAGAGATGGGGAGTGGGGGACGAATGGCTGCCCTGTCTATAGGATTCCTGTCAGCCCCGGCCTGATAGATGGCATTGACGGATCATTTGTCATACTGTAATTGTTCTTAGCAAACACAGAATACCCACTAGTATAAACAGTAGTGTGCCGCCGGGCTAATAAAGCGGGAAAATGGAAAGGGATTCACTGATCCACTGCCTCTTTCACTTAAAGAGACAATGGCTCTGTTGTCCAGGCAAGGCGGTCTGATTAGAGCTGTGAGGGCTGAGAAAAAGCCCAGCCGAGAGAATAAAACAAGGCAATCATAAAGCAAACGGCAGTCACTTCTCTGTATCGATGCGGCTAGGCGGGGGTGAAGTCTGTGAGAAGTGTTGACAGCTGAGGGAACAACAGGAGTGGCTCTAGGAGTGATTCGTTTTCTCCCCCCTCTCTATTTGGCCACTGAAACGGTGAGGGAGAATGCTTGTCCAAGATAACAAATACAGCACAAGTGCAAATGCATAGCTGGGACTAGGAGCTCTGTCTGCCAGGCTCTGAGATAGCCAGGCGCCTGAGCCGAGTACAAATGACTCTGGGTACAAAGGTACTATTTGTTCACCCTTGTTTTGGTATGGACCCTGTGTCTTTGCTATTATTGGGATAGACCTGGTGCCATCTCCCTGCCTGGAACGCTCTCTGTGCCCCTGGGCTCTGGCGCTCAGACATGCGTGACTGTCGAGACGCATACGGAGCATGACCTGGGATCTCTAATGTGAGCCGAAATTAGCCGAAGTCCAACACAACCACTCGAATCCGTTGTGACTCTGTGAAAAAAACAAAAAAAACACCCTCTTTTCGGAGTTACAGATTAATGGTGATGGCAGAGTGCCAGGACAGCAGCTGGACATCATCGTAGTTCAGAATTCTCACCACAACGCAGAGTTTAGCATCAGTCATCCGTGCCGGGATGATCGGGATCTCGTCAGATTACATCAAAACCTGTCACAGGTGCCCACACTCCTCCTCCTCACTCCTCATTTGCTCACATCATACCTACACAGTTTTAAACATTTTAATGCAGGAGAAGGTCATGAGCTGTGTGTGTGTGTGTGTGTGTTGGAGGGAGGGAGGCCTACGTCCTGCAGCCTGCCGGTGTTGTGCGTTGAAGCGAGCGTTTCAGGCTCTCCTCGTGGAGCACTTCACCCCTCTGACTGTACCCTGACACACTGTGACGCCTGGAGCACTTTAGGCTGACCCGGCTGCTCACCTCCTGCCTGATGGACAGATTAAAGGACCATTAAGCATAATTACTGTTTCAGTTGGAGAGGCCAACTCATCCTGTCAGAAATGGTTACAAATTGCTGCACCTCTGCCCTCTGTATGGCTCTTAAATTCTGAATTTCATTACATTTGTCTACTTTCTTACTATCAATGTGCTTCGGCTTTGACAACTAAAAAGTGTTTGGTGAGCAGAATCGAAAAGGCAAATGGTGATTAATGAGAATAAGATTTTAATTTGAAATTGTTGGGAAAAAGTTTGCTTTGCGGTCGGCGTTTCGGCTTTTTGTGAACATGTCGTTTGGAGCCGGTCGCAGCGAGTCTGACGGCTGTGGAGAGGAGTGTGTGTGTGTGTGAAGGTGGCTGATGTGGATCTGGAGTGGAGCGGTGCGGTGCGAGTGTGTGGTCTGCTGCGTTGTCGGTCTGATTATGTAAAGTGTGGTGAGATGGTGTAACATTGGCTGGCTGTTGCAGTGGTTTGCCAGCTCCAGAGGGCCTGTTGACAGCTTTACATGAGAGTGTGCAGCAATGCCTCGTAATGTTCTCCTCTCTGTATCCATAAGAAAACCCACACTGCCGCTCCGGGGAAATTGGTCGATACCATCAACCCAGCTGGAGGCCCAGGCGGCAGACAGAGTTTTCCCACTTTTTTTATACATCAACACCGATGTTTATTAGGAGATCTCCCTTCGCTGTAACCTGCCCCTCTTGTGCCCCTTCTCTTCCTCATCTGGCCGATTATTACACCCATGGTGAGAACAAACAGTTTCCCTACTTAATAATTCACATCACTTTCATCTGATACTCAGTTACCATGGGCAATTTAGTAGTTGAATAATTTTGTGAAAAATTCATTTATTATCGCTGTGCGTTATGAATCTGGAGAGACGCAGAGTGGAGTGGTGGAGGATTTTAAATTGCGTCTGTGGAGCGGGGGATCCAAGGGTAGGTAATGTGTTCTAATGTTCTCAGCCATATGCATTGTTTTCAGGGCTCATCGGTTTTACATCGATTCCCACTGAAGTGTTTAATTGCATCATGAATATGATCTAATTCTGTCCTTTTCACTGAAACTGGAGCACTCTCTGCAAATGATGTACGGCCTTGACAGCACCACATCAGGATGTATTTTATATGGAATGTAAATTATAGTGTTAAATTAGCCTGGAAAGATAACTAGCTGGCACGGGGGAATGGACTCAACAGTTTAATTTAGTGTCAAAAGGCCGTGAAGGGATAAATCACCTCTCTCTCCTCTCTCCACTATGCCATATTAGGCTTTAATCATTCTTCTTTTCTTGTAATATCACTTGTTTCTCACTGCTGCCCGAGGAGTTCTCCGGAGCTACGCTGCATTTCTCGCAGCATCAGTTGACTGCTTATAAATGCTTCAATTTGAGCACATGAGGGACACTGTTTGCCCATTTTACTTTTACTTTTTTTCCGTCTAAAAATACTCCACACTTAATTTAACTTTCCCCGGAGATCCAAAATGGTACTTGAAGTTCTGGAAATCACTTTCATATAGTAGCTCTGAAAAAAGGACAAAAGCAGACGGAGACGTGCGAGGCTTCATGGCCCCGGTCTGGAAGGAGGGGTATTCACGAAACAGATGAAAGCCATTAGGTAGGCTCTGGTTTATAAGAGAGGGACCTCTCCCGGTTTCCTGTCCTCCAGGCTGGAGTGTTTGTCTGAGTGGTCCTGCCATTATCCGGCGTTACCCTGCATGACCCAAATAAGCCAGTGTGCCTGGGAGCGGCCCTCTCGCCGCCCGGTCTACCTCATGCGATTGTGTCCTTGACGGCAAGTAGAAGGAACCACCTGGCAAAGATCGGGCTTTAATGTGAGAACTCACTTGGCTTTGTGTTCCCAGAGTCCTCGCTGTGAATTGACATTTACTTTAATTCACTTCTCATCCTCCGGGGGATGGGTAGATGGACGCAGCGAGGAAGCCAAATGACGCCCTCAGGTGACATAAATACCTGTGCAGCATCGTGAACATCCTACCTGGTCAGTGATGGTGGGACACACAGAGATGTCTGCAGTGAAATACTCAACCGGGGCGCCTCCTCTCTCTGAATTCCTCTCCCGCTGTACTGCTGGTTTTGACAACTCTTTGGAGGAAAGAGCCCTTAAATTATCAAGTGGGGCTGGAGTTGTTTTCCTTGTTGTTTTCATCTCTTCGGAGGGGGCAGGGTGGGCTTTGGGGAGGAATTGGTATGTTAAATGAGCTATGGGAGGTCTGCCGAGGCCTTTTTTTTTTTCATTTTTTCGTGAGTAGGGGGGAGTTCAGTCAGACGAGAATTGCTGCGTTGGGCGTTTGAGGCAGCTGTGTGAAGTCATTTTCCGGGAGTGCAAGCGGGAGAGAGGTGCGGATTAGGCAGCGCCTCTGAGCCGGAACAAGTCTGTCTGGGAAGGGATGAAGGCTACAAACCATAGATCTAATTCCCGCTCACGCTGCTAGACAGCAGAGACACTCACACACAGCCAGTGTGAATTAGGCCCATTTGCTCCCCTCACTCTGAGGCGAGCGAACACAGGAGCAGACAGGGAGAAGTTGACAGACTCCTCACATCCTGCCCTCTCTCCTGACTCCCCGCGCTGTTTCCAGCCCACCTCCAGTGGCTGTCTCCAGCTTCTGCTCCCTTTTTTATTGTTTCTCGTGCTGCAGGTCTTTATTATTGCTGACATTAACATGAACACAGTACAAAAAAAAAAAAAAAACAGGTTCGGCTGTAATCCTGGGAGGTGTAAAAAAAGAAAAAAAAAAAAAAAAGGCCATTTCACTTGCAGTGCAGAAAATGTTTGCACCTGTGGCCCCATTGATTGCGTGCCTGAAACTCCAATGCTCTGAAGTTCATGTCTTTTTAATGTGTGTAATGCTTCGCCTCAGGTCATGCGATTGCCCTGAGGTTAGGGAAGGTTCACGAGGCCGTGTGCAGTGTCGGATTAGCCGATTCGCCATCCTCCTCCTCCTCCTTCTTCTTCTTCTTCTTCTTCTTCTTCCTCTTGCCGTGCCAGAAACAAAGCTTCCCCTCTCTGCCTCCACGTGCACCACAGCAAACCTAGTGCCCTCTTGTCAGGACACAAAACCTGACCCCAGAGCCATGCAGCGATGAGCTGAGATCAATGAGGCTGACCCAGATACACTGCGCCCCCCCCCACACATACACACACACCTCATTGTGATTGGACACAGTTTGCTTATGGGTCAACCACAGTTTAGGAGAGGCAGGAGGGGAAATTGCAGTCCTGACTGGATTAACCTCTCAATGCTATCCATCATATAACTAGAGATGTCAAATTGCCCTGCAGGTTTTGTGGCACTTTCTCCTAAAGTGTTCTAAGTGTTTCTGCTTTTCTCCTCAACTCCGCCGCTGTTATAAGACTTATTTCAGAGAACCTCCAAAAATCAATCGGATTGCTTTAGTTATTAAGACTGGTTTTAGAGCTCTGTTACTTGTGTGAGGAAAGATGGAGATGTTTGTGTAAGGGCCCCCTGTTCTCTCCCTGTTGTGCTTGTCTCTCCCATCACAGCCCTCTGCACCCTGCATGCCCCGTAATGAGTTGTATTACATGCTCTGTGGTGGGCATGTCTTGTGTTAGAGGCTGTATTCAATCTTTGTACTGTGAGTAGAGGGGAAGGCTCTTTGTGTGTCTTTGAGAGGCACTGAATTGAAACGGTGTGCACAGAGTGAAGCTGATGAGGAGAGAGCGAGTCCTGAGAGGAACATGTGGATGCCTGGCAGGCAGCGAAACACTGTGGTATGTTTGTGTGCACTTGTGCGTAGACATGCATCTAACAGCCTAACATGTATCAAGCAAGTGCTGTCTTTGTGTTCACTGCAGAGGGATGGATTTCAGGGAAACGTGCCGTCGAGCCGGACGGAAGCTGAATTAGCCGTGCTCGTTTGGTTTACTTATCCTACATTTTCCAATGGCCTGCCAAGAGGTGGTGTGTATTATATGAATGAGAATCTACTCCAGTCGGCTCATTCATCACTTGAGCCTCTCATTGTGACCCTGTTATAAGGACTGGCGAGGAGACTGGCTATAGGCTAAGTGATTTTTATGAGGCAGCATCATGGGGCTCAGGTCTTATTCCCTTTTCGTAGGAATGCATTTTCTACTTAGATGGCAACAAACTGCATTTGCACTTAAAACATATTTTGTAATCTTCTGTTATTTTACATACAAATTGCATCCTGGGCGATGCATTCATCATTGCTCATATCCAGCCCACTCTTAAATGAAAAATGTATCTGAGATGAATAATGGATCCCTCCATAGTATAATTTTTTGTTTCTTGAATATAGTTGAGAGTTCTTCCTCTGCCTTATCTGCTAAATTTTTCCCCCTTGCCTCGATGGAGCTTTAGTGGAGGGAGATATGAAGAAAAATTACTTATTTACTGTGCTTATTGTGTACCTGAGAACTTGTGCAATATGAAGCCTCTTCGACACACGTAATGCATGAAATACGGCATCAGAAAATGCACGCTGCCGTTGTCCATCACGGTGTAACAACCTCGGGACGCTCCGTATCCGAACCCTAATCAATCATGATCACATGCTGAAGCTTCTAGTGCCTCACATGTTCAGACTGTCGGATAGTTGGATGGGAGATGCAGGGCTCGTAGCTGCCTGGCTAGCATGCACAGGTGCTGGCAGTGTAGCGGCAGTGTTTTGGGGGGGCTCCTCTGGGGGCTGTGGGTGGGCAGCCTTGTGTGAAGCCGGGAGAATTGAGGTTGAGTAGCTGAGCCCTCTGTCTTTATCTCTAATTACATGGTGAGGCCTGGGGAGATTGGGCAGAACTGTAGAAACCCCACAGATAGCTCAGTGGCCCCCCTGGCTGTACCACAGCGGGGTCCGAGGGTGTGAAGCAGAACCAGGTCTGGTGGGGCCCTAATCCCACCACAGACGTTTTCCACAGGGAGTCGCCTGTGTTCCTTCCTCTCCGCAGCCTGCCGCTGGGGGAGAAGCACGCCGAGGCTCCGGCAGCCCACTCTGTCGTGCTCTACTTGCTCCTGTCGGTTTTCGTCGTCCCCAAAGTTTCCCAGCTCGTCCTCTGAGACACGCTGACACCGAGTTGCAGATGGGAGGCGGTGGACCGAGGCAGCTGGTGTCACAATGTGGATTGGAATTCACAGTTGGGATAAAATATGAAACAAATATGTCATTATACATATGTTTTCCACAGTTTGTTCATCCAGCTGTTTCCTTGCTCGATCCCCCCCCACCCCCCCACTCCCCCCTTGCCTTGCCGTATAAGCCCGTGTAGGGTTGAATGATAATAATCCCCTATTC
This sequence comes from Acanthurus tennentii, assembly GCA_029783805.1. NCBI lineage: Eukaryota > Metazoa > Chordata > Actinopteri > Acanthuriformes > Acanthuridae > Acanthurus > Acanthurus tennentii. The sequence continues at coordinate 4,695,985 of JAPZDZ010000022.1, forward strand.
GTCCTATTGTGCCCCGTTTTTCTCCGAGTGGGTCCATTTACTTTTCAGCATCGTGCTGCGTAGCTGTCTTGTTCGCTCAGCTAGATCACTCATGGGAGCTCCGTATTCAAGATTTTAATATTTACTGTACGTTGGTTTTATGCTACGAGGCAACACTATCAAAGGGGAGCGAAGAACATACTTCACTACAAATAAGAAAGGCAGAATTATTCCCAGTCAGTTAAGTGTCCTTTGATTCCTTTGCAAGTTTAATCTGCAGAAATCAATGCGCGGATGCATGTTGGGCTTGGGAGTCAACAGCAGCCGTGTTTGATGGGTAAACGGACAACCAAATGGATGATGTGGGGCAGCATTCATCTTTCTTTAGGCAAATTGGGCCGCTAGGTCCTGACTAATTGATTGATTGCATGACTTGCTGATACAATCAAAGCCTGGCCTGATTTATGGCGATAAATCGATTGATTAATAAGGTTTTCTGTGCTGGGGCTGCTCTGTAATGCTGGTGTGGGGGGGGGGAAAGACACCTCCAAGTCACACATCCGTCTTGGAGCCGTCAGCCTTGTTGGTTTAGTGTGGTAATAAGAAAGGCCTGGATCCCCCAGCTGACATTTACAAAGAGTCGGCTGGCTGTGACCCGCTCCCTAGATTAACCTCCACTTGTTCTCATAAGCACCACTGATATTAAAAGATGGGGAGCTGCGGCAGCCGCGTGAAAAAGATGAAGTGTGACTTTTTTTTTTCACTCCACCGTTTGCATACATCATTAGGAGGAACAACAAAAAATCAATCGCACATTCCAGAATAAATAAAAACAAATATGTTGAGCGGTGAAATGCGAGGGGCCTCTCGTTGACTCTTTCCAGATTACATTTAGTCGGGTGTTTAAACGCTGATTTACAGCAAGATGGAGTCCATTCCCTGCACTTGCCTGCCTGCCTGCCTGCCTGCCTGCCTGCCTGCCTGCCTG
>JAPZDZ010000022.1:4747975-4762021 GCA_029783805.1 Acanthurus tennentii
CTCTCTTTCAAACTCTCTGAGTAGAACATTTTACCTTCAGGAGCTTTTTTGCAAATGAATGAATGAGAAGAGAGCAGTGGTTTCAGCTTTGCTTCTCTCCATCGAGTTGTGTTTGTCCGATCATGTCGCGTGCTCGTCGTTAGCTGACAGGTCTGCGTCTCTGTGCACATCCTGCTGGGATCTTCTGTGACCTCCTGGCTTGTTGGAGAACCTTCAGGTGCTGGAGATGAGTTTACCTGTATACCTGTGTGTTCTCCGTGTAACAAACCCTCTCTGTGGTTTAGTGGTGTTGTAAGCTTTTACACTCAGATAGATTTCAACAACTCATCTCCTCTGGAATTTCCTTCATGGCTGCGTGTGCTTGCGGCACTTTTGTGGTATCTATCTGTATTTAATTATCTAAATCTGGTCATCAGTCAGTTGTGGCCGGTTGAGCAACAGAGTGTGAATCTTTTTGAAAGGGCTCATAAAAGTGTAAGAGAAGTCTGTTTTTACATGAATGACATTGAGATTTGAACAGTTATCTTTTCGTCAAATATGACATTTCATTTCCAAGTGTGGATAACCGCTGTGGAAGATGGAGGAATCAAGGAAATGAAAAAAGGATTAAACATGTATTCACAACACTGTGTTTTTATTCCTGGAAGCTACCATGTGTTATATGTCAGTTTTGTCAGTTCAGCCCGAGAAAATGCGACTGTATTTCCAGAAAATCCCCCTGGGTGTTTTCCAGGGCAACTTTATCATTTGTCACAGTTCAACCTCTGCGGAGTAGATAACACATTTAGGTTTCATGGTGCAGGTTTTACATTTTGATGATATTACAGGTTCCAGTATTGACTCTCCAGCTGAGTTCTTTCCCTGAGAGGTAATCAGATTTGTAAATACTTAACCGTCAATATGACTGTTGTAAAATGTTTTTAAACTGGGTTCCACTGTATGTAAACCAATTTTTCTGGCACATGCAGCTGTGTGTTCAGATTTTATTCATAAGTTAAAAAAGGAAAAAAGGGTGAAGAAAGAAAAATATTGCATTACTTTTAAAAACATTTGTTGTTGTTTTATGACCACAAATAATCCAGATGAATTCATGATCAATGATACAAATCAAAACTAATACAAACGATCAGTTCTCTGCTTCACTGTGCATTTGTCTTATATAAGCTCTGTGCAATGTGCTTCCACAGTGAGTTAAATGAGTGCATTAAAATAGACGTTTCATTCAGGTATTTATGATGCATTGCTTCCCTCTAGTGGTTGTTTGCTGAAAGTGTATCACTGGGGCCATATTTCAAAAGCAAACAAGAGATTTCTTTTTTTTTAAATTATTATTTTGAAAATCAGCAATTGCTAACACATCAGTTGTCAGTCTTGTCACAGATGGCAGGTGTAGTCATGATGTACTCACCTGTGCTTTGTGGCTCAGGTGCTGGGGCTCTCTCAGGGCAGCGTGAGCGACATGCTGTCTCGGCCCAAACCGTGGAGCAAGCTAACCCAGAAAGGCAGGGAGCCCTTCATCCGTATGCAGCTGTGGCTGCTGGACCAGCTAGGCCAGAGCCTCAGCCAGCCCCCCAACCAAGGCCACACTCAGGGTGAGACTGCAGCTCACACACACACACACATCAACTGGGGTTGACGAGCGAGAAATTCAGCTGAGATGCTTAAATGTTAATGTATCAAACTTTAGAGAGCAAAATTTAAGAATATGAATCTCAGAAGTGTTAGGCTATATGTTAAGTTTTTTTTTTGTGGTGCCTCCCTCCTCTAGAAAAAAGCCCAGTGACGGCCCAGTCCTCACCCTCCCCACCTCCAAGCCCGGCAGAGAGCCACCCAAGTCCTCTGGTTGAGCCTGTAAGCCTGTCCTTGGAAAGCAGCAAGGAGAATCAGCAGCCTGAGAGCCTTGGCCTGGGGTTGCCCCCTCACCCCGAAGGAGGGAAATCTACTCCCAGCCTCATGGCCCTGCATCAGCCCACAAACCCCCTGGGTATCCAGGAGCTGGTGGCCATGTCCCCAGAGCTCGACACTTACGCCATCACCAAGAAGGTCAAGGAGGTGCTAACAGACAACAACCTCGGTGGGTGGAAGTTCACGCTGTGGGGTTTGGCTGATAAACGCAGACACAGGTCCTACATTCGCCTTTGTGTGTTTGTTCCCCACAGGCCAGCGTCTCTTTGGGGAGACCATCCTGGGTCTGACCCAAGGCTCAGTGTCCGACCTGCTCTCCAGGCCCAAACCATGGCACAAACTCAGCCTGAAAGGCAGGGAGCCGTTTGTCCGCATGCAGCTGTGGCTTAATGATCCTCACAATGTAGACAAGCTGAGGGCCATGAAGAAGATGGAAAAGAAAGGTGGGGGGCCCAGAGTGTATACTGTAACCATTTTTCTGTACAATTTTGAGACTTTATCAGTGTTTTGTAATCCCCTCATGCTGTGTGTCTCTCTCTTTCTCCCCTGCAGCCTATCTGAAACGGCGGTATGGGCTGCTGAGCACGGGCTCAGACAGTGACTCACCCAGCACTCGCTCTGAGTGTGTGAGTCCAAACTTGGCCTCACTTGACCTGTGCCCCTACAGCCAGGTGAAGAAGCCTCGAGTGGTGCTTGGAGCTGAGGAGAAAGAAGCCCTGAGGAAGGCCTACCTCCTGGAGCCCTACCCCTCCCAGAACACCATTGAGATACTGGCCTCCCAGCTCAAACTCAAAACCAACACCGTCATCAACTGGTTCCACAACTACAGGCCAGTGCAGTGATCTTTCTGAACTTTGCTAATGGCTGCCTCTGCTGTTTTCATCGCTGCAGCTGAGTGTCTGAAATCTGAATGGTTTGATGTCATGTGACTGTCTAACAGCAGCCTTTGTGTGCAGGTCCAGGATGCGGCGGGAGGTGCTGATGGAGGGTCTGCCAGACAATGACACAGATGCTGAGCATCACAGCTACTCCCCTTCGGTGACGCGGAGCCCCCACTCTGATGGAGAGGAGAGGAGGCTGCAGCAGCCCTCAGGACACATCCACTCCAGCCTCCCTCTCAGCGCCAACACAGCACTGCCTCATGTCAAACAAGAGGCGATAGACAGGGAAGACGAGGGGGAGGAGGGACGGGAGGGCTCCGTGAAGCAGTCAAGAGCTCAGTGTTTTTCCACAGCAGGGCAGTTCCCGCTGCTGAAAAGCGAACACGAGGACTCCGTCGCTGGCTGTCCGGAGCCCCACTCGGCTGGCCAGAGCCTGAGGCAGGAGGAGGGGATGAGCAGCCAGGCTCAGGGGCTCTACCATGTTGCGGTCTCAGTGGACGGCCCCCAGAGGAACAACCAATCCAGGCACGAGGGGGAAGACTCTGGGAAGTCCTCCGTTGACCCCGTCAGCTTCAAGGCTTCGTCAGAGCCCTGCCGCAGCAGCCTGGAGGTCTCTCTCAACTCCCCCTCCGCCGCATCCTCACCCGGCCTCATGATGTCAGTCTCCCCAGTCCCTTCATCCTCTGCACCCATATCGCCCTCGCTGCCAAACCCGCCCTCGACGAGCACCAATCACAGCCTGGACCCTAACCCACTCCCTCCCTTTCAAAGCCCCAAACTCAACAGAAGCACTCAGAGACGCAATGAGAAAATGGCCAACCTCAATAACATCATCCACAGGCTCGAGAGAGCGGCCAATCGAGAAGAAACACTGGAATGGGAGTTTTAAGTCCCCTTTTTACTTGTATCCAGTCCTGAAGACCCTGGCGGCACACAGGGGAGTCTCTCATAGAAGCTTCCTGAAGACCTGGATCGGAGCCCGGCTCCTGACGGCTTGTCCTCTCAGACTGATAACTCATAGGAAACTGGAACGCAGAGCTAAACATGTGGCTGGATGCCCTACAAGAACTTTAAAAGTTGAAAAAAAAAATGTATAATTGTGTATTTGTTTTATGTTTGTTTGTTTTTTTTTCTTTTGATAATGCATACTACTTTTAAATCTATGTGACAGCACTAGCTGTCGTTTTACCTATTGGACTTGACATGAAGACTTTTGCAGCTATGGTGTCATAAAATGTACACTGATGTTCTGTAGATTGCCACTGGGTGAGATTAAAAAAAGACCCCTGTCTTAAGCCATTAAAAGCACTATAACTATTTGAAAAGAGACTTTGACCAAATTTGCTACTTTTTGAATAGCAATTTTTCAGATTTTGTCTGTAAGACTGGACAGTTTAAGTCAAGTAACATGAAATCCTATTACTGACTGAGGGATAGTCCTTTAAGACTCTAAATATTCAACATCTTGTATGTACTTAGTTTCTTGGTGATATGTTTTGAAATATTTGTAACTCACACGTATAAAATGTGGTTGTACATGTTGTAGAATTGTCTGCAATAGCCTTCTCTAAACCTGATGTAGCATGGTACTCACCTGACCCTGTTATCCTCTGTAGTTAGTCACCTGTGATTATACTTGAGCGAAAACAAGAGAAAAAAAAAAGTCGAAAACCCTTCCAAAAAATAAGAAAAAAGGAAACTTTAAATCTAATGAGTAGAGTACTTATAGTGTTTTGTTTTCTTTTTTTCTTTGAATAATCCTTAAGGTTTACAGTTTAGGGCCCTTGTGCTTTTGGTAGTAGGTGAAGCATTCACTACACATGAGCACAGTTTACATGATTTCTTTCAGACTTACCTCTCTGACCCTCTAAGGCACTGCTTCTCAGACTGTAACAGGCCAAGACACAGGACACCTGGTTTACCTCAGATTATGTTGATGCACATCATGCTATGACCATGCGTTTCATTCTTACACATAAACATGACCGACGCTTAATTGAATCAGTGGAGGGAAAGTTCTTTGTATCATGCCTCAGACACGCAGAGATCGAACAAGTTTTAATGAAAGAAATCTGTCTTTTACACACACACACAAAAAAATGCTGCTGTTTCAGGAGACGGGGAGCCAACAATTCCTTTTAATATGAGTGAACGTATTATGATCCTCCTCACAGGTAACACCTGACTTTGTGCACTTTCTCAAAACTGGTTCTTTCGCTGTAGCTGGAGCAGTGTTTGCTCGATCAGACACCGTAACCTCTAAGCACTGAGATGATTTAAAGCTGGACAGTTTGATGCAAAAAGATTGGCCTGAGCAACACTTCAGTGCTGTGAACGGATCTCTCTTGGGGCTAAAGCTCACAGGTTGTGAGCGCATGATACAGTATGACCTCTCATCAACAAGAAAACATCCAATCTGTAAGTACAGTACGAGGTTACAGGTATCCCCTCATATTATCTTTGACCACTTGTGTATTGTGTCCGTAGAAGTTTCTTTGTCATGCTTGCAAGATGTTCTTTATGTATTTTGCCTCTATTTTATACTCAGAACAGTTAACTAGATATTCAATACCTCGTGTATGAACTACTTACAGCACTTAGATTTTGATAATTGTGAGGACTCAAGTAAATTTCGAATATCAACATTATCCTAACCTAGTGTCCACAAGTCTTTGCCTTTCCTGTATCGTTGAAGTTGGTAGTAAACACTTGCACATGTCTACATAGTTGAGAGGACTCGGATTGTATTATGTAGAGATATATATTACACAATGACTTAAAAAAAATATCTTACATTCTTGGAACAAAATGTGCTGATTATATTGAAATAGAGTGTACAGATTTAATAAACCAAACCCATTCAAGCCAGTTCTGGTCTGGCAAGCTTGCCCAAGTTTTAGACCTTCTCTCAGGGTAGTCTTGCTTTTTAAAGCTTTACTGAAACAGTTGCTCTCATCAGTGGTGGTGACTATGATAAACATTACATGGTGTTGAGAATGACTCCGTTATATATTACATGGACCTGTGGAAGTTGTGTGTGTATTGGAAATGCAACTTTCCCAGAAAAGCAGTGGTTTGTAAGAGAGCTGTTTTGTAATTCATTACACAGATGTGTCAAAGTACAGTGTAGATCGGAACCACCGGCATGAAGCTAATGGGTGCATTTTTTAAGATCAGTAGACTTTGCTCTCTAAAATACTGTTTTTTGTTTTCTCTTGGAGCCACAGAAGATTTTTCTCTGATTTTCGTACCACCATTTTTTGTGCATAATCTACTGTATGATTAGAAGTGGCATTTCTTATGTGGAAATTTCATTGTCTTTCATGGTAACATGGACATGTGACTGAAAAAGAAATGTATTTACCCAGACCTTTATCTCTTCATGTAAAGCCCATCTCATTGTTTTGCATGCAAATCCATTCTAGTCACATGACAAGGGATAGACTGTGTTTTTGTGTTGTTGTTTTTGCACAGGGACATTGAATCAGCACTTAAAATTTTGTTACATTAGTGAAGTCCATGCATGGTGCAGCTGATAATTTTGGCTCTCACAAAGTCATCATGAATGCAGTCAAATCAGAAACCAATAACGACCCAGAAAACACAACTTCTGGTTGAATATTCAAATCATGATTATTTTGTGCCATATCACATGCCTCATGGATTATCCTCATAGGAGTAATGCCTTGTGGTAAAGCATGATTTGAGAGGGGTGTGGGGATTTTTGTAACCCAGTTCAGAAAAAGCAAAGCTTTTTTGTGACAAAAGCCCTACACATCAGATGGTTTTATTTTGTAATTGACATTTGTCACTAAATAATGAGGTAATTGGTCAGCAAAATTTGAATAATTGTGCTCAGAGTTGTTACTATAAAAACAATATGTACAACTCTGAGAATGGGGGTTTGTCACGAGGAATTTTTTTCATTTGAAAGTCAGCTGTGGGCCAATAAAGAGAAGTGTTCTGTAGGCTTATTTACTATCTAAATGCCTCACATGTCAGGCTATTAAATGTTAAAGAATGGACAAAGGTATACCAAGCGTCTTGGGATTAAATTTGCATATGTAAGCCATCATTCAATACATAATTGTTTAAGATCCTGCTGTGTTGTGTTTTTATTTCTTAATGCTGAGGAATGGTCCTAGCTTGGCATGCCTGACCATCTGTCAGAGCGAATCAACCATGAGCTCTGCAGCTTCGTCTGCTTCCCGGGTCAAAACGAGCCCTCAAGGGTTACATGAACGCACACACCTAAATACAAACACATTAATAAACAAACACACATAAAAAACAAACTATAACCTAACCGTCACTTATTGTAATGTGTACCCGTAATAAATCACCGCGTCATTGCCACATTGTATCTTCACTGAAAAAATAATCAGGGTGTATTTAGATCATCTTTCGATGTTCCGAATACACCTTTATTCTGATTAATGTCCATGACATTCCGATGTTTGGGGAGTGCAGTGTTTACATGATCGTACCGCATGGTATGTTTGAGCCCCTCCCCCGAACATAGTTCTGACGCGATTACGTCACACGCCCACGTAGGTTGTTGGGCTGGAGAGTTTGCGACGATGGCGACGACGGCTCGGTGCTGGAAGGGGACGCAGTGAAGCTGGCCTCGGCACGGATATGACTAATGTTTATTTGGTCGAGCTGTGTTTGCTGCTAAGTAATTGCACGGGCTTCGGATGAATCTTTGGCTTCTAACTTCTCATCGCTCCTTTCCGTGGTGAGTCCGCCGGTTGTAGCCGTTCCTCGGTGTGTTTTGACAGAGGCCTCCGTTTTGGGTTCCGCCCTCCATCTCATAACAACAAAAACAGTTCCAGAGAGCTATGCTAGCTCAACCAGCTAACGTTAGCTTCACAGCTTACTGACTGGTCTTTGGCACAGTTACTAATTGCTAACATTGAGTGCTATGAGATTGCAGCTCCACAACACACTGTTTACCCACTTAACGTAAATGTTAATGTCGGCGGTTATCCAGAACATCCACTCTGGACAAAGCGTTAGTTTGCAAGCATTAATGCCACTTTGCGGACGTGTTATTTTTCAGCAGGTCTAGCTAACCATTGAGGTTAGCTAGCTGCAGAAGATCTAACGTAGCTTAACGTCTCCCAAAGAGGAGGGAGTACTGTTACCGCAAGCTAGCTAGTTAGTTTTTCTATAGACATGGGTAGTTATCTACGAGACCAGTTAGCATAACTGCAGTTAGCTACCCACTTTCGCCTAGTAACGTTATAAACTATCTCTGCTTAGTTGTTTACGTGATGTTGTACGGCATTTCGCTTTCTAACACACATCAAACTGCGATTCAGAAGTGTTTGTGTATGTTTTTAATTGGCTGAAGCATATTTTTAACTGCCAGCGTTACGGTTTTCCACAGGTCAAGCTAACTTAGCTACTTGAAAAAAAGTGAAAAATTTAGCTTATGCTTGTTAACGCTTAAATTTGAAACTGACAACATAACCTCAACACTGGGTTGGAGATTTTTTTTTACATTGAAATAACACGTCGAAATACGCTGATATGTATTTATTTTCAAGCCAACTCTTTTTAGTGCCGCTTTTTAGTTAAGTGCTACTGTCTGATCATCAACGTAGTCAAGCTAACTGTGCAGTTCAGTCATTGCATTTCATCGCCACTGTCTATGTTTCTTTTCCTGATCAGGATATTGTGGCTTTTTGCTTGATAATGTTGCAGTCTATGATGCATGCTGGCATGTCACGGGATAAGTGTAACGTTAAGGCTCTAAGGGGCTTAGCCTTCCCTGTGTGACTCTGAACTCGGAACCAGACTGAGCCGTAGCCACGGGTCATGAGCCCGCTGCGGTAAACAGAGCCCTGTGTGTGTGGCAGATATGCTTTATCAGGTAGCACCAGCAGTAAAAGCTGGACTCCGTCAGTGAGCTAATGACCTCCCGTGGCCTCTTCACAGCAATCTCAACGACCAGGCGGTGCTGATGTCCTCCTCAGCCGCTTGTGCGTCGGAATTTTTGTCTTATTTCTGATCTCTGGCACCTTGAATGTTCCTGAGAAAGTGTTTAGGTCCTTCTCATTTACTGACCTTCTCATATCAGATTTCAGTGTCTGAAAGAGTAGCTGACCTTTGCAACTATTTGTGGGCCTGAATGCTAAGAGATCCCTAACAGTTTACTTGTTTTGAAAAGACGTGTCAGAACGGAAACTAATTATTATATTTTCAGCATCAGTCAATCTGTCAGTTGTTGTCATGAATATTGAATTATAATTTTTTTAACAAAACAGTCCAAAACCCAATGACTTTACATTTACAGACATGACAAAAGAAAACAGCAAATTATCTCATTAAAAGAAACAAAAAAAATAACAGTTATATTTTCTCCTTTTATGACAATACAAACAACTCACTGATTATAGACATATACATAGACATGGATCAGCTTTAATCAATTAACTGACTAATGGTTGCAGCTCTCACTCTAGTTATCACCTTAAGGTTACTCTTGGTAAATATACTTAACATTACCTGAGCAAAAAGTTGGAGCCTTTTACGTGAATGTTGAATGGTATTCTTGATGAATGGTATTTTTCAGATAAACACTGGGCAGGAAATTAATACCAGCCACCTGCCAAGCGCTTTCAAGCGTTTGGTTCTGGCAACTATGTGTACATGACCATTTATTTGGGCAGGTGACCGACCCTTGTTGGGTGGTTTAACCACTAATATTGTTTCTTTTAAGCTAACACATCTGCAGTGCCCAACATAAAGTGCCTCTAAGCTTTAAACATGGTAAGGGAAGTACTAAGAAAGCACTGTTATTTTAAATCCTCTTGAGGCAACTAATTTTGTACACTCTGTTTTCTCTGTTGTTGTCTCAAATACAAATTAAGTGTGATTGTGTATTTATGGAATGGGAACACTGAATGAGCAGTTCACGTGACTCAGTCATGTCTATATGCTGGTTAAACTGTCGACTAAGTGCATCCAGTTGGCCTTTTTTCATTCCACTACTGAGTTTAAGTGGTATCTCTGAGCTTGAATTCAAGCCACTGTGACCACCAGTGCAGCTATATTTGCTAGTGAATCAAAGAGCTTCTGTAACTTGAATGTCTCTGTGTGAAAGGTGGATGTTTGCAAAATATGCACAAGTTTGCAAGAAAAAACATTTGCTTATTATTCAGGTACATATTTACCTTAATTTCCACAGATTTCTATGTCTTACTTGTGAGAGTTTCCAAACAAGATCTTCAGGACTGCTCATCGTCCGTTACTGATTGTTTGTGGTAAGTCTGAAAGATGCATTGCATAACTAACTGGCCTTTTTAGCCATCTGGTGTGTCTTTGACTGTGGTACTTCACTACATTTGATGCAACTGACTGAATATGAGCATTACTTAAGGCCTAAATCCTACTACTGCTGGCAAGCCTTCTCTTGTTGTGCCATTTCATGTTGAATTGATTTGCTATTGAACATCTCACTGCCTAACCAGGGTGACCTCAAGGTGAATCATGAGCCTCAATAAGCTCATTGTCTAAACCCAATTTCTGTTTGAGGTATTTAGACATCCTGATATGTAAATATAACATCGGCAGTGCTATAGGGAAGCTGTGTTACTGACTATCAAAATTCATCCACTCCCTGCCATGACTTTCCATTGGGTGCCTTGAGAATCCATCCATGTGAAACCAAAATAATTCCAGCAAAATCACAGAAAATTATTCTTAAAAAAATTGTAGTTTTGGTGCTTCATTTCAGACAGTCATTTTTCACTAAGACTAAATAAGTAGATAGAAAGTTAGGACTGTAAATATTATTTTATGGGGTAAGCTAACCAGACATTGATTTTAAAAAAGAGTACTCTTAAATTTTTTTTTTTTAATTGATAAACAAATATATGCATATATTTTGGGGCATTTTGTGCCATGTGAAAGTGGACAGCAAAGTGATGATAGGAAACGAGTGTTTGGTGCCTTAGCTCCATAGCTCTGATAAGCATGCATTTACATCACAAGATACTTACCCTCTCCTGGAACAACGATTTGAATGTTAGAACTAATCAAGTGTAAGGTTCTTATTTAATATCAGCAAATTGACTACTCAAGCTTCTTTTATGAGATAAACCTGCCAGATCAAATGGTGACCTACTGATTTGAAAATTGAACCTTGAACATTTTCAGCATTGAATTTAAACACAATCATTAATATTGATGCCCTCCCAAAATAAGCTTTGTTGGAACAAAATGCAGTTTCACAATATCCCTAACTGACCTAAATTAGTGCTATCAGTACAATCAGCATGAGACTGACAAAAAAAAAGACACTATCGTATTTTGATCATGTCCTCTGTTTCTCTTAATACTGCAGTAAAAGAAAGATCTAAATCCGAAAAGCACATGTTAGAATATGATATCTACTTTCATTATGTGTTTAAAAGATAATGGCCTAAAATTTTCAAATATAGTTTACACATTTTCTGTCAGCAATGCTAATAAACTTTGTGTGCTTCTTGTGTAGACTGATCCAGGCCGGAGTTCCTTGTTGGTTGACCCACACTCCTTCACAGGGGCCATGGTAAAGTACCTTCAGCTCACGCTTGCTTTGGACAATAACTGCTGGCTGTCCTGGGTGCAGTGTGCAGAATTGGAAACTGTCCATTGATTTTAACTTTTAATCAGCACTGTTATCAGGAAGTAGACACTCAGCTGCAGCAATGTCAAAGGCCCCCTATAGTTGCTTTGTGAGCAGAGAAGGTTTTGCAGGGTTCCCACATGTCCTGGCAAAAAATTGACAATTCCTCTAGTCATGGGAGATGTATGGAAGATGAGAAGAAAATAAAATGTCCTTGAAAAAGCATTCTTCTTCTTAATCTGAGAATGAACCACCAGCAGCTCTATCATAACCCCTTAAAAAAGATAACGTCGCCGGTGTCCAAAGGTAGGTTGTAAACCAGAGTATTTTTGAATAGGCTGCTCTGGTAATGTTGTGGAAACACCATAAACACGCCCCAAAGTCATGTCACATGTGGGTTGGGTGACATTTAACTTCAGTAATCAAAACTCTGAAAAACAAAAAATAAATTATCCTTCAATTGTAAGTGCTTGTCACTGCTGGCTGGTAATTTTGGTAGATTTTATGATGTTTACAGACTTTTGTTGCTTTTGTCATCAGCAAAATACAGGCAATTAGTCCTGTTTTAGTTTGCTAGCATTGTGCCCTTAAATGTGGTGTTGCTTTGTTCAGGTAACATGTGCCTTGACATGGCTTTAAAATTATTTCTCTTTTGATAAGTTGCTACAATCGGTATGATTAGCCATGTTGAAGACTTTACTTCATATTGCTAGTAAAGGAGCTACAGGATGGGTGCGACTAACTGATAAGAGTCAGTGGCACTTATTAAGTTCTAGCTAACTTGACCCTTACTTTGAATTTACATTTAGGGATGTAAAGTTCAGTCTACATTTGTCTGAAGGCAAATTATAGGCTGCTATCTTTGTTACTGGTGTTCAGGATATTTAGTTATTAATGTTTAGGGAAGCAATAACATAGCAATAAAAGCAAGCAATATAATTTCATGAGATAAAAGGAATTCAGGTTAAAAGTTAATAGTCATGATAGTGATCATTTTTATTTGTATAGCACTTGCTAAACATCTAGCACAAATCCAAAAGAAATTCCAAATTCAAAAAAAGGTAAAATACACTGACTAAAAACAGTAAAAAATATACAACAATTTGAAAATAAAGCATTTAATTTAGTACATGGCACAAACCCTATTTGTCAAGCTGTGATCTCATTGGTAATGTCCTGGAGAAGTCCTGGAAAGAGATGTCTAGCAAAGAATGGAAACCTTGTTTCAGATTTTTTACTGCAGAAATATGTTTTGTATGGTTGCATCATCACATAACCACTGGATTGGTTGTCTGTTGGATGGTCGTGAGTTTTTTGGCATGCTGCTGTGTGGCGGCTGCCCCCTGGCTGGCCTCAGCATGCTGCTCCTCAAGCCGTGGTGACTGTGCGGATCAGCTGGGCTCATACTGAGCCAGCAGCCAAAGGGATGTGCCATCACTGCCGTTATCTACCATCTCTTTCGACCACCTTAATCTATCTTTGCTCGCTGTTTCGGACCAAACTCTGCTCCTGACTAAACACAGCCCATAGATTCCTGTCTGCACAAGGCCAGACATTTTTTTCCACTAGTTTGCCCTTGAGAAAAAAAAATCCCTGACTCTGCTTGTATATCCATGGCTCACATTCCCTACTGATAGGCATCCTCTAAAATATGTTCATCTTGCATAAGACTGCTTTGACCTCAGACATCCAGCCCTCATGAAAGCCTACAGACTGCTAGTGATGAAAACTTCCATAAAATATGTCCATAAATTGATTTTGCTAACCAAAAATTAGATTTCGACTCTCCTTTCTTTTCAGACTCTTGGGTAAATGAATTACCATGTCTATTTCCAGTTTTAGAGCCTTGTAAGTTACTATCATCTGTTATATTATGGCCTGTTGCACAAGAGGTTATTATAGTTATTTAGCCTTGGTCACACATTACAGTGTGTATGAGAGGGAGAAAACAGCCATGCAAAGCAGAATAATTGCAGCACTGTCTAGCTAGTTTTAAATCAACTCTGTCTCATGATAGCAGTGACTCTCCTTTTCCCCCTAAAACTACTATTAAGATGTTCTGGAGCAAGGCTTTTAACTCCTCAAACATTTCCTGCAGAGCAGCTCAAGGATGCCACAGTGAGGATATTTCCCCTACCAGATTGTAAACCTGTGACAGCACCAGCATTAGAGGTTGCACCAGATACAATCTGTAGGGAATCGTATTAGGTTGCAGCAAAAGCACATGCACACTTCCTTTGGTTCAACTTCACATTAAAAGCATTTAACTGGGGAAACATAAGTTGACTGCAATTATTTCATTAAACACACAACATTTAAACAAAAACAAGTATGTGACTGAGGCATGTTTGTGTAGAGCTGATAGTAGTTAACATGAGACTAGTTAACAGTCCTTTACTGTGCAGGAGGAGGAGGGACAGCAGAGCTTGGAGTGTGTCCAGGCCAATCAGATCTTTCCTAAGAAGTCTCCCATCCTAGAGGAGGAAAATATGCAGGTGAGAAAGCTTCTGCTGTTCATCTCGTGCTGTTGAGAATCCATTTGACTAAACAGTTGTGTGTTCATATGTGTGGGGGGTGTTACTGGTTATATAAGCACCATAAAGTCACATGTTACTCAAGCTCGCTTTCATTTTGACCAGTCTT
>JAPZDZ010000022.1:4806356-4817631 GCA_029783805.1 Acanthurus tennentii
TTCAAAGACTGTTTCATATGCAGCACTTGCTTCTACTTGGAGAAATGATGCAAATCATTATTTCCTGAAAATAAAATCTCAGTCAGTAATTATCCACAGGTGTGTTCTCACAGGTGTGTTTGGAGCCAAATCACTGCAGCTGAAAGAGGTCGAGTGCTCAGCTTTATCTGTTTATTGCAGAAAGGTGTTAGCTCTTGTGCTTAGACACAAACAGATTATTTGTGTAGATACTCCAGAACGTGTCAATGAAAATGGCTGGGCACTAAAGCAGAATCAGGCACAGTGGTGGTGGACTGGAATGAGACTGACAGGACAGTAAATGAAGAAGAAAAAGAAAACAAATGTGTGTGCTGAACTCCGGTCAGATCCAGCCTGGATCCAACTTCCAACAGAGCTTTCTTCTCCTTCTCCCTCTAATATCTCCTCACCTCTCTGAGCCGAGTCTCCAGTTCCAGCACGCGGCTCTTATTGCTTTGCTCCTGCTGACTCATTTTCTCTAGATGTTCCTCCAGTTTTGCATTCTGGGCCTCCAACTTCCCAGCCTGAGACTCCAAGTAGAACTTCTGCTGGCGAAGCTCTGAGATCATCTCCTCCTGGGCTTTCCTGCCAAGAACACAAACACATAGTAGGCAAGGCAAGCTGGTATTGTGCCTTCACGTGTACACCACCAAGACAAAAACAAACCACATCCTCTTCAACCAATCTCTCACCCTTCATCTAATATCATGCCATTATGATCGAGGAGAATGTTACGCTTGGGAAAACTAACACAAAGCAGCAGCTTCTACTTTGATTCACCTCAGTTCATTTTATTGCTGGAGGTTCTGGAGAAACTTTGAAGGTTTTTCAATTCTTTAAATTCTGCCTGTCACACTGAATAACAGTGTTTTGCGTTTCAGTACTCACATGTTTTTCTGGGTGTAGATGCTGCTGTTGGCTGCCAGTTTGTTGGCCTCAGACAGCTCGGCAATTCTCTGCTCCAGGCTGTTCATCTTTGAGTCCATAGCATTTATTGTCTGGACAAAAATTATGGAGGATGTAGCTGTTTTAACTGAACGTTCAGTGAGGATTTTACAGATCTGACTTTGACTGGGGTCTGGATTCAGAATAAATATTTTGTGTTGTGTAACAACAAACCCAAGATTAGTCCAAACAAGAAATCTATGTCAGTTGTGATAAATGTTGCAATACACCTGAAATAGCATTGCTGCTTAAATGGTCAGTTCTTATCTTACCGCCTTCTGTTCACTGATGATGTTGCACTTCTCCCGCACCTCCTCCTCATATTTGCTCTGACTGGACTCCAGCATCTCCTTATCAGCCATGTCCGCCTTCATCTGGGCCTCCAACACCTGCTCAATGCCAGGCAGCCCACAGAACCATAACCAGGATATCACTTAACAGGACAGAGAGTGTGAAGATGACATACTGTAGATCTCGCGCGCTCACCCACAACTCAGCCAGCTTAAACATGACCACCAAACATAGCACAGGGCGCCTCCTGTGAGTACAGTGCATCAGGATATACCTGCCTGCTGTTTTTTACACATGGCACCAAAGAGTCTGCATATGTGTGAGTAATTCTGTGTTCTGAAAATCAACCTTTATTTTGTCTTCATAGAGCTTCTCCTTCTGCTTCAGATGAGCCTCTAACCGCTGGGCTGTGGTTTGAGTCTCCCGCAGATTCTCCTCCAGCCCCTACAGAAGAAGCCAAACACGTTAGGCACTGCATAGGAAAACATCAGGGACCCTGTTCAGGACTTCCAAACAGGGATTTCACAGTACAGCTGTTTGATACATCTGGTCAACTACCACGTTTACAAAGGCTACTGTGTTGAGGTAAACTTGGTCTGCAGAGGTAGGCCACCGTCTCCACTGTTCAGTCTGTCATCAAATGTTACAGTGTGTTTTTAAACCAGTTTCTCTGCACTGATGGTCTTTAACTATGTCTGTAAATTTTAACCTGTGTGTGCTCAAGTGCACATTTTTTTATTAAAAAACAAAAAAAACTCCTGTGATTGTGCCAACTGATGAACCCTTCTTCCTTTGCCGTGTGTCTTGATGGCGATCAGAACTTTTTAGCAGTTTTCAGTGACAATCTGGTGTTACTGAAGAGCCTCCTCCTGTTTTTCTGTCAGGAACCCGACCTGCTGTTCCAGGGTCAGATTCAGGCCGTTTCCAAGTTACTGGTCCAAATAAAAACAGCAGCTTTAACCTCCCAGGATTTTGCTTCAGTGAATGGGGAGCCATGTCTGTACTGTTTATTCTTTTCTCTAGTGTGTTACTCGTGCATCATGTGACAAGAACTGTGAAATTTCTCTGGTACTGTTTGAGACAACTAAATGTCTGGTGTTTGGACATCAATCCAAACTCCATTTTGGCATTAGCGTACTGTGATTGAGAACTGAGGAACAAGCAAGAAACAAGAAATGCCATTATGATGCGTTTTCATCTGGCTACACTGAAAGGTGATATTCTTTGCGGTGGAGGCAGATATGTGTTTAAGAAAGTGTATCACTTTCACTGCTTAAGGTATATAAACAGTGACAAAGTTGCATTGCAGTGACACAATGCATTTATAATTTTATTTCCAAGCCCTAAGACACGTCCCTCATCTTCATCACTATGGATGGAGTAAGTAAGTAGTTGTAAGTAAACACCTCCATCCCCTCTATGCAGCCACACAACTCTTCCTCCCTTATTCTCATTAAGCAGACCTCTGATGATGAAGCTGGGTATAAGGATGCGAGTAATTAAGTGATGTGACCAAACTCTACGTACTAATATGAACTGTAATTTCAGTCATTACATACAGAGCATATTGCTATCTGTCCCGCCCTAACCGATGCAACAACGCTAACCGAGAGTTAGAGTGACATATCGTATGTAGACATTCCAAGCACGCCCACACTAATCAGGAAAACTAATAGCAAGCACAGGTGTGGGTGTACCATGGCTGTACAGGGGGCTTAAAATGAGAGTATTATACAAAGCTCATTATGTACGGGGAAACTTTAATCCTTTAGAAGTATCATATTACATCCTGATCATCCATATAGATAATAAAAAAACAAGGTTTTCAGAAATATCATGTAAAATAGCACTTCCTCTGCAATGGTGACAATGAGTTATGTTTATCTCACACCTCCTCTAATATTATTTTAGCTCCATAAGAGTAGTGAAAGGGTGGGTTACCATAATCTTATCTGCCATCTGCTGAATCTGCTGGGCCTTGCTCTGGATCTCATCCTTCAGTTTAGTCTCCCGACGCTCCACAATCTCCAGCCTTTTCACCTGGTTCTCCAGAGTCTTTCTACCGTCCTGCACACACAACGAACACACGTTATGAGTACACACACACACACACACACACACACACACACACACACACACACACACACATAAGCATTAGT
This sequence comes from Acanthurus tennentii, assembly GCA_029783805.1. NCBI lineage: Eukaryota > Metazoa > Chordata > Actinopteri > Acanthuriformes > Acanthuridae > Acanthurus > Acanthurus tennentii. The sequence continues at coordinate 4,809,770 of JAPZDZ010000022.1, forward strand.
TGACTTACAGAGTGTTTCATTAAAAAAAAGTAACCCTAAGGTTAAAAGTTCCACAGTAATAGTAATAGTGCTATTTGCTACATGGCCATCACAGCACAATTTGCAGAAATGCTAATTAGGCTAAGCATTTCCACTTCAAGGAAGAATTGATGACATTTTGTAGCAGCCACATCCATTTGTGTTGTTAGAGATGCACCTCTGCAATATTTATCTCTCATTATTTCGAGCTCCTCATGACAGCTCCAAAGAGCTGATTTGCATTCATGTGTGATGGTGGCAGAGGTCTTCGAAACTGTTTAAATTGGACCACGTGCAATTTTCTTTTCTCTGACACTAGTGTCCAAATGAGCCTATGCTAACTACCAAATTAACATGTCTACTGCTCTTTCTGAAGTGCCCTTTCAAAGAAATCACACAGTATCTGCCCTTAAAATATATACAGTGTATTTAGCCAAAGACAGCACATGAATGAATACATAATATAGCAGACTGTTGTTACACACCGCCTCCAGTGAAAATAAAGTTTTTAACCTTGTTAGCATGTCCATATGGTGTGTTTTTAACGCACACATCATGAGTGACATAAGCAAAAAACACCATGTCAAAGCATTTACACTTTAGCTCTGCAGTGCACCAATGGCCTCCCACAAAAACTGACTCAGACAACTGGGTCCTAATACATCACACACCTAAGAACCAAGAACCGATCACATGAACATGGTGGGTCTCCGGTGAAACCAGGAGTACTGGATGAGAAGCCAGGAATATCTACTCCACTTTGGCAAGATAATCTTCACTATTTTCAAAATGATGGCAGAGAAGTTTTTTTTATTTCAGGTTGAAAGGCTGCAGAAGGAGGAATGTTCAGCTCTACTGTACAACCAAGAACATCTGAGACTGAAATCTTTGCCTGCAGTAGCATTTTTCTCTAGAGCTTTGCCACAAAACTCGTCCTAAAGTCTAAAGAACAGTCCATCCATTTATCCTGGAAAAAAAACAAAGAGAGCACAAGCCAAACATTGGTCAGCAGGTAAGTTTATTTCCCTCCTGTTTCATCCGTTTTTTGTGCCCAAACAAATCTGCAGCGGGATAGAAAATGTTAGCTAACATTCACTTACCAAGTTTCATTCAGCCAAATGCCACCAGGATATTTTATATAGCCGGAGATGTTGATGGAGAAGTTTTAACAGTTTGTCTGTTAGTGAAGCTGCTGATGTGGTCTGTGTGCTGGATGAGCAGAGTGGAAGCTGTGGGCAGGCAAAGGTGTGGAGGGACATCTCAGCCAATGTCAGGTACGAACAGATTGTTTTCATGGAGAAAAACTCAACAGATCTCCACTCTTGCAAATTATGGCTCCAACAAATACTTACTTGCCGATAATCACATTAAAGGACTCACTGCAAGCCAAACAATTCTGTCATTCCATGTTGAAATACCTACAATTCTATATGAGGTCTTTTCTGCAGAAACTTGATTCAAAAAGCGACTTTAAATGTTGACCCTTTGTTTCATTTTTTCCTGATGCGATGGGCAAATGCAATGGAAAACCACATTACTGGCACCTTGTTGAAATGGCAGCTTACTGAAAGGCACCATTGTTAAAAGGCCTTTACACAGATATGGATTTTTTTCTTTTGAATAAATGTAGATGTTGAGGCATTCAGTTCGGCCCCCCAAGAAAACTGTGTACAAACACAGTATGTGGCAAAAGCATGAGCACTAAGCCACTGGAATCACAGAGCTACTACAGGGATCAATTAGTAAAATGTAACATGAAGACTGATCAGCTCCAGAACAAGGGAATCAACAACTGCTGTTCTGTTCAAGACCACAGATCATCTCTGTACAACAAATACAACGACAACAAACAAAGAATTATGTAAAGCCGTTCTTACAAAAGAATTCTCTCCGGTGTGATGTGAGAAAGTTTGAGATTATGCCTCTATCAGATTAAAAAAACAAAAAACAAAACAAAAACTGTACAGACCAAACCAGGAAATATAGAATTGACATCAGTGCAAGTAGGTTTACTTTTTAAATTATGATCAACGATGTCAAACATCCCGGCTCTCGGACATGCTATCAGCCCGTCACAGCACAAGTGTTCCTCAGAGGGTGCAAAAATATGTTTGCAAGAGAACATATGGGCTCTTTGTGCTAAGCAGATATCCAAGCCAGATTTATTTATGCAACACTTTAAACAAAGAGCTTCATAATATTGCAAAGCAACAAATGACATGATACACAGAAAAACAAGCAGAAACAGGCAGGAGTCCAGGAATTATATCTGTACGCTGGGCTGTGTGTGTGTGTGTGTGTGTGTGTGTGCACAGTGTGTGTGTGTGAGAACAAAGGTGTGCATGTACCTCGGTCTCTCGCAGGCGTCTCCGCAGACTGTCGCTGGAGTCCTCCTTGTTCTGAAGCCTCTCCAGATCTCGCTCCATGCGCTCTTTGGCCATTCTCATACTCTGAAGGAGGTCCGTAGCCTCAGTGGTAGCTTTTAACGACTAAAGGTTTAGAGAAAAAAAAAAAATATATATATATATGGCAGTAAGTGTTCAAAAGCATTATTTCTCTAAACTCTCATGTCTCTGACAGAAGCACCTTGAAATGATTTAAGCAACACCAACATTTCTGCTGACTCCATTTCTTGGTAACTGATGTAAAGTTTATGTAAATAGGGCAGCGGTTCCCAAACTTAGGATCAGGACCCAAAATGGGTCGCAAACTTCTTTTCAACTTGCCAGTTTTCTTTGCTTTGCTGGTCTCATGAGAAATTGAATACATTTTTTAATTTTTTTAGTATAATACATTTTAATAAATGTTTTATAAGGTGGTGAGAAACTTACATTTTCAAACTAGCAAAATGGATTATTGCCTTCATGTTCTTTAAGTATTTGACAACATCCTGACTCAGGCAGACATGGTGAGTGAGTGTGTTGTCTTCCTGCTTCTATGTCCTCATTTTCAGAGCAAGTTTAGACTGAAAGTTTGTTACGAAGTGGTAAGAAACTCAACATTACACAAAACAAGTCTGATTGTTACCGTGATGAACTTTTTAATGACATGCGTACATTTGTTAACATTTTAAACTTATAGACTGTTCTGTGCTTCTTTAGTGGATTATAAAAGCTGGTGTTATGACATATCATGATGTGTTTTAGTTTGAAAGTCCACATCCACATTTCTCTTTCTGGTCTCTATCTGAATACAGAGGAACTGACGAGCCAATGCCGAGTTCAGTTGCTAATAGTAACCAAACAACTACGTCTGTAATCCAATATTTTTTAACAAACTGCAAACAGCTCAATTATTTTCAGAGAGAAAGTCCAGCCCTTGAGATCAATTCATAAGCTGGTTTGCAGAAGCAGAGCTATCCAAGCTGTGGGCTCCGTCAGCCTTCAATAATCAGCACCACTACCTAACATGCTCTTTGCAGAATGGGTGCTACTTTCAAATATTCATTTCTAGGAAAAGAAAATTAGGGTGAAATTATCTTCACTAATGAAGCAAAACTGTTTGATTGCTGATAATTAAGCAGTTACTCTAGTTTGAAAAGACAGCCTAATTGTTCTCAGGCCATAGACATGACTGACTGCAGGGAGACAGAGAGAGAGAGAAGGAGGTCAGAGACAGCAGAGGAGGAGCGATACAATCATTCCAAAGTGTAAAACGCTGTCACATCTCTTCCATTTGGAAGCCCAAGCTCATATAAATAATGCATTAATTTTCCCTCTACAGGAGCAGAGCATACTTCAACCAGTGTCAATACGGTGCCTCTGAAACACACTTCTGAACAGAAACCTCCTTACCATAAATCTGTTTTTGGTTTCAACCCAACAACACTTTTAACATGGCTGAGATTGTTACAGGAGCTGTGTGGAATTCTGTTTCCCCTTCATATAATGTTTTCCTCCTGTTACACTGTGTTTCCTGTTGTGGTGTCACCTCTGCTGCTCGGGTATGCTCGGTGTAGCAGAAATAAGTGGTGAGGGTGAAGTTGGGTTCAGGTTTGGGTGCAGGTTAAGGGAAGGAGAAACACTTCTGAAAATAGAATCACGTAACAAGGCCGAGGCTGCAGAGCGCTCATTTGAGGAGTTAGGAAACATCAGATCAGACTCTTCTTGGACTTGAGAAGCTGCAGCTTTTATTCTCTGACACACTGTAACCTATACTGTTTATTTACTGCCAGATTGACAACTTACTGGTAACATTTTCATGCTCGGCTCTCATTCATCGTCACTGATCTGCCGTTCGTTCTCTCTCACTCACCACACACAAAAGTTTTATGTTCTTTCTTCTCTGCATGTGGCTTTTTTATTTCAGGGAAGAAAGCTTTGTTTGAAACGAGACCGCAGGCAGCAAGACAAAAGACGGCTGAAAACTGGAGCTACTGCCTCGTGGTTGTATGCCTCCGCAAACCAGATAAATTGCAGTGTACATCCATGTGTGTCCAGACTCACCTATTATATGCAGGAAATAATGAAAGGTTCAAGTGTTCTGTCTGTTTTTGTTTTTTTTTAAGGGGGGGGTTAATGGAACTTATTACTATACTGACATTTACTGCATGTTATTCTAGTGAATTATTTCTAGTGAGAAACAAACCATCTTCCCTTCCACTATTTTTACAAACAGGTTTAGAGGACTGACTGAAAGCTTTGCCACCTGCTGCAACAACGACCAGCAAAACCAGTGAGGTTGTGGTGGACTACAGTGATTTAAATATGGATATTGCTACAAAGGAGCTACCAGTTTGAAAACAAGTCTGTTTCAAACACATAGTCAACATGCACAGGAGAACTACATCATCTGCACAGTTTAAAAGGTGGACACCCAATATTAGAGTCTCCAATTAAGTATCCATTCAAATTTGAAATGAGATTGACCTTTGACCCTTGAATAAAAACTGTCAGCACTCCTTCATCCATTATCAATTTATAAATTCTTTAGTTATGGCCAAAATGCATCCTGTGAGGTTACATTTCTGAGCGGTTCATCCTTGAGTCAAAGTGGACATTTAAGTCACATTTGAAGATATTCTCTCAAGGTGTTCCTGGATTACTGCTAACAGGAATGGGATTATTGGTCATATGTCCCCAGAACATCAGGACTCCATCCACAGCTGTTGCTGGCATGGGGGCATAATAGCAGAAGAGTTGGGAAATCTAACATCAGAGAACAGAAAACCAGACTACTCTCGATTCTCCAGCGAGTCCTGGATCACTGATACGTCCTTCAACAGAGGGACAACAAGAAATGTAACAAAATAGAGTTTTGTCACAATTTTTACCCTCAACAACTTCTGAACAAGGAAAAAGTAAAAGTAGAGCTCTTATGTTTTGTGAACAGGAATGAACTGAACTAAGTGGCAGTGCTTGAAGGGAATGTGACTTACCTTGCTAAGTTTTTCTTGAAGATCTTGGATCTTTGTCTGCTGCTCAGCAATGGTCTGAAAAAGAATCATTAAATCATTATCATATGCAAAGATTGATAGTTATGCCTATCATCTTTTGTCAAATTCACTTGAACTTATCCAGTGTTCCATCTCTACAAACGTTTGCAATCCTCACTGATCACAGAATCATTTTCTTGTTTTAATTAATTTCATGATCCACCTTCTCCAGTTTGGCCATCAGGTCCTCTGCCTCTGCCTTGCCTTGGTCTTTGGCCTGTAAAGATACAGGAAACTCTGAGATCTCTCCAGATACTGATCATAGCAAGTAGACAGCAAGTTCACACATCACAGTGACTACAACTAAGTGAAATATGACAGGATCAATGCAGAGTCCTACACCGGTCAAGAATGTACAGTGTGTTTCAAAGAAAACACAACTCTTCTATGTGAATCTGAGGTGAATCACAGCTGTCGGTTGCAGGGCAGACCTTCTGTATCCTATGCTGGCAGTCAGCAACCTTCCTCTTCAGCTCCTCGCTCGTCTGCCGTGACTCCTTCAGCTCGGCCTCATACAGGTCGCTACGGCGACGAGCAGCAGACAGGTCCTCCTCGAGCTGTCTGATGGAAACTCGCATCTCCTCCAGCTGGGCATGGTACTCCTGGACAAAGATCACAGAAAACCAGCCATTAGGAAGATGGAGAGGAGAGAAGAGGAGCAACAGCCCCACACACACCAAAGAAACAAGGGACAAAACACATGGAAATTTCCTATGTGACAAATGTAAGAGCACTTCAAGTACTTTGAACTAAGTAAAGTCACATCTCTGCAAAAAATGGGAAAAAAGAGACTCTTTTTTAAAATTCTGGCTATTTCTAAACCCTTTATCCAGGAAACATGACTGTATTTGTCAGCGTCAGCCATTAAGCCAAAGCTTTCACCAGTGCAGCGAAATTAGGAAAAATTGGCAAAAGTAAACAAGCTCTGCATCGGCTGCAGGGCTGTTTTTAGAATGAACCTGTTCTTGTTTGAGCACACTGCATCATTTATGGCAAACTCATTCATAAGAGATGCTTTTAGATATGCTGGCACCTTAACATGTTCAAACAAAACTGAAAAAGGTTCAACTTAGTGAAGGCAATTAAATATTAAATTGTCTATTAAAGCCATTACATGTCAGTTTTGCTGCTGGTGACGTGAGTACGGACACACTTCAAATATGTGCACAACCACGTTAATGGTATAAAAAAATCAGTGAACAGGGAGAGGAACCTGGAGAAAAAAAATTGATCAGTCAGAGTCACTTAATGTGTGTGTCTGTTTAATAGTGATTAGCCACAGCCGTGCAGATCTAATTTCAACCTCCTCATCAGCTCACCGTGCACATCAGCCTGTCTGTCAGGCTGATAAAAAGCAACATCCTCTTGCATCAAGGGAGACTGACGCTCAGCTGACACACATTAGGGGAAGTGAAGTAGACAGCATCAGACATGGTGAAAACATTGCATAAATAATTGGGCCAAAGTGGAAGGGGAGGTTACATATGTAAGAGTGGATTTTTGAGTGAAGAGACTGTCCCCTGACCAGTTAGCCTACATTAGCCCTCCATGTACCACACCAGTGAACTGACCTGTGTGGGTCAGGAGAGAAAAACCACTGATGGTGTTGCTGTGCACAGTACTAAAGTACCTTTATGCCAACGTTTCACTGATCATTTTGATCCCACCAGAGCAGGCTGACAGCTCCCGTCAATGAAAACTGAATGCATCTCCTGGGAACTAGCTCTCACCCTGTCGTGACTGCCCAAATCAATAAAAACTGTGAGTGAGTAATTTTTTGTAATTCTTCAACTATTAAGTCACTTAGTGTAAAGAAACTAAAGAAACTAAAGATGAGGGAATTCAGCTTTCAATATAACGTTAAACAAAAAAGACCTAGTGGAGACCTGAATCACAGTTTTCTTCTACAACAGAGAACTAGTTCCAAGTAAAAATGTCTGTTCTCGATTGCAAAAATGTACAAAAAATTTGTGCCCCCCCGCCCCTTTGCATTGGATTTTGGATATTTTTAATCATTTACTTGAGTTGGAATCCCTGAAAGACCAAAACAAGACATTGAAACTCAAATAATGTAGTTCAAAGGGGACAGTCACTCACTCCAACCATTTATTTCTACTACAGCCTGACAGATGTGATACCTCCTAGAGACTAAGGAAGACCCTCGAACATTTGCAGCCTTTGGGCTGCTGCTTCAAATCTCTATCTTCACTCTCAGCAGCCTCAACCATAAATAAGCTCGACAGGTATGACGAGTTTTTGTTGCACGGCATGGTGAGCATGGAGCTGTAGTGAGATTGATACTCTGCACCTACAGACATTCAAGGGTAGTATTGTTTTGCATTTCCAAAACCAAATACAAAGAGTCAGAGAGGGACATGTGGGAATGAAACAGCAGGTGCTAAGATCATAT
>JAPZDZ010000022.1:4899220-4914332 GCA_029783805.1 Acanthurus tennentii
AGATAGTGCTTTGATTGACACACACACACACACACACCCACACGCACACGCACACAAACCACCATTAAACCAGCAAAATGAAGCTGGGCATGCCCTTAACCAAGACCTTTATTATCAACTTCTCTGGCCCCAGAAGATGGTTGCTTTTAACAAAAAATAACTATTTTCATCAAACAGATTACAAGCAGATGCAAAGTTTTAACAAAAAGCTAAAAAAATCTCTTAACAGTCTAATATTAAACCCCCATTAGCTGTGGCGATAGGAGGAAATGATAGGGCATGACAGGGAATTATAATGATAATAATAATAAAAAATAATAATAAAAAACTAACATCTATGCACATGTTCTTTATGTTTGCTGCTACCTGTTGGCCAGTTTTTATTTATTTACTCTTTTTAGACATTTTCAGTTACAAGTTGGTTGTCAGGTCAGTGGACTGAGTGTTGAAAAGAAACTGACCATCAGAGGTCTTTTTGTGACGCCTTTTTACCAGTTTTGAACTAAAGACACTATTACCACATGCATGAAAAATGTTCCAATATTTTCAACATGAATTATTGAATCCTGCCATAGTAGGTGAGGTAAACATGGTTGTGGTTAAAATAAAGATTTTATTGCTGATAAGGTATTATCTATTAGTATTTATCATAATATAATTAATCAAGGATATGTCATGTGAGTTTTGGCGCCCCCTGTCCCCCATTTATAGCACTAGGAATGCAGACTTGGTAATTCTTAAAACCCTGTACCTGGATCAGAGTGAGCCTATCCAGTTGTCTTTTAAACAGTTGGGGAAAAAGTGAGTTGGATTATGTGATCCATGGTAAAAAAAAACAAAAAAACAAAACAGATCACAATATCCTGATCATTATTATCCCTGGATTATTATTAGCCCTGGATTTTAATAGTACCCTAATATAATTTTGAGGAGATCATTCACTAATCAAACTATTGAAAATTTTATCTAATCATCATACACTGACCTTGCCTTGTCATCTTGGTGCTTCAGGTGCAAGGTTTAGGACAACAATTGTGAAAACAAAGCTCAAATTCATAAAAATTTTTTTTTTTTCCTGTTAAAATCAAGTCAATTAGAGATTACTTTGTAGGGTAAAGTTTGGCCTGGTAGACTCCCAAATTACCTGTGAAAAAACTGCTATTCTCCAGCATTAGTCAACCAATTTCACTTGAAGTCAAATATAATAATTTGGAGCTAAATGTTTAGTTATCTCATCAAGACCAGCGGTGGACTATGCAACCCCTACGATTGATTAATTTGATGTCAGAGCCAAGAACATTTTTCTACTAAGACTACATTAAGAACGGTATTTAAACAAGCTCTCATGTTAATAGCAAACCCACCTCCCCTGAACTTCATTGTATTTGAAAAAGATTTTAATCATACAGAGCTGCCCCAGAATCTCTTACAGATGTTCAGCTGATTCATTTTTTAGCTAAACAAAGCTAAAAATCTTTAACTGAATAAGACTTAAACCTTTCCTATTCTTAAATTCTAAAAGATTATAGATAAGCTCTGGTTTTAGAGGTGCAGTGGAGTCTGTGAGGCTTAGGACGGTTTGAATGTACACACCTGTAAAGGAGATGAGCTACGGTAGGTGTAACTGGCAGGGCTGGCACAGAAAGGAGTTCTTAAACATACAAGCCACTAGGTGGAGCTAGTGAATGACTGGGATGGGTAAATCCTCTAGCAGTAAAGAACACTGCTGCACAGTAAACAGTGTAGTGTCCTTCCCTGTGTTTGAATACTCTTCTTTACCCAGGAGGGTTCCTAACTGTGGGAAATGACCTGGAAGTATCTAGGTGGAAACCATAATCAGAGCTGTCAGAATTCTCTAAAGGCTAAGGAAAAGTGCTTCTGCACTTCCTCTCTTATCTGCTTTAACTCAGGTTATACTGCACCATCCTTTATGATGCTAAGGGGAGATAATGCTATCTCACAACTTCTTGCAACAGCATTTAAAGCAACACACCATTCAGCCTACCATGAGAAAAAAAAAAATCAACATATCACATCATGCATTTTAAGCTTGTGGTTAGCTGTGTCGTCAACCCTTTGTCAGATGCTGTTTTTTTTCTCATCCCACAAAATAACTTCATCTGAGCTCTCCCCAGCCCTCAAGTTATTACAGCAGGCTGAGAACACACTGACCTGAGGGATGCCAGCAGGTCGTTTGGGGAAGAGGAGACCAAATGCTTTATTAACATTTGGTCTGAAGATTTTATTAAGGGCCAAAAAGAAAAATTTATAAAGCTATAATCAAGCTACATAACAAGTGCAGTGTGAAACCAAAACCAAGCGGACCAAAAGTATGCAATGTAACAAAAAATGTGAACTTTGGTTCACACCTTGGTCTGGACTTAAACACCTTTGTTTGTCTACTAGAGCCCCTTAGTAAGGAAAACAACAGCAGCTGTGAGATAGACACACTCAGACTCATGGGGCAGCACAAACACCCAGCACTGAGAGTGTCAGCTAGCTGGAGGTGTGGCCTTGCCCTAACAACATTATAAGGGGAGCCAATAAATAACATAATGGTTTAACACACTTATCTGGTGAGCAGAGGTGACCATTGTTTATAGCTAGCATACAAACAATATGAGGATGAAATGGCTTGTTTCAACTTTTGATAGCTCATAAAGATTTTATTCAAGATTCAAGATTTAAGATAATTTGATTGCCACTTTATTTCAAGTAACCTTATCTACTATTGCACTTAATTAGTCATCAACTACTCCCAAAAAGCAGAAAATTGATTTTTTAATTATGGGGTAGCAGAGTCTTTCTCTGACACTCTTTTACAATGCTATTGCATTAAAACCCCAAAAAGCTTATCTGAGATGAAGATGCTGTTTGACTGCAATTACAACAAGACTGTTATTTTGCAAGGATAGCAGGAGTCTTTTTTCCTCTAAAAAGGCTGCCTAAAATACTGTTCATTATCATACTGTTCAAAACAATATTACACAGAGTACAAGAAAACCATTTAAGGAGTCATAGTGATAAGCCATTGTGGGACCAAGTATACTATGGGTGTTGCCATGCTGTGGATCCATATCCACAGCATAGAATTTTTTTTCTTGTCTATCAGTGTAAATCTTGCCCATTACATCCAGTTCAACTTGCAAGCAACCAATTAAGACTTATTGACGAGCAAAAGTCTTGTGCTTGCAAGCAAAACTTTTGAAGTTGCCAACAAGACTTTTTTGTTGCATTAATTATTTGTTTTATTATTTTTTTAATTTGCAAGCAATGAAAATGTTTTGCTTCTAGAGAGAAAAAATTTGCCTCAAATCTCAGTAAAGCTAAGGTGAACAGCAGAGTTAAGTGATAATTCTCTGTGGTTTTGTCAATACAACTGCTCCCCTTCAAATCACACATAGTCATATGTGTAATGAAACTCTTACTGAGTTTTACTCTTAAGTTTTATCATGGTGGCGGAATTCTATGAGTGCTGAACCTGAGCTTCGGAGTTGCCATCCTAGGTTGTGCGATTAATTAATGTTGTCAAAAAGTGTGATTCTCATACTTTCAGTTGTCTGTCTGTTTGCTTTTTCTCTTTTCTGAAATCTGTTTGACGTACCAAGGAAAAATGGAAACATATGACCCACTTGTCAACCCTGCAGACAGACATTTGCTTAATGGTATGTCCTGAACTTACTCTGTTGTACCTAGGGAGACCAGCTCATTTTATCTTAGGAAACAATAGGAAATACCTCTCTAAAAATAGCACCATAAAACACAATCAGGATGTAAATTGTAAATTTGTTTTCCTCTCCTGCTCCACCTACAGTGCATTTATAGATATCGATATTACATTTCCCCCTTTAATTCCCTAGACAACTGTAAAAAGGGTGTTTGTGTGCCATTGCTTCAGTCATTCACATCCACACACTTCTACAGAGAACTGTTTAAAAATAATCACAGGTTACCCTTTCCAGCAGATCATCGGCCCTGTCCTCCAGCTCTTCCAGTTTGCCCGACCTCTCATCAGCCTTATTCAGATTGTCCAGCATGATGCCCTTCACCTCCTCAACATCCTCCTGGGCCTGCTGCAAGCGGCTCTTCCCATTCTCCTGTCCAATCAACACAAAATTGTTAGAGTGAGACGTGACATAGATTAATCCACTCATTCGGGACTTTTTGCAGGAAATCATGCGCTCACAGTTTGAGCTTTCCCTTAATGAAAGAAAGATAACAGTATGGATAATGGTAATTTCTAGTTGTAAACAGCCAGTTGTCAGCTTATTCTGTCTTGGGACAAATCCGGGCAGACAGGATGTGATACAATTTTGGTTTTGGAATAAACAGTGGAAGTTGGCATTGGTAGTTGGCATGAATGGTCGATTACATCATAGAATTTATATCTGAAGCACAGAGCCCTCCATGTTATTCCATGCACATACTCCTACTGTACTTGCACTGTCTCAGGGTCGCATCACAAAGTTTTGATGATCTATAGCTCCTCCATGGACTTTGTAATATACATATTGGAATGAATGTTACTGAAGTTCATTTAGTCACAATATTTTAGTCCTTCTGTGCTTTGGAAAGGTTTTTCTGCACGAGTCCACAAACTTTATATAGAGGAAACTACTCATACTGAGAGGATGAAATAGCTGTCTGATGTTGTCTGTAGCTCTTTGGGGAATTCTGTCAAGTCTGAGAAAACAAAGACGATTATGCTATGAGATATAATTTGTAATATTTTTTTAACAGAAGGCTTGCATTGATAGCTGGGGTTGTGAAATTTAAAGGATTTTATCATTTACATGGTAGGGAGAGTTCCACAAGAAATATAATAGTTTGCATTATGAGAATTAAAAAAATCTGTCTTCTGTAATTTTCCAGATAGAGGTTGACACTAGGGGTGTACCGATTCATCGATCTGGATCGATATATCGATTAGTTAAGCAACGATCCAATCAAATCGATTGAAACTCAAAACATCGATCAATATCGTCATCTTTAACATAAGCCTTTATTTTGAAATTCCGACCGCATACTCGTTTCACAGTTTCCGCCCAATTGGTCATCTTGAAGTTTCAAACAATGCAAGCAGCCAAAGTAAAGAGGATGACGACATTTACTCCCCTCTTGGGAATAAATCAGCTGTGTGGCAATATTTCGGATTTTGTTAAAAAGAATTTTTTTTCATTTAAATGTCTGAAAGCAATAACATTGTCAAAACATTAAAATTGCTTTCTGTTTTTTCTTTAGGTGAAATGTAACTGATTGTGTTAAATATGTACATAATATCGTCTTAAATTGATCGAAGGCCCCTGAATCAAATTAAATCAAAATCGAATCCTGGTAGACTTTGTGATATCGGCAAATATCATATCGTTGTCCAAAGAATTGATATGGTATCACATGGTCATGAAACTGGTGATTTTCACCACTAGTTGACATTAGGAGTGCTTAAGTGTCAGACACTCAGACTATTGTTTTGTATTTGTTCTAGCACCAGTTTTGTAATTAGTGTTTAAAGTTTTAGCTGTTTTCGCTGTATTTCCTTCATGTTTTATATATGTACAATTTTCCAAAAAATAAGTGAAAAGGAAATCTTGCAGCTTGCTGTCCACATAGAATGTCAACTGTAAAAAATTTAACCTTTGCCTGTCTGATATAGATCAGACTGGCTTATTGTTTTGTAAACACAGCAACAGTCATGCTCGGGGTGATATCAAAAGTTTTATCAAGAAAATTAAGTACACATATTCTTTATACTATAATACCATTTCACGTTGCATATATTGGCACTGTTGGTCTGAGTAAACTGATCTACAACACAGTTGAAATTTATTTATGTCTTTTTCACAGAAAGAGACATAAATACCCCTAAACCCCATTCCTTGGCTGCCTGGCTTTAGCACATTCACACAGGCATGCCATGTTTATTTCAAACTTCAGACAGCACAGGTTGGCGGATGGGCTGCCACTAGGTAAAAAATACAAATAGGAAATTTTCCAGCAACATTGCAGTGTATGAAAAAGGCATATCTTGGAGATGTTCAGTGCTTTCACTTTGTATCAATTATGCCCATTAATACATAATTCTACATCGATGGATCATTGCACTCTTATGTCTTATGTCTGTAGTGAATTTTAGTAGAATATATTATCCTGATGTGACATGATTTGAAGTAGACTGAAGTAAGAGTACATTAATGTTACTTAGAGTAACTGAAGCACCGAAACTTTAAGATAGGAAAAAGAAGAACAAATTATGAGACAGGAAAGTAGAAAGATAGATAGATAGATAGATAGATAGATAGATAGATAGATAGATAGATAGATAGATAGATAGATAGATAGAACTTTATTGATCCCTTTGGAGACTCCCTCAGGGAAATTATGGAAGGAGAACAGGTTTTTCTCAGATCATGGGAGCAGTTGTTTACCCTAGTCTGCTCTGAGGTAAAAAAGTAGCACCCACTGGCTTATCAAACAACAACAAGGTAAGTACAGATTGATAAGAACTCTCAAGCAGGACATTTAGAGAGAAGTTTGAGTTTCTGCTTCACCTTTGCTCTCTGAGCCGTGAGAGGAAGCCACATTCTCAGAGGGTGACAGGAAGAGGAAACCAACAGATGTATCTTGATATCATAATTCACTCTAACTTCCTTTAAAAATTTGGTGTAAATAGGTGCAGTGCTGTAGCTTAAGAAAAGTAGATTTTGTTTCAATAACTTATGGAAAATGACTGTGCATGCCCTGAGAGTCCAGTTATCTAATTTTTGGCCAGTCACAAATGTAGTTGATCAGTACCTTATGTTTAAGATTAAATCGCAATGTTGTAACACAGGAACTGTTGCCATTCCAGTTCCCCTCCTTGCTTCCTTCCTTCCCTCTCTCCCTCCCTCCTGCCTGTATGTACCTGGCATGTCCTGGGAAACCACACCCACACCATGTTATAGCATGTTCATTATAGCATTGTGTGAAACACATTCTATTTAACGATGAAAAATATTGTGCTTTTAGGTAATAATAAAAAATATTGTGTTTTCAAGAAGGCCTTAACAACAACAGAGTTCGTACATAACAGGCACTAAGGTTTCTCAGATGTAACCATGCTGTAGTTTAACTAAAACGTATTCTTACTGTATAACTAAATGGCTTCATCTGTGAAAGATAAAAAATTGAGGAGAGGACCCAGAGAAGTTCTTCTTTTTTTACAATGACATTTTTTTCACTTTTTGTTTGATTTATTTTATTTGTATCCATTACTTCACACCTGCCACTCTTAAATTGAAATCTGAGCGTGAGCACCCTCACCCATTACATCAGCTGACTCTATACAACGCTGTAAAGACACGCTTCGATTCTTTAAATGTGACTTCTTGATTTTCTTTAATTGAAGAACAGTTAGCCTCCTATTGGCCTTACTATCTCTATCTTATTGGACTTTGCCCTTAGATTATGGTTCGTGAAGAGTGCACTTCAAATAAATATTCTGCCAAAGTAAAATCTCCTGTTTTTCCTCTCTCTTCATACAGAATCTGTTAACCATTATTAAAGAGCATTTTAGTCAATAGGACATTTATACTGACTTACCATGTCTGTCGCGTTCTCGTGTTGTTTATGTCGGGGTTGTCACCGGATCCAATGCATTTGTAGGGCGACCAAATATAATTTTAAAAACAGGAAACACAGCACACGGCTCTGCAGCGTTAAACCTGCTTCAAAGTTTCAACTGGTGCTGTGCCTTAAACCCGTGCAACGACTGAAGCTTCTTTTTTAGACTTTGTTTTCTTCCTCTGAGTTTGACACCGCCTCTGTCGGAGGAAGTGAAAGCACTTCTCGCTTAGTGTTGTTGATCCTATGCCTGTTGAACGTTTTGCTTCTGGTCATGCAGCATTCAGGGTATTCCCGGAAACTTTACAATTTACTGTAAGCACCTCATCCGGGTTCTTTGACATGTCCAAAAACCGCTGCGGCTAGTTTACTTGTGTTCGTCGATAAACTGCCGCGGTGGGCGCACGCATGTGATCTCTACAAGCAGCTGTTAAGTTGCTTGATATAACTTAAAATCGTTGATAGTTTCCATTTATCAAACTTTTGATGGGCCTGACACTCGCTTTCTTGTTGCTGCAGTTTATTCCTCTAGATGCAAATTAAAAATTGCTCAAAATTATTTTTTGGTGTGTATATTTGTATATTTACATAAACAACGGTATATTATTTCCTTATATTATTTCCAGTAGCCATAGACTGACCACTTGTGCTTTAATAAATCTCTTGTGTTTTAAATCATGCTAACTGCAAGGAAAATGCAGGCAACTTTACATACACTGTACAATGACATAAAGAAAGGTGAGCTGAAAAAGGAAAAAATTGAAAGGAACTAAAAGTTCCAGATTCTTGTGAGTTCTTAGCTCAGTCAGAGGCTGAAGTAAAAACAAATGACACACACCATCAGTGCCACCGTTGCCCACTAGCTTATATCTTTTTGTATAGGAGAGCTACATATTTTAGCTGTTTGGGGGGAACAGACACAAATGATCTTGCACTACTCCAGTGTGAAACGCTGGGGAAAAACTAATTTTCTTGAAGGCAGATAAAAAAAAAAAAAGACATTAAGTTTACCCGTTCTAGAACATATTTGGAGATGCTGCCAGAAAACCACACTAATCTTGAGGAATGTACTCTAACAGTAACATCATATGTCAGCAAATGTGTTGATGATGTGGTGATCACAAAAGTACCAGAATTATTCCCCAACCAGAAAAAATAACAAAGATATGTGACAAATGAGTCATTATATTACTGCTACAAAAGCAGGAGTTTCCCCATCATGTGTGAGTCCACATTGGCTGATGAGCTTAAATCTTTATATGCTCGCTTTGATCTCCTTCACAAAGAGTCATAATATTCCTGGCTGTGTACCAAAAGCATGTTGCTAGTCAGTTACTGGATGTTATTACTTACATTTTTGCATATCACAGTCACAGGTGAATGTTGCCAACTCATAAAAGCAGCTATAGTACTTGTACTTTAAAAGTCTGCAGTTTCTAAATGACTACTGCCCTGTGGCACTCACACCAGATTTGATGAAGTTCTTTGAAAAGCTGGTTCTTCAACTTCTCAGCTAAAGTAAGCGAGGAGAATTAATTTATTGCTTAATAATCAATTGGCATAATTTTCTGTTTTTAATAGTAGCATAAAGGAACTACAGACATGCAATATATGAACCTCTGTGGAAACAAAATAAATGAATTGTGTAAATGTTTTTATAACCCACATGAGGTTACAAAGTTGCTTTTGTTGAAGCTGCAATTTCCTTCCCGTCAGAGGGTGGCGAGTGCGCTATGGTCAGATTCTAAACCATTATTAACCGTTATGCATTCTATTCTCAGCCGTTATGCATTCTATTCTCAGCCGTTATTCACTCTTTTTGGGTGAAGACGTTGCCTGAAAACCACATAATCAGCCTCTGAGAACTCCCGGGTGAAACACTGTGAAAAGCTGGAAGTTGGATGAAACACTGCTGTTTGAGGGCTTTAGCTCCGATTGGTTTTACGCCCAGACCAGGTTAATTCGAGACCTGAACTTGCTGTTCAGTGGCGAGCCAGCCTAGAGTGGAGTTTGACTGTAGAGGAACCAGCAACACGGTGTGGCCAGCCGCAGGATCCCTCTGCAGAAGACAGTTTCATCACGACACGAAATCGACCTCTCTTTATTCGCAAACAGATAAGACACTAAAAAAATCTACCCGGGTAGTTGAACATAGACATCACAAGAACACACAAATATACACAAGAGACTCTTAGTTCCTTTCCACAAAGAAGCAGTGAACATTGAACATTGAACTCGTCTCTTATTGTTTTATGAGGACATTTCCAAAGGGGACACTGTTATTCAAATTTTATTTATTTTATTTTCTTGGGCCCTTTTATTGTGCGGCTGTGCACTTTAGGAAGCCGGCTTAGTTAGGTAGGGTCTGTGATTTTATGTTTTCTATTTTCGTATAATACATTCAAATTCAAAACTGCTCAATTGTGTATGTGTCATGTTTATCTGCTAACAACTGCTTTCAGGCTTTGCAGCCGTTCCTGGATCTTATCGATACTGGCCCAATATTAAATAAATCATCCTTAATACACTCACCTGTGGTGACGGTTACATTTTTGTTTGTAGTTTGAATTAGCTGTAGATATAGAAGGTCTGAAGATCTGATTGTGAGAATGTTGAGGTAGGTCCATCTTATTATTGAATTGAAATTTTTTGAAAATTATTCTGAGTATGATAGATCTGAATAAATTTGTGTCGTCTTGTAAGCTGATGCAAATTGAGCAAAGATAAAGGGTATGCATGACACAAAAATGAGGAATTTCATACATAATTAGTCTTTAGACTTTTTATCACAAACAAAGTTAATATCGAGCTAAATTGTACAGTTCATAAAGGACATCAGTTTGACTATTTATACAACAGCTTCATGGCAATTCAGATGCACTGACTGGTGTCTCCTTTAAATTTGGTACCCCCTGACAAAAAGTAAAATATGTACAGAATTAATTTACGTATAGGTCCACATGTGTATGTTTATATTTATATCAATAAATGTAGATATAGCTCTTTAACTGTTTTTTATCCTATTGTATTTCATTGTATGTTTAAGGACTACAAACCCTTATTTTATATTTCACCTTGCATTGCACAAGGATGAATAAATTCCCTTGTGCTTTTATTTTGAAGTACATGACACGATATCTACATGACCCAACAAAAGTAATTATGATGCTTACTTTGTGCAATACCAATACATTTATGAAATGTTATTGTTTTTAACTTTTAACAAACCTAATGAAGAAAAACAGGGTTAAATGGAGAACTTTAAGTCATGCTGGCATATGTGTTTAATTTTAATAGGTGATGTCGCTAACTTTTTCATATTTGTTGTCTATTATTTCTCTGAGTTGTTCTTGAGATTACCAGAAGCACCTGAATGTAGCAGCAGTAACTCTCTGCAGTGACACTGCCTTATCTTCTTTATTCAGCAGGGAAACTAGAATCGCAGAACAGACAAATCATAAAAATCATATGTTTGTTGTCTGTTTAGTGACATTGTGGCAGTATTCTGACTCATCCTCTTGATATATCTTTTAACTAGTGCATTTCTATCAGGCTTTTGCAGACTTACTGAAGAACACTGCGCACTGTTTGGTCAATGATGGGTGTTCCCTACTTAATATTGCAAGAAAGGGACTGCTGATCCACCCTTGTGAAAAATATGTCTTATATTCACACAATATTCCCACAGGGATAATACAGCATGTCTTTGGCACAGAAAAATAACTTATTGACCTTGCTGCACTTTCTGGCACTCAGTGTCTGACTACAGAATTCTGTCCCTTTAATTTTGACCTATTAGCAGTATTTGTAATTCTCTTTACACTTAACTATGTTGTCTGTGTCCTACAACAACCTCTTCAAAAACATATATATAAGTCATAACATATGTCAATGCATTAAGAGAATTGTCACTTTTTTGAAGGACACTTCTTGAACCACAGGCCATTACTCAAACTGCTCAGCATTAAAAACTGAACAGGCTCTTAATTGTAACTGTTGCTGCTGTTTGTATGTGTCCCTGCCACACTCATGATAAGAAGCTGACAGAAAGACAACACAATTCCATTGTAACTGCGTCACTCACACAGGCAATTAAAATTCTTTCCAACAGTCAGACAGTTAAATGCCAAATACCACATCACTAGACAGACTCCTTTCTCTCTTACTCTGGAAAAGGTCTAAGCATAATGAAGACATCAAAACAAACTTAGGTCAAAGTATGTAAGTACTATATTTCTGTAATCTCTATCAAAGGATGCAAAAAATGAATATAACTAAATGCAGGATATAAAGCAAAATGGGTCTCAGAGGTTTAAAAGTAAAGGAATATCTGAATTAGGATACTAATTAGGATAAATACCAAATACCAACTTTTTTTCTAAGACCTTAATTTTCTTCTTTATATAAAAAAACACCACTACTAGCAACGTGGCGTTTAGTTAGCGTTTTAGTCAGTGTTGGCCCTCATTTAAAGAATCTATATTTAAATGAGGTACGGGGTAAATTAAATTATTAACACTGTTAAAAATTTCAAGAGTAAGAAGTCCAGACTGGAATGGAATCAGTGTCTACTGTTCAAATTTTCATGGAACGCATGACAAAACCTTTGACCTACATCTGTACCAGTTCACTACAAACAAGTGTATTCCCAAGAAAAATGAAAACAGTGGGCCTACACTCTACAATATTTTACTGTATCATGGTGCCCCATGTAATAGCATAGTAGTGTATTGCTGTGCAGAGGTATGGTATGCTGTGCACTCTATACAATAGTGTAGCAGAGGGTATCATACTGTGGCAGCGTGCAGTATAATATAGTGTAACGTTAACTGTCATCATTAGCTAATATACCTCATATTGAGTCTACTATTTCACCATAGAACCCACATAATCTTTGATAGAGTATTAACCTTTTTTCGGCAAAGCAACATGGAGACTTTGTGAGGTCAGAGCTCAACAAAAGGCTTGTTGTTGGGAAAGCTGCATTATACAAAGGCCGTATTCAGCATGCTGACCACCCTCCCCTTACATCATCGTCTAGTTCTCGTCCATGGATGGTGGACTATGACTATGACTATGAATCTGAGTCCAGGCTGATTTCCCATCAGTAACAAACGGGCTTTCAGTAGACTTTTGTTTTATGTTTTTGTTTGTGTTAGAGGGTCTAAGATGCAATTGTTCCAAAAAACCATCGGGCCTTTTGTAATGGAAATAAAACCTTATGTTTTAGTCACCTCACGTAGACAAAACAGCACATTCACTCTGATGGCATACAAAGGCTCACCCTGTGGAGTCAATAGGAAAGGTAAGCCTGTTACAACTTGTTCAAAAATCTGCCTGAGGTTTAGTTTGGCCAACACTGTAGCTCTTCTCCAGGCTACAAGTTTGTTTCAAAAGCAGTATTAAACATTTGTAGAGTAGGGTATATCTAAAAAAAATACTAAAAAGTATACTGAAGAAATTGTTCCCCATCCTAATTTTGGTATATTTGTCAGCTTTATGTGTTATCTTTTAGGTCAGGATATTGTAAAATAAAAATATGGAAAAATGAAGTATTTTATGAAAAACAAACAATTAAGATATTGGTAAAGAGACCTCTGTCAGACATCTGTGTTTACTTTGCAGATATGTGCGAAGAGAAGGAAAACAGAGTTTTCTTTTAATTTTAGTCTGAACTTATATGGGAAATACCTTTGAGATGTCATTACAGGGGCTTTTTTTAGAGGGGGCATCAGATTGAGCTGATGTTTTCCAAGTGACATTAAGAGGTGGTGTGCTCTCACTCTAAAGTGGATGGCTCAGTTGAAACAGAGTTTTCTTTAATATCAATCTAAACTTTAGTGAAGACCCAGTTTATACAAGTTATTTTGGAAGGTTTCATTTGATAAAAATCATCAGATTGTGATGATTTTTTTTTTATTATCTGTTTTCTCCCTGAGGTGAAGAGAATCTTTTAAACCAAGATGTTGTTGTAGAAAGGTGTAAGAATTTGTTTTAGTTACCTAAAAGACAAAAAATATTTTTTACAGTTTGCAGGTAGTATTTATTATCATTCTTATCTATACAAATTGTATTATTTTTGTGTATTTATTATCTTGTTCATAACTGACAAACTGACCCTATTATTTTGAAACCACATGTATTGGAAAGTCGCTTTTGTTTTGTAATCAATTTTATGCACTTTTACCATATTGCCTAGTATACACACATACCACAAAATAAAACATAACAAAACAAAACAAAAAACAAAAAACAAAAAGGAAAACCAAACAAACTAAATAACCTGGGGCCAGTTTGTCTATGTTTTTCAGAGAAGCCGGTATTTCAAAAACTCTAATCCAGATCTCTTTTGGCTATCCCAGATATAATTGATCCTGCAGATTTTGTCCTGATTTTTCAAATACATCCAAGATAGGTTAATGTGATCCAGATACCACAAGTTCAGGATCACATTATCTGTATTTGCAGTCTTTAAAGCAACAGTAAAGCAAGTGCATGAGGAAGAGATAGGATCACACAATACGTAGGCTAAATCAAATGTCCCACTGGATCAAAAAGGTCAAACCTATGACTTTTCCATCAACATACTAATATTTGTATTGATAAAGGGACCTATAGATCATGGGACCCTAAGTGAAATGATGGTTCACATATGCTTCTCTTGGAGTGGTGTCACTGGTAGTTGAGGGTCATATTCTTGGGGCCATCCATTACAGGGGGGATATTGTGTTTTTCAGCAATGTGAGAATGATGTTGCACGCTCGCTGTGGAGCTACACATAGGTAGTTCAAGCATGCAGAGCACCTCTTCAGCACCCCAATTATTGTCCCTAGTCATTTTTCTGAGAGCTTTGAGATTTGTGAATGTATGTTTTGATTTGATTGAATATTAATTTGATTAATTGTTAATTGTTTAATAAAGGCTGGATATTGTTTTGTCATGGTCTGTATCGATTTCCAATGCAAACATCAAGTAATAAAACAGTAGAATATGTGCAATGTGTCCTGCAGGTCTCTACATCCACCTTGAATCCATGCTGAATCCACCCTTACACAGGGATCAGGGAAATCCTGATATTTAGCATCAAACCTATCCTAATCTCCACCTTAGAGCTTTGAAATACCCAAAACTGACATTTGATCTGGATTCTAGGTAGGATTGGATTACCAAATTATGTAGGATCAGGAACATAAAATCTCTTCTGAAATACCCAGTTATGAGATTTAATCCTATCTGGAGGATCCTGATCTGGATTAAAAGTTTTGAACAAACGATCACGACACAAATGCATACCCGACAACGTGAACACATGGACAATTTATTTTCGTGTTCAGTGTTTAGAAAATATATGGAAACATACATTACGAACAGGGGCGCAACTACTCATTTGGCAAGTGTCCCTTATTCTTCTACACATGATCCGCGGTAAAACCTCCTTGGTTCCCTACTAGGGTTGCCAACCGTCCCTTAAAAAACGGAATCGTTCCGTATTTGGAAACAAAAGTACGGGTCC
>JAPZDZ010000022.1:4936267-4947122 GCA_029783805.1 Acanthurus tennentii
CTCTGACAAGAAACACAAGTAAACATGCACTGTTGAATACAGATCGCTAGCCTTTGAGCCAGATAAATATGCTGGCCAGCGAAAGCTGCTACTCGCTTCTGGAATAGGCGGGACCGACGTCATCGTCTAGAATCTCAGCGCTGATAGGTTGTCCCGACACAGCTTCACGCGAATATTTCGCGTGAGTTAAATTTTTTGGATTGGATTTTTTTTTAACGTATTCGCATCGCGCCAATCACGCGATTCGCGCCGCCGGCAAAATTCGCCTCTTTGCATTGACTTTGTATGTAATCTACTCGCGCGAAAAATTCGCTTCGCGTCCGGTGTGAATAGTAGCAGTAGCAGTTTAAGGGAGGGGCCTGGCAAGTTTTTCTTTTGGGTTTTTTTCTTGCGTTTTTTTCTGAATCATAGTCAAACGCCGGAGATACATTTAAGCCCTGAACAGTTCTAATGAGTTAAGTGTCTTTTCTCCTGGTGATTAAAGGAGATGCAAGACTTTATCCTCATTATTAAGTAAGCAATACATTTTGAAATTTCAAGATTCAGTAGACCTTAATTAGAAGAGGCTATTTTTCCAGTCAGGTCATGTAAAATGCCAGTTCAACTGCCCAATCTTACCTCCTTTTACCCGAGCCAGAGGCCTCACAACCCTCCTTGTGCTCCTTGGCTCTGTCTTCACAGTCACCCTGTCCCTCCTCGTAGTCTGCATCAAAGTCTGGGCAGTCATCTTCTTCAGGCTCAAGCTCAGGCTCAGCATTCACATCAAATACATGTTCACCCTGCTTCATCTTCTCCAAGAGCTGATTAATGGTCTGAAAAAAGACAGACAGTCAGATGGATAAAATGCAGGAATAAGAGGTGCATAAGCACACTAAGAAGTATTAGATAATACCAGCAGAATAATTAATAATGTTAAGTTTGGTGGCTGAATGGTTTCTCTGACCTGGTCAGGATTCCAGCTAGTGAAGGAGAAGTCCTGTAGGGAAGGGCAGATTGAGCTTTTCTCTTGGGAACGTTGCAGTCCGGCTTGCAAAAACACAGCACAGGAAGGTGGGGTTAAGTACTTTTACTGAGAATCAGATGCAATGAGAACAGCTTAGAGGCACTGAGTTTTAGAGAAACACTTGATGGGACAGTGTCTTATAAAAATTATGTTAATGAAAGAAAACAATGTTTGGGGTTGATAAATGTTTCTTACCCATGAACGGTGATGCAGGGACTCCTAGTGGGGCTGGAGGAGAGTAGGAAGGTCTGGACTGAAGAAGGGTCATGTAAGAGGGGAACAGCAGCTCACAGCGACTATTCTCACTAAATAGAACTGATAGGAAGACACCAGCTGTGCTGCTCTCATCAAAGGATGAGGCCATCCGCTGAAACATGGGGTCGACCTAGGTGAAAGACCAGTTTATTATGTTCATGTTCATATGATAATAAAACTGAGAAAAACAAACAAACAAACAAATATACTATATGATGTATTATAGTATTAAAAAGATTAATCAACTCTTATGTGAAGAAAACAGGTCTACGCTCACTTTGTTTTACCTCAAATACCCTGCTCTGCACAGGTTCTCGTATGACAGCAGCTTTACTCTAAAGCTTACGGTGTAGCAGACTGGCTAGCTGTCCACTGCTGGAGATATGGAGCACTCCCTCTATTTTTTTTCCCCATTCTCAAACAGGCAGGAGACTGTAAAATGCCCTCAAATAAATTGATTAATGCTACAACTTTTTCCCCTCAAAATAAAAAGGCTCTGTTTATTAATCTTGATTGCCAGTTATGTTTCATATGTCAATGTAATAAGGACACCACTTATGGTACACACGAAATGCAAGAGACTGAGAACAGGGCCCTGTTTCAATTAATTAAATTCAGAATCAGTTTTGAATCGAATAATAATATAAAATGAGATCATATCAAATCATGATCTCCCCATAGATTTACAGCCCCACAAACATGCTTACTTTGTTTGTTTTGGCATGGCCCCTCATCAAATTTTAAATAAATTTCCTTTAAATGTTATGTCACACTTGCCTATCATGCTTAACTCATAACTATGTCACAATAAGAGGCTTAATACTCTGGAAATGCTGTTTCACTGGGAAAGAAATTTGCAGTTATCTCTAAATGCTCTTTTTAGGATAACAGCATCGTGACCTGTGTCTAATTATTAATCTTAAAACATAACTATAACCATACCAATCTTTAGTCAGGCATTTAGTGGATATGAGACAACTATTAAGTTTTAATCTATAAAAAAATGATATTCTGCAACCAAAGGAATTCTGCCATGACTTAAATAATGTAATTATGCTCCTTACTGCTTCTGTCCAACAGCATAATTTCCTTAAAATTACGGTGGGTGTCATTAAAACTTATACTGTTTAATTAAAATGAAACCATACCTCACACTTCCTCTCAGTCTCAGCACTATTGATGTTGCTAAGATTCTGCTCTACTGTCCTCTTTGGAGGCCTCTTTTTCTTTGGCTGCTTGGCAGTCACTTCACCCTCTGTAATTCCCTTATCTCTGTCCTCTTCATTTAGTCCATGGTCTGTACATGCACAAAAAAATGAAAACAAAAGCAAAACAAACATGTTGAAATAATGAACCAAACAGTTTTTTGTGGGACAATGCCTGAAAGTCTGCTTCTTAGCTTTCGTGAAATTCAATATTTATAATAAATTCCTACAACAAATATGATAAAAATAAAATAAATTAAAATAAACCATAATAAAACAAATAAATCACATTGCTGAGGCTCTCACCCTCTCCAGGCTTTGTCTCAGCACCCAGACCACCCAGCACTCTGTAGGCATCAGCATGAACAGCATCTACCCTCACAGCATAGATCTTTGTACTAGCATCTAAAGTGCCAGCTGCCACCTAAAGGACACAGACACACACATTCACAGATTTAATCCCTACATCCTATGCACTGCTTGTATCATCTATCAATAGTATATAGTATATATATCAGTAGTATATAGAATATATAGAGGCATTGTTTCCTCAAAGACTCTCATTTTTCAAGTTTGAAAATTGTAAGAAGCATTTGGGATAATGTAAGCACAAAATGTAAAGTATTAGTATAGTTTATAGTTTAAATTAAGATATTTTTTATTTTACATATTGTATGATATAATTTTGTCAATGTGCTACAATGTGATGTGACTTGGCATTGTGTTTATAGCGTTTCTACTAGATAACCAAAGATGGCCAACTAAAAAACTCTATAAATAATCTACAATATATAAACATGTATGGACCCATCAAAGCATTGATAAAAATCTTGTAGTTTATGCGTAGTGTAAGGAAAATAGCAGAATTTTGAAATAATTTCCCAGGACAAGATTTTCCAGAACATTTTACTTTTTCCTCACATTTCTCAGCTGTTTTCCATGATTTGACATTTGTATAATTCAGCATGATTCATTAAAACTTTTGCCAAAAATGCTAAACCTCAGAGACTTTAATGCTCTATTTCACTGCCTTAATGACCTACAAATCAGTTGTCCTTTAACTTTTAGAGCACTCCACTGCACCCCCACCCCAAGAAAAGCTGATCACACTTACTCCCTTTTTCTTTGAAACAAAACAAAACAAAACAAAGCAAAACAAAAATGACATTCACCAATATCCCCCTGTTGTATGGATTGTTTGTGTCATTTCATTTATCTTTGGCCTCGGGCTTTCATTAGCCAGCTTTCACACATAAAACACTCTGATAGAGACTTGTCCTGTCTCTCCATAAACCAAAGGTGGGGTAACTACAAAAAAAAAGCTTCACTATTTTTGATATGTAGTTGTTTGCATTTCAACATTTCTCAGCCATGCTGTTCCATTCATAAAGACGATGTGTTAACACTAACAGTTGGCTAAGTATGTAAAATACCTTACAAAAGTGGTCGCTTGTCACAGAGCTAGACAGTACAGATTGATAGGTCACAGAGTTGTTGCTATTAAAAACAGAGCCTCCCTACACTTTCCAGAGTGGGTCTTTATGAAAAATATGATATACAGACTTTTGTATAAAATAATTTAGCCAGTAAGGGTCTTTTTATGCTTTAATTTAACATGTGCACTTAGACAACCTTAGGGCAGAAAAGCCTTGCACTTACCCTGTGCTATCCTCTTGATAAACACTCAGATTATTTTACACAACCTCAGCTTTGCTTGTACAGCACTGAAAGTTAACTTGCAATATCCAACAAAGCTAAGTTAAGTGTTGACAAAAAGGTAACAACGTCCATTGCACAAAAGAAGTAGGGAAATCTAAACTGCAACAAAGCACAGATTGAGTTGGATGCCAAACATTGTTTTCTGTCTATGCCACTCAAGATGGGAAACATAACAAGTTTCTTTTCAAGTCATGGAACCTTTTCAACATGTGAAGAGGTACCATTACAGCCACCACATCATTATCTTGATAAGTTACAATACAAGCTAACTTGTATTGTTTTCTTAAGGCATGTTATCAAATTACATACTGTGATAAATGTCAGTTTTCATTAATATGGAAAAACATACTGTGATCATATTTTTTTGCAATAATGCTCAGCCTGTTACAACAAAAAGACAAAGAAACTAAGATAATCTCTTACACAGTTGAACACATAATTACAGTCGCTGCTTTGTAGGTTTATCATGACCACAAGGTTTAACTATGGAGTAGCTTTGAGAGACACAGTATAACACATTTTCAGCCAATTCTATGAAACTAATCAACAGCAGTAAATAAAAACTCAAACCTTGAAGTTTGTGAGCTCAGAATCCTTCTGTTTGAGGATGTCAGCCATGTAATCAATTAGATGCAAACCAAAGGCATTTTTTGTGGTGATTTTCTGAACAAAAAAAGGAGAGAAAACAGAAAAAAAAGCAAATGTTTTAGTGAGTCAGTTGGTCCATTTAGTTTAATTTAATTCAAAACACTTTATTCGTCTCCAATTTGTAAGGCATGCACAGTAGTATGGTAAAAAAAAAAAAAAAAAATTGACACACTACATATACTTACATTCTCAGTGGACAGTTTTATGCAGGTTGAATAATGCTCTGAGATCTGTGCATTCGATAACTTGGGCACAGCAGCTGGAGTCCCTGTGGCACTGCATACACATAGAAGATCTTTTTAAGGTCTCGTCTCAGACGCATATTAGCAGGGTATGCAAAAATTGACTTTTAGAGCCATGACTTAAAATGTTGATAGAAATCATAGTCAACCCAAATTTATAATATAAACTTTGAATGACATTCTGCAACTAAAGACACTCAATCACAGGCAAAAGCATATTAAAACTTTAAGTTTAATTAAACTTTATTATCTCTACAACTTACCTTTGAGATGTAGAATCATTAAAGGAGGAGTCAGTGGCAGCTTGAAGATCAATGACTCTTGACCTCCTGCGCTGACGTCGTTCCTGCTCATCATCATTACCAGGGAAGGCTGCCAGCAGTGGGGTACTACAAGCTGCAGGGGACAAACCCTTGTTCTTCAAGGAGGATGATGTCAGTGCTTGACGTACCCGGGCAATGGGTGTAGAGGCTGCACTCATCTTAGCTGGAGACAGACAAATAAACAAACACATGGACTACATGTTTACACAAGTCTAAGTTTTCCTTCAAGAAGAAAAATAACTGAATCACTATAAACAATAAAATGAAAAAAGCAGCAGAAGTAACACATACTGAAAAAATATTTGTATTTTACTTGTGCTGCATTTTTTGGTTGAAAGTAAGAAAATGAAATATGATAATGTTAACTTCTCGATATACTGCCACTGTGGCCACACTGAAAACTGAGCTTGAAATAAGTTTAGGCTGTGCATGTCATGGTCAACAGTAAATCACTAAAAAAGACAATCACACAAATAACAGCTCCCACAGTCACGTTGATATTTAAAGACAGCCTTTTCTGAACTGTTATAAGGTGGTGGGTCACATGTAAACATAAGGATTCAGACGAAAAACGAAAGAGAATTTTGTACAATAATAATTATTGAATGTGATGCAAACAATTCAAATATGTGTTTACATCAAATAATTAAGTAAGCATAAACGTTTACATTTATGTTTCGCTTTAAAGGTACCAAGGAAATTACGGTAAATAAGACTTGGGCGACAGATTAGCTTCGCTCTTCCCTGGCGACCTTTGAAAACACTGAATACTACAGTTTTAATTAACAATATTAATATCCATAAGTAACTTTGTGTCTTTCTATAATGGAAAAGATTGGTGGTGGCATGAAATGTGAATTAATTCTCAAACTATTATGGAGAACAAGCTTCTTCGTGGGTAAAATCCATGCGGCCAGAAGCCGTCTTAGTTTTAAGTAACCTAGAATTTATATAGTTGTACACATTCTTGTTAACAGTAGATATTAAACAACAAGACTCTAGCTGCATTGTAACATTAACTCAAAGCCATCGTCAGCTAAAAATTGTGGAGGATAACGTTAACTCGCTTCTGTTCTAACTAACGAAAAACACAAATGTTGTTAGAGTTCAATGGGGGCTTCGTCCGTACCAACTACGCTAGAAGCATTAGGCAAAGCATAACAACACTAACGTTAGCTTCAGTCATGGTTAGCTTTTGGTAATATAAACGCGTATTTTCGCTATCACCGTTAGCCGACTGGCTAACGACAAACAGGAGCAGTAACAAAACAAAACATGTTTTTGGTTCGATCAACATACCTCAATTCTTCTGACCGCTTATAAAGCGAGCTGTACTTTTTCTTCCTGTTCAGCATTTGAATTTTTGCGCCAAACGGTTTACGTAACACCAACAGACGTCATGGCGTTGGATCACGCCCACCACTGGGTTTTTTAAGATTGACATTTCAAAAAGAGGGACGTGTGTGTGAGGGGGTGGGGCACCAATGTGGGGCACACAAAGAGAGAGAGAGAGAGAGAGAGTCATTTTTACATGCCAAGTCATTTTTACATGCCAAGTCACATTTAAAAAAGAAGAATGTAAAAATCATCTAAAAGCTTTTAAAACTTTATATATTTGTAACTCGACGCGTTATTAAAGCGTCTTGCCAGCTCCCGTAGTTTTCAGGAAGTGGCACTAAAATAAAATTGCAAACGGTTACAAAGCAGAAATGGATACAGAAAAGAGACTTTTAAACGGAAAGTTTAGTTTTAAAGTTTTCCCGATGGTTCTCTGGACAAACCAAAGTAACTTGTATTTATTGTAAATGTAGAAGGGCAGGGTAAAAAATTCGCTCATATATAAGTATACATAGGGGCTGCACGGTGGCTCGGTGGTTAGCAGCAGTGCCTCACAGCTAGAAGGTCCCTGGTTCGCGTCATGGTTCGGGCGCATGGGATCTTTCTGTGTGGAGTTTGCATGTTCTCCCTGTGCACAGTGGGTTGTTTGTCGATATGTGCCCTGCGATGGACTGGCGACCTGTCCAGGGTTTCCTGCCTTCGCCCTAAGTCAGCTGGGATAGACTCCAGCCCCCCCCCCCACAGAATTAGAGGCTTACTTTTTACTGCCATCTAGTGAGCATCTGTTTTTTTAATGGATATAGAAAATGGATGGATAAGTATATATATATATAGGTTCATAGGTTTATATCACAGTAGAACAACATTATTCACTCCAAGACTACAAAAACAAAAACACATAAACAAAAAATAGAACGCCCCTTTACACCATGAATGTAATTGGAATGACTCAAAATGAGATCCAATTACATCTTGTAGCTACAGTGTTCTCTTACATTGACTTTTACCAGCATTAAACAGTTTTTACATTTTAAATCCGTTTCTCTATGTTTAATAGAATGCTCTTTTTCCATCAGAATTAGGGCTGATTGACCTTCTGTCCCTTATGGTCTTCCTTGGTTCATCAATTAAAGTGAAGATTGGAAATCTGCAGGCTTGATTATTACAGTACAGAGTAGTATGTTGATGCTTCTTTTATGCCTATGACAGTGCATGAAAAATACAATGCCACATGAGAAATTATATAAGCTCCTTAATAAATCTATAAAATTAACAGAACTGAAATGACAATGAGAAGCCCTAATTTTTCACCATAATTTAGGGTCCATTATCAATACAATATATGTGCTCTGACTTTACTCATTTATCCTTGTAAATTTCTCATTCAACCGAAGTACACTTGGTGTTGAAAATGGAATAGAGGATGGGTGACAACAATGAAAAAACAGATGCTCACTAGATGGCAGTAAAAAGTAAGCCTCTAATTCTGGTAAGTTTCAGTCTCAGAGCTGCAGCACTGTTAAGACACTGGAGTAAAAAAATATCTGCAAACTTTTTTTTTGCTGTGAAACAAAAATAAATTTCATGGGACATACTCTTAAAGTGCCCCATGTCTGACTCTGCATTTTACATCGGATACAACTTTGTCTGTAGCAACTGTCATGGATCAGCTATTTATCGTTATACCTTACCTTTTTTTCATTTCTCACCTGCTTTTTTGTGCTACCTGTGTTTTGATTGGTTTATAAGTACTGTATGTCGTCAAGGTATTTCCCTTTGTTTAGTAGGCAGACCATTTTGTTTTGGTTCCCTTGTGTTTTCCTGTGTTCCTGATCTTTGTTCCTGCTTGTTTTTCTGCCTGAGGTATCTACTTGCCTGTGTTTTCATCTACCTGTTAGTCTGTTTTTTGTTTATTAAGTTATCTATACTGCATCAGCCTGCTTTTGTGTATCTTAGTGTGGGTCTAACCTTCCTGATTTGCTATTCATGTAACAATACTAGCCTTGTTTCAATCAAAACACAGACCACAAGGATCTTAGCAACAAAACCCTGAGGATGGCAGCTGCTGATACCAATTGCTTTTACTTTATATTTGTAAAATAACTATCAGAATTTTTTTCCCCCATGTGCCTTGGATCTCTTTGCATCTATGTTGCTCTATTTAAAATGCTTAGTTTTCCAAAAGTAGCCTCTCGCCCCTAATGTCTTAGCCATTGTACTGCTCCTTTTGATTTACAATTTATTTTCCACAGTCACAAAACTGAAACGTTATTTATTAAAAGTCACATTTTCATTTGATAATGTAACAAATCCAAAATTTTGACCTGCTCCAAGTCATGTAAACAAAACCAAATCTTCTTTTCCACTGTACTTGTCAAGCAGTTACTGTTAAAGTACAATTAAGTGCGCTGAAACATAAACAATCTTTGACAATTTGTACACGTTAACAAATTAAATACACCTGAAAAATAAAAGACATTAAAAAACTCAAAAGAATTCTTTCAAATTTCATCCATCTCAGTGCAAGTCTCTGTTGACTTGTCACGTAAATGCAAACAAAAGCACACAGGGGAGCCACATTGTTACTGCTTATTAAGTATCTCTTGCAGTTTTACACAATTTTTTTCCTGAGATCTTATGTTTTTTGGTTCTACATAGAAATTATGTCACATCACTCATAACCAGAGGCAACACAATGATTTTTTTTATTCCTTATAGCAGTAAAAACATTGTCCTACAAGGTCAGTAACAGTTTGAGAGCCAGATTTATTTTGACTGTGAAGTAATGCCATAGCAGTTACAATGTATGCAAACTGTCTACGTTTCATCAGGTAACTGGTATTTACTTGTAAAACTGACTCCACCTTCTTGCCCTCATAAGCTATGGAGGTTATTGTCATCTTGCCATCATCATTAAGCACAGCAGCTGGTGCAGCTGCTTTGCTTAAACAACAAAGTCTCCATTCACAGATCTGCCTTATGCTTGAAAGCACTAGACATCTCCTGAAAAGAACGTTTTAGTCCATCTGAAAACTCTTTGCTTTTGTGTCCATGCAATCCCCAGCAAGAGCCAGAATTGTTACTTGATGAAACAGGCCCTTCTGCATACATCATACACTGATGCACCTAAATGCATAGGAGGTTCTTGCAACAACAACAACAACAACAAAAATCTGGACGCCATCAAAAAGACTGAAAGTATTTTTTTTGAAGAAACCTCTAGCAGATTTTCAAAGCATTTTTTTCCTGCTCCCACCTGTATACTGCCATGTGCATCCACTTTGCCAGGACACACACGAGAGTCACTGTCAAATGAGACTGATGTCCTTTTGTTGCTCTTGTATTCTGCAGGCTGCAGGTTGGGGAGTTGAAGCTTGTATTGGCACCCACCAGCATTAAACAGGGTCATGTACCAAACTTTAAGCGATCTTCAGCACATCTGCACTGTGCTTTGGGCCACTAAGAACCAGGTGTGAGGTTGGGCTCCTATAGTGCCCTAACAGATTTGTGAATGATATCATAGTTTCTCCTACAACTTAAAATGTTGTATCACATTGTACATCTATAATGAGTTCAGTTTAATTCATATTGGATCCAGTCTATTATTTATCTTTGGATTTTCAAATTCATTGAATCATAATTCTAAATGAAGTCCTTCAGATATTGCATGCCTGTAGCCATGTGTTATATCATAATATAATGAAAATGTTATTCACATAAACATAATAAAAAAACAAAAAAAGGCCATTAAAGTAATAAATAAATTTGAACTCTAATCACATGTATATAGTTCTGCTTAAATTAAATTAAAATTCATAGTTTGTGTTCTTCTTTGCAAACATGTACACAAAGCTTTATATTTCTATTTCCTAATTGGATTTTTCTGCTGGCTACACTTGTTGATTATTAGGTACTTTTGACACAACAGGGTGAAGATAAAAAAAAAACTACCTGTGTGACCATACAACAGTCTTTAACATATAAATGTCATTTTTGGGTAATTGATCTCTTTACAGTAACAATTTCAGAGCATGACCAGCCCCCTACCATCCAACAACATCAGGTACTGCAAGTCCTGCGTGGTATTGACACCAGGAAAGCACCAGGACCAGATGGAATACC
>JAPZDZ010000022.1:4957712-4971770 GCA_029783805.1 Acanthurus tennentii
ACACACACACACACGCACGCACGCACGCACGCACGCACGCACGCACGCACGCACGCACGCACGCACGCACACACACATATAGCCCAGAGATGAAAAGAAGTGAAGAAGTGTTAAAAAAGAAAATGTGGAGCATTGAGCAGGAAAGAGTTGGAAATACATTAATGGAAAATTAGAGGTTATGCATTTAAAGTTAAATTTACATTGGCTTAGACACAAGGCAGTTAATATCCTTTACACAGTGATGAATATACTGGAGATGCAGTGGCCTAACATACATATTTTCATGTCTTAGGACTTCATGATGTGATGAGGTAAAACACCATTGAGTAAATTCTTGTTTCACAAAGCACAAGGATAATAAACACAGTGGCCAAAATGGAAGATAAATGATAAAAGATTACCAGCAGAGTAAATTATCTGTCTTTTTGCCAGACAGCAATCATGTTTCTCGATAGTTAAGGATGCTGAAAACATCTTAGTTAGAGTCAACTGTTGATGTTTACAGCTGAGTTCAGACAGTTTTAGAGATGGTTGTTAAAGTTTGAACTTTATTCTTCCTCCTGTCTCTGTCTGAAGTCTTTGAAGTGTTGAGTTTCAATTCAGACAAGTGATCTCAAAGTGAGCAGAAATGGCCCCTCCACAGTGGAGAGCCCAACTTTCAACTACCTGAAAGCAATAGAGATGAATGCAGCTGCCAGTGTGTATATCACACTAGTCCTGCAGCACAATGACATGCTGCTAAAAAACAGAAAAAAATAATTTTCCCTCCTAGAGTTGTGTGTTTGTTGGTAGTTTTAAACAAAAGGGCACTCATTCTCACCACCCAATTAGTCATTGGACAAAAAAAGGGAAATCCTGGTGATTTCTAACAAATGTGAAAATTTGCTTACATGTTCTTTAAAACCAGCATGAAAGAATCACCAATTGTTGGACCATATTGGAATTATAATGAAAAAGGAGAAAAAAAAATTTATGAAGTAATGAATAGTATTATGAAACACTAAATCAAAGCAGAACATTATTGATATAAAATATTGCACTTAATGTTAGTAAGTTGAGTATGTTTGTTTGAGTACATTCTCAAACAAAAGCCATACATTTAAATGATGACTTATCTTAAATCTCACAAACAACATTAATAAAGCTGTTAATGAATACCAACAACTCACAGATAAAACACTGGTCTTTCAAGAGGTAGAGTCTGCGGTCTCCAAGAACTAAAAGGTGTTAAATCAGGAAGCAATCAGGAGCATGCTAGTGGTTTTTTATGACATCCACAGGGCCAGACATTGTAAATTTGTTAGATTAAGGGAAAGGGCTTGGAATAAAGAATAAGTCAGTTGGCTAGCTTGGTCTTTAACTGCTACTGGCCAATGTGCGGTTGCAGGCAAATAAAGTGGGAAAAATAGGAGTCCTGCTGGACCCCCCCCTCCAAAAAAAAGGCTATTGTTACCATGTTGTACCCTGTAGTACCAAAGATTTGTCTCCAACACAACATCCCAGTTTGTTGCACGAAGAGGTGGACTATGTTTGAAACACAGGAAACATATCATCAATGCGTCCGAACGCAGGAAAGAGGCATCACTAATGCTTATAAAAAATCTAAAATAAGGTTTCCTGCTTGAAAATATGCAGCTGCACAAAATGTAATTAAAAACTGTAAAAAACAATACAAAGCAGTACTTTACATAGGGTTGGGTGATTGAAAAAAATCAAAGTTAGCTTTTTCTTGACCAAATACCTAGAAACTGACATGGTAACAATAATGGTGCTTGCACAAAGTAACACATTTAGACATAACAAATAGTCATCAGTAATGTGGGTGTAATGACTCTGTGGGTAAAGCAAAAATTTAAATAAATAGAACAGGAAATGGCAACAGTTATACCATACTGTTACAATGGATATCCAAAATGTAAAATGATAACTTGTCTCATATCGTGATTTAACATAATATTGATATAGTACCCAGCCCTAGAGTTGGTGTGTGTAGGTGTTTCCTAACCTGTCATTGAGGCAGCAGTAGATGATTGGGTTGTACATGGTGGAGCTCATAGCCAGCCACATGATGGCCAGGTAAACCTGCTGGATGAACCTCTCTTCGAACATATCAGGGAAGAACTCGTGCAGCAGGAAGTAGACATGGAAGGGCAACCAGCAGATGGCAAACGTGCACACCACCACAATCATCATCTTCACCACCTGTGGACATCACCATTTTGTCTTAGTATTTACTGTTTTTGCCAGACATCTCGGAACAGTGAGCCTGGCATAGAAAGTATAGCACATTCTTGGTACTTAAATACATTTAAGTGCAGTGGAAATGTGTATGCTCCCTACTAGCTGCCTGAGGCTAGTGTTGGCTTTTATGCTTCTTATGGTAATGCTATTCAATGTAGACTCTAGAGCCATGAGGTTTTTTCATGAGGTACACAGTTGAGCTACTAAAGGGGACATGAGATTGGAGCCGTGTCCTGTTGAGCAAAGATGTGAAAAAGTCAGGCTGTGGAACCAGCTGGTTCAGTCACCTGAAAAAATGCTGTTCAAAAAAGCTCTGTAACTGGGACAGAACACATGACAGATTTTCACACTAAAATGTCTAAAAATGACCATATTTTTGTCACTTATATTTTCTGTGCTGTGTACCTAAATAATTCTAAATGTTTCAAACAGTAACTTCAAACCCATGCATATATATATTTTTTTTCAAATTAAAAGTGCGTTTTATTCAAATAGACTGTCATTTGCAATGTTGGCTGCTCAACAATGAAATAAAGAAATCCCATGATCATACACTACCCTCATGTGACCCAGGTACACTTTTGGTACTTTTAGAATTTTTAATTGGTGTAATTTGGGGTGTTTTAATGCCTGAAGGGTGAAATTTGGCCAAAGTGTGTGTGTATTTTTGGAGTAATTCTAACATTTTGAGAAAAAAAAGTATAAGAAGTCAGTATTATAATTTGTGTTTAAAAAACGCACACTTAGTACCACAAGTACACATTTGGTGCACAGACTCCCACTCAAACCACAATTTTTGATCCCACTGCCATAACAGCATAAACATATCTGTGAATGTTCTCATTTATCCAGGTCATGGTTATTCTGGGCAAATAAATCAAAAGCAACTGGACACTGTAATATCTCTGTAATATGTGTAATATGTTGTTAGAGTAGTATGAGTAACATGAGGCCAGTTGTAAATGACAGTTGTTAGGGTCGTTCACGACCATTGTTCTTAGAGGCTAAGTTGTTAAACCTCCTGGGTAAGGATGAAAGGACAGCATTGTAAATTTGAGAAAGTTGATGTCTCAGACCCCCACCTCGGTTGAGAAATGTTTTTTCCACTTTCACATAGATGACTTCCTTTACTCCTCTTTCAAACCATCTACACTCATTCATAAATAGCTCTGGGGGATCCTAATGACCCTGACAACTGTCGTTCATGACTGGCCTCATGTTACTCCAACCACTCTAACGACTCTAATGACTCCAAACGACTGTCGTTACAACAGAATGGAGCACTACCTGAGCCACACCTATGAGCACTTACGATCGTTAGACACCATTGTCCTTTGGAACTCCTCCACAGAGGTTAAAAACCAGGGATCTCCACCAGCCAGTCAGACAGGCCTAGCCAAGTCTGATGAGCATGAATTGATGAAGCCCCTTGGATAAGAGGCAAAAATCTTCACAGACATATTACCGAGTCCAGTTGCTTTTGATTTATTTGCCCAGAACAGCATAAACAGTGCATTTCCTGCTATTAGGGTTTCAACCTTCACTCCTGACTTAAAATCTGTAGTTTTTACATTTTTCCACCAGATAGCGTCATTTACCTGTATTTGGCCTATATGCCAAAAACAGGCAACATACTCATTTTCCTATTCTCTAACATTATGAGACGCCAAGAGTTGGTGCAGGCCAACGAAAAAAAAAAATCCAACAGAAATGGTGTGAGTGTGTTCGTTAGGATGTCAGTGTGGGCTGTATTTTCCTCGCCACTGTCGCCAAGTGCTTGCTCATGTGGTAATTGCTTTCAATTGATGGGTTCCTAAAATTTAATATATAAATTTAATTGTAGAGTGTGGTCTTGACCTGCCCTATATGTAGGGTGTCTTGAGACAACTTTGTTGTGATTTGACGCTGTATAAATAAAATTGAATTGAAATTGAATTGAATTATTGTGTTTTGAAATAATTTTTGTATGAGTGTGTCTCTGGCCAGAAGCAAAGTTGAGACGTTTAAATCCTAAGGGAGAAAATAGCAAAATTTAAACATGTAAAAACTGCATTTTTTAAAAAATCCCATCACTATGACAGTCCCCTCCCTGAGCTACCACCTTATCAGGGTGGAGGGGTTTTCCATGGGGCCCAGCCGAGCACAGCTCAAAGAGGCAACGTGGGACACCCTTCCCATGGACTCACCACCCGCAGGAGGGGCCAAAGGGGTCGGGTGCTGTGTGAGTTGGGTGGCAGCTGAAGGCAGGGACCTTGGCGGTCTGATCCTTGGCTGCAGAAGCTAGCTCAAGGGACATGGAATGTCACCTCTCTGGTGGAGAAGGAGCCTGAGCTGATGCTTTAGGTTGAGAAGTTCGGGCTAGATATAGTCGGCCTCACCTCGACGCATAGCAAAGGCTCCGGAACCAGTCTTCTCGAGAGGGGTTGGACTCTTTTCCACTCTGGAGTTGCCACTGGTGAGAGGCAGGGGCGGCAATACTTATTGCCCCCTGGCTCGATGCCTGTATATTGGAGTTTACCCTGGTAGATGAGAGGGTAGCCTCCCTCTACCTTCGAGTTGGGGGACGGATCCTGACTGTTTTTGCCTATGGTACAAACAGCAGTTCAGAGTATCCACCCTTTTTGGATTCCTTGGAGGGAGTGCTGGAGAGTGCTCCTTCTGGGGATTCCCTCGTTCTGCTGGGGGACTTCAGCACTCACGTTGGCAACACTCAGTGAGACCTGGAGGGATGCGACTGGGAGGAACAGCCCACCCGATCTGAACCCAAGTGGTGTTTTATTATTGGACTTCTGTGCTCATCACAGATTGTCCATAATGAACTCCATTTTCAAGCATAAGGGTGTCCATATGTGCACTTGGCACCAGGACACCCTAGGCTGTTGTCAATGATTGACTTTGTAGTTGTGTCGTCAGACTTGCGGCCTCATGTCTTGGACACTCGGGTAAAGAGAGGGGCGGGGCTGTCAACTGATCACCACCTGGTGGTGAGTTGGCTTCAATGGTGGGGGAGGACGCCGGTCAGAAATGGCAGACCCAAACATATTGTGAGGGTCTGCTGGGAACGTCTGGCAGAGTCTCCCGTCAGAAAGAGCTTCAACTCCCACCTCTGGGTGAGCTTCGACCATGTTCCAGGGGAGGCGGGGGACATTGAGTCCTGTGGGGGGTTCTCCGGGAATTGGGATGTCGGACCCCCTGATACGGGCCGTCCATTCCCTGTACGACCAGTGCCAGAGCTCCTCCACGTTGAGAGGAGTCAGATGAGCTGGCTTGGGCATCCAATTAGGATGCCTCCTGGACGCCTCCCTGGTGAGGTGTTCAGGGCATGTCCCACCGGTAGGAGACCCCAGGGTAGACCCAGGACACACTGGAGAGACTATGTCTCTTGGCTGGCCTGGGAACGTCTCGGGATCCCCCAGAAAGACCTGAACAAAGTAGCCGGGGAGAGGGAAGTCTGGGCTTCCCTGCTTAGGCTGCTGCCCCCCGCAACCCGACCCGGATAAGTGGTAGAAAATGGATTGATGGATGGACCATTACAGTATAAAATAATGCATTTTTTAAAAAAAGACCACCAAATTGAAGCCATAGCTTCAAAATTCTAGATTTTACTGTTTTCAAGCTGACTGAAGCATTTCTCTTGTTTGTTCTGTGGATCGATTTACCCTTTTGCAAACAATAGAGATTTTAGTGTCATTAGCCATAGGAGCTGCACTGTACTTCAGATATGAGTTTGACTCTGATGTAGCTACATTCAAAGCCACTGACAGCATGATATGCAACTCAAATACACATGAAACACACAGGGACCTTTACAAACCCAAACATAAACTTTGTGTGCACAAACAATAACATCAACATTTTGCATGGTGCACCTGCACACAAAACCAAAACAAAGTGAGAGGATTGTGGATTTTTATGCCCTTCAGCAGACTCGAGACATTCAGTCGATGTTTGCAGGAGAAAAGACCCATTATGCAAACGTTTAAGTCTTTCCTTTATGTTCTCAATAAAAATTGTAACATATGACCATGATGTGAACAAGATCCATGTGCCCCGGATGCACCAAGATAGATATAATTCAAAAAAGTCGTAAATACATGATTTTTTTTTTATTTTTATAGCAGTTACAGTAAGAGTACACTTTTGGTACTCGTAGTACATAGTATAACAACTTATTAAAATCTGCAACTGTGCAAAAAATAATTATGCACAAGAATCAGTTTTGGTGCTAATTATTAACTTATCCAAGGCTCTAATAATCCGCCCATAAACCATCAACTTATCTTTTTATTTGTGGAAAATAACTCATTTTTCTGGTTTTACTGTAAATTAATACAGTAATATTTTGTAAAGTAACTACCATTTAAAGGGTTAAAATTTAGAAAACAATTCAATATTTGATATTTCTGATTAGGACTGAAGTAAATGAATAGATCTGATCCAAAAAAGTAGTAAAATACATTAAAAAATAATATTTTTATAGCAGTTAGAGTACACTTTTGGCACTTTTGTAACACAGTGTAACTCTTTTTTCGCTAATCAATTAATCAATCAGTTAATACAGGATTGGTATTTGCCATTCTGGTGCTCATCTGGGCATTCATTTTCTGTGTGCTCCATGTTTCAGAGTGAGGCAGCTTTTCAGATTGATATTAGCCATAATGTTTGATTAAATATGACAACCACCTTGACTGGGTAAACAGAACAATAGACTATATGCATGGTTTAAAAAGAATGGTCATAATAATCATTATCAACCTATTGTTATCAGTTTGGTCACAACAATTTTAATTATTTTATGCATGTTTTCACTGATTTGTGCAGTTCCATTGACCTCATCAATCCTGACAGTGTAACGGTAGGTATTGTGAATTTTTGATCTTGTTCTGTGGTCTCTTAATGATGAGAAGAGCTGCACTGCCTTGACTGACTTATCTGAGGGTTGAGAAAAAAAATTCTCTTGGCTCTAAAAAGCCTCTTTGGAAAGGTGCAGCTCTGAATTTCCATGAAAATGGGAATTAAATGGTAAATCATTAGGGTTGTCAATAATGGTCTGTGGTCACTGACAATGCATTAAAAATAATGAACATGGACAGGGATAACAGGTCTGTGAGGCTGCCTGAACAGAGTCTGGACTAGTGTCTTGCAGAGGTAACATGTTAAAGGAATTTCTGCAATCAATAAGGAAGACTGAAAATAAGCAAAAGAAAAGGAAAAGACAAATATTTCTTGTTTTGTTTTGCGTGTCTGTTTTATTTTTTTTAAAATCTGTTTATATGGTTTATCTATTACAGCACATCACAAAGAGATGTTACGGTGTCTTTACCCTAGTATGAGTATGAGTCTCCTTTACACTGTAGCTGTAAAGCTAGTAGGAAAGAAATGCTAAACCTACAAGCTCTTTGAGACAGAACTGATGTTGTTGCTTTGCAGCTGTTTCAAGATAAAACGCTGGTTTAAGCTAAATGCTATCATCAGCATGTTAACATGCTCATAGTAACAAATGCATTTGCTTTGGTGTTATGTTTTCCATGTTCACCATTTCAGCATGTTTTTATAATGTTAGTATACTAAAATTGTCAAAAACGCACTGAATGATGAAAATGCACAAAATCAGTTTTATAATGTCCATAACATTTCACTGTAGTCATCCTATAGTATTTGGGACATTTTTGTCTCAACCAAAGTTGTTTACACACTGTCAGGCCCACATTGCAGTCCTCTAGCTTGGTTAGATGAATTAAAAGATGAATAAATAGCCTAAATGAATCAAAGCAAGATTGAGTGAAGAAAAATACAGAAGACTAAATTAAAACAGAGTTTGTTTAAACCCAGTCTCACAAACTGACCTGGAGGAATTGATCTCAACAGTGCAGAGACACCTCAGTAAATATGTATGTGTGAAGCCTCACAGGGTTCCCATTTCATGTTCTGGGGTAAGAAAACAAGCCTCTGCACCTGTCTTCATTAGAAGAGTTTTCTCTGTGCATCTGCAACACTGAAACTGTGAACACTCCTAACAAGCATGACCCATGAAAGATTTCTAAAAAAGAAACAAACTGTTTCATTTGGTAGGTGAGATATGCGCTGATGAGGCGGAAGATGAAGAGTTTCTTGTAGACTTAAAATTAAAAAACAGAGAGCCGAAAAAACAGAAAAGTGGATGAAAGAGAGGGGGACCAGATTGAAGTTCATAATGCTGTGGTGAGAATTTCATTACTGTGAGAAAAATTCAAGTGGACCCTGCAGTCATGTGAGCTGCAGTTTATAAAGCTTATGTGGAGTATTCTGATTACAGTAGTAACTAAAATCTTAATTTATAATGCAGTTTACCTTGCGTTTGGCAATCAGCTGCTCTTTGTAGCGATCAGAGGAGTCTCCAGGGATCTCACCGGCCCAGAGGGTCAATCCAACCACCAGATAAGCACAACCCATCACCAGCAGAGGAAGAAAGTAGAGCAGGATGGCTACACACACATAGTACCTAGAACAAGACATATGTATGTCACATATAAATATGATAAATTATTGTTTTGGCTAAAGCAGAGACAGTAGCATGTAGAAAAATAAGGGCTTTTGGTCACAATCACATCTTCCTTACAATCTAAGTGGCCTAAAAAGAAAACACAATAATCAGACACTTGAAAACTAACTGACCTTTTATAATTGCATGCTATCCAGATCAGGGACGTCAAACACAATCAGTGTGGGATATTCATGAAAAAATAACAATAAATGTGTGCATTATACAAGAGAGGGGACCCCTTAATTTTTTTGAGATGGAAAAATATATTTACCTATACCTACCTATTCACATTAAAATGTCTCAGATATTTAGTGGTGTGAGAAAGTCTGAAAATATGATCAAACAAATGTAAATAAAACTTCAATACATGACCTCATCCATGAACATATCTTGCAGATGAATCTGTTAGATATTTCTTCATCTGCAAGATAAATCCTATCCCTGTCACACCACAGCAGCCATTCCTGAATTTAAAATGAAGAAAAATGGCAAACGGTTTTTATTGGGTGGCTGGAAAAAAAGCATCTAACTATGCTATGATATGTGAACTAATATTCCTAAATAAAAAAGAAAAGGGGTTTTGAGCAGAAGAAGTATAGAAAAACCTGATCTAAAGGTACACATCTTTGCTACTGTTACATTTTTCTGTGACAAAAAGAGCTGGTAGAGAAAACCAAGCCAAAGTAGAGGCATGTGGGTGTCAGCTACCTCAGAGATTCTATTTTTGGACATTGGTATTCCACATCTGTGTATTACACCTTTGCTTTTCTGCCACAAAAAGTCAAAGTGTCTGTGTGTGAAAGTGAGCTAAAGGACAAAGTCAAAAAAATTAAAATCATAGGATGATATGCAGCTGTCAAAGCTGTAAAGGA
Source organism: Acanthurus tennentii (assembly GCA_029783805.1). Classification (NCBI taxonomy): domain Eukaryota; kingdom Metazoa; phylum Chordata; class Actinopteri; order Acanthuriformes; family Acanthuridae; genus Acanthurus; species Acanthurus tennentii. The sequence continues at coordinate 4,967,349 of JAPZDZ010000022.1, forward strand.
ATTTTCCTTCTTAAGGCTTAAGTTATATCAAAGCCTTTCCCTGTGTCACTCTTGGGTTTATTTGCAGGTGTCTTGTTAGAGAAGCCAGTGTCATAAGCAAACATACATCCTTTTCCTTGGATAATGTTTGAAAGTGAGCTAAAGGACAAAGTCAAAACAGTTGTTTGACAATAAATGGATTCACCCAACCACTAACCATGAGTGAAAAAAAAGTTTTTGTATTATCATTCATATTCTCTGAAAAATGGCCAAAAAAATCACAAATTCTGTCAGGGTATGTAAACCTATGAGCACAACTGTATATCACAGTGTTCTTGATTTATAATTATGGCAGCATTTTTTTTAATAATCAGATTATTTTTTCAACATTTATTTCATGAGAGGACAATTACTATGTTTAGATCAGATTAGATAATTGCAAAAGTGTTTTGAGGCTAAAGGTGTATTCACATAAAAGTCATTACAGCCTCGTCTTAAAACCAGTTTGACAAATGCTAATGCTTTGTCACACCCCTCAATGTCTCAAGGTACCCCTTAGCCTCTGTATGAGATACATCAGACATCAAATAAACTCCAGTGCAAACCCATCCATGTCAGTGATAAACATTTGTGACATCCTACTTAGTAACTTAGAAAGAAAGACCAAAAAATGTCCCATGAGTGGTAGTATAGTGCATGGCCAATCTTGTCCGTGCAGCATTGTATCAGTGCGGTAGAGAAGTCTGGCTACACACATTATCAATTTGCTATAAGAGGAAATGTCCTGACTTGCTTGTGTTATCTTTTAACCAATCTAAATTATCTTTGGCAGCCCAAAGTCCAGAATGCAATGACTTTGTGCCTTCAAAACAATAACACAAAAAGTGTAATTGTAGGTAAAAGCATACAGAAATATATGCCCAATGGCAGGTTTATACCCACATCCAGTGAGTCAGACTACAACAGACATGAATGATGTGGATATATAGGTTAGGGTGTCATGGTACAGCAGAAGAAATCAAAATGTGGGCACAGAGAAAATGAAGTGGGATGAGATTTGTCATTAACACTTATACTTGACAGGCTCTCAAACATATGTTACCCCAAAATGGGCCCCACAACTCTACTTGTGAGTTGACCTCAACATGATTGTAAAGATCTAAGCATCATCATAAACAATATGACTGGCAGCAGTACAAACATAAATAGCATCATGTGACCTGGCAGCTACTTTTTACACAAACACAGATGTGCACACACGTGAGACTTCCGTAATTAAATCAGTGTTATTGTCTCAGTGCTCTTTTGAAGGAAAATAAATATAAAGAATTCAATATCTGTGTAACTAATTCCAAGATACCAGTTTTTTGTGTCGCAATTGAAAATACCTTTCAACAGTATAGCTTGTTGTAGGTGGTCAGGGTCCAAGAGACTATAAATTTTAGAAAAAATGTCACTGAGGTGTGTACTGAGTTATCTTTCCATTATTTCCTCTCTCGTTTCAGTTGCTGTACAAACACTTTATGCAAAGGATCTTTCAGAATGATGGAAAAGTGTGAGTTGGTAGGCTGTATTAATACCTTGGTAACAAAGTCTTTAGATCAAGGCCAATAAGCAGTGCTGGCTTTGACTGGATGCCCAAGCCCACTCGGTCTCACCCACAGCAATGCACTAGAAGTGGAGGGTAACACAAAGTGTTTTTACCCTGGAGGGTAGTGCATGACACCTGAACCAAACAAACCAATAGTGAAACTCCAATTGTAAAACCAACAATCTTTCATAATCCTAGCAAAATAGCTTTCAGCCTAAACTCTTACCAAACCACGAACATTACACATTACACAACTGCATGTGTTTCACAATATTAACCACATTAGCTAGGATTTTTTTTGAAAAAAACTTCAGTATTGTTTCACCTAAATTTCACCAGCATGTCAATCTTTCACCAGAGGAACAAAGGTTGGATAACGTCTTTACAAACTCTCTTACAGTTCTCCCTTGTTCTCACTTTGGTCAGTAGAAAATCATCCTGCTTTTGCTGCTCACATTCTCACAGTTGACACCAAGGGTCACACCATCAGCAAAAACTGTTAAAATGTGGACAGAAAAGGCTACAGGGACTGTCCATCCAGGATGGTTTTAGTGTACAGACCAAAGCAAAAAATGCAAAACACTTTGACATGATCAGAGATGCTGACATGTTCAGAAAATTACAGGCAACAAAAGCAGGAGCAAACTTGTTATGAGTGAGGCCACACTGGCAGATGAACTTTACTCATATTATTCACATTACACTTTTAGGTTTGTTTTGATCTCTTAAAAAAAGAGTCAGCTATAGTCCATTTTGCTTCCGGAGTAGCAACCATACTCAATAGGATTCTTAGAAACTATTTCACAAGTACCCTACTAGAACACAGTGGTCCAAGGATTGAGGCTTTGGGTTCCTAAAGTTTCTCATTTTAGAATGCAAGAATGCAATTTTTTTCCATGGAATTATCTTAGAACTACAGTCTGGTAGGCAGACTCCCTCTCACATATAAGGGTGGGTTTAAAACTTTGATTTTGATAAAGCTTACAGTTAGGGCTGGCTCAAGTTTGCTTTTGACCTGCCTCGAGTTATGCTGCTATGGAGGCTTAGGCTTCCAGGGAATTTCCAGGACACAATGAGCTCCTTTCTCTCTCTCCATCTGTTTCACATTTGTTTCCAGTTAATACTTGTTACTACCTCGCCATCTTCCCTGGAGTCTCTCTGCCATCTCGTGCTGCAGGTTCACATGGATTCTAGTTTTGCTTTTATTGTGGATCATGGCTGTGTCTGCTACCATGGTTTATCCTTACTACTATTGTTTGACTTGACACTATTAATCTAATTATGGCTCTAATGTGTTATTGTGTACATTATGAAAGCAATTTTCTAAGTTAAATTTTCACTGACGTTGAAAGAGTCCCACAACCTAGAGGAGGGCCTTTGACCACAAGAACAATGCACTGGTCTTGCCACACTTTGGGAAACTACAAGTTCAAGAATAGAATTTTCAGTGTCTTGGTTTGCAACAAGCCAACTTTTTCTCAAATGTAACCTTAAAAGAGCTGATCTCCCTGAGCTTATGCAGAAGCTTAGCTCCTATTGATAGATGACACTTCAGGGAATAGAAACTGTTTAACGTCATGATACTGTCATTCAGGTTAAATCAGTAAAACCTCATTTAACAGAGGTAACAAACAAACTGATCAGTTATAAAAAGTTTCTTATATTTTTTTAAATCCTGGTTCTTCACCCTCTTCTCTCTCCTGGCTGATTGTTTCCTCAGTTTCTTCATTCTTTGCTTTTGGGATTTATGTGAACAAGAATAAAAAATGAATACATAAAATGTACTGTTTTATGATCTTTTCTTTACTTTGTGTGTAATATCTCCTAGGCTGTGTGTGTGTGTGTGTGTGTGTGTGTCATTGCAAGATCGGGGCTAGGTGTGTAGGAGTCAGGCTCATGCTTCCACAGCTGTCACTCTCTTACCCTGCCACCCTGCCAGATTGTAGATTCTGTTTACTTTCCAGCCACATAGTGCTGGTTGCAGTTCCCCTGCACTGTGCCTTATTTTACTAGCATTCTGTGTCCCCCTGCCTGAGATGCAGAGGTGGATCCTGCCACCAGCTTTTGTCCTTTGCCCTGAAACCCTTACTCTGTCAGTCTTATTGTGCATGCCTTCTGTCTCTGTCTGCTCAGCCTGACTTTCTCTTACAACCTACTACATTGCCCATTGTTTCAAATAAATCCCCATTTAACCTTCCATCTGCATCAATCTGTTGTATCTCGGCATTTGAATCGAATAGGACATGCTCAAAAAATAAGTAGGCAAGGGATGACACTATGGGACAGCATACAATGGGAATGATGTGTTTGTTTGCCTCAACAGTGGCAACTTATGCAAAATGATGTCTGTTTTTTTATTAACGTGATGATATTTCTCTTTTAGGTGAAAAGCTGTCTGACAGAGTGGAAGCCAGCTGCAGCCAGCATGATGTTGAAGTCTACAGATATTAGCACTGAAGATGCCCCTACCATTTTTGGCACCTAGTTGAAATGGTAAATGGAAACAGAGTGACAGACAAGGCACAAACAATGCAAATCCACCAAATCCTTGCCAGCGGCTCTAATGGCCCAATAAAGAGACCGACAGTGAGTAATTTGTCCCTGCCTTTTCTGTCTGCATCCCCCAAAATTAAATCCTCCACATAGCCTGGCTATGGTCTGCTCTGGCCTCTGCCTAGTCATCTATAGTTCCACATGGTCTCCAAAAATTGCAGGTAATTCAGGCATACTTAAAATCATATCCCTTTTCAAAGGCCACACACCTCATTGTCTTGCTTTTTTTTTTTTTTTTTTTATTGCAAGACAAGACAAAACAAACAATGACATTCAGACAACAGACAAAAAAAAAACAG
>JAPZDZ010000022.1:4971870-4987595 GCA_029783805.1 Acanthurus tennentii
TGCAGGAAGGGGTATACCTAATTAGGTTAAGGGAATCAACAAGAAACAAAAGACAGGATGGGGCATTTGCATTCAGATATACAGGGTGACAGGATCAAGGGGTAAGATTTGGAGGTGTCAGCAAAAGGGAAGTAACACAGCTGACATGAACCGATGGATAGTTAATGAACTCAAGACGTCATTTGTTACATCACGATCAAAGGTTCACACCAGTAGGGGGTGGAAGTTCCTAGACGTCACTTTATTTCAACACATTTCTTCATCAACGCCTCCATTCCGCCTTCATTCTCAGACCTCCTACCCCTCGGCACACAGACCAGGCGCAGGTGGATTTGCTATTGTACACTTGTGGCGAAGATGACATTTGCGTCAGGTGTACAATAGCAATTACACCTGCACCACTGGTGTAGGATAAGGCCCTCTGTGTTTCACCCCTGCTATAGTACTCCATATATTTTCTCACAGCTTTCTGCCAAAACTCTTTATGTTGTAGTGGTAAATGAGGAGTCCAAGTGGGTGCATCTTTGTGTAAGCCTAGAGGTGGCCTTTATGACCAGTGTCATTAAATATCAATGACTCCTAAATGCCATCTCAAAGCTAGTTAGATGTGTAGATGACTTTTTCAAACCTGGCAGCCTTGTTCATATGTGAATGAATGGTTATAAGAGGGCTTCACTTTCGATGTTTGAAAAAGGGGCTAAATAACTTGCAAAATACTGTGCTGTCTTTGTTTCCATTGGTTGCCATTGGATATGAAGGAGAAGCTGCAAATCATACTCCTGAGATTTACTATATAGTTTTGTACTGTAAAGACCAGGTTGGCATTTCACACTGATTCACAACACTCCAACAGTAACACTCTGCAAGTATAGCAACAATTAACATTGATTCTGAGAGTAACTTAATTGAGGGACAAATCAATCCTGTCTGTTATCTGGTGTCCAAGCTACTGTGAAAAAAATTTCTGAGATGGAGAAAACATTACAAATATTTAGACAAATACAAAAATTAACCCTTGTGTTGTCTGCTCATTTTCTATCACTTCAGTAGCCTCGTTAGTCGCAAACCACTGCAACAACATGGTGTGTTCCAGGTATGTACAGACATGTTCATCCATTTTTATACTTTTTTTTAAGTCTTACATCTGATCATGTTTTCTCTGTTGTCAAACATATGCCACCACATTCCTCACACAATGTATTCTATAGCAGTGCCAAAGGCATTTTTGATGCAAAAATGGATAAATAGCAAAATAAAATTATGATTGTTTTGCTTAGAGTGAGAGAGGAAAATTAAAAGAGGGAAAAGAGCTAGAAAGGAGGCCTCCATAAGCTGTCGCAGATATGCCAGGCAGTAAATCATTTGCTGCCCTGACTGGGACAAGCTGCCTGTGCTACAGTTACAACAGGTGAATACAAATTATCCAGCCCTGAAAACACCGGCTGGCCTGGGCTAGTCTCAACCAATCAGCTTTTCATTTGTATTTGCCTCTCAGCCGTGGGAGGGGCAGCAGTAGCTCACAGGTCGAAGACACTTTCAAGTCATAAAATTGGCAGGTTGCAATCCTATCAGTATAGGAATAACACAATTTTAAAGTTTTTTACTAAAGAGCACTAGAATATTGCAAATCAGTGACAATCAGCACTCAACAGAGTAGAGTACTGTTCAGTATACAAAGACTTTTATTAGAATGCAATTTCGTATTGGGAGAAAAAGTAAATGTGTTTTTTCAGTTGTAGTCCAGCACATGTTATTATAATGTAGCTATCCAATAAGGCATTTAGAAGTTATAGCTTTATTAGTACTTAACGAGTCACTCACTAATGCTTTATAAATCAATTATTGAATCAAGTATCATGAAAAACTCTTTGGTTGCAAGGTTTGGACTGGACCTTCACAGAAGTGCAGAGCATCTGAACCACAGGTGATTTCTGCTTAAACTGGAAACTTAGTGGAAGATTTTAAACTTTTAAAATGCCCATGTGTCTTTTCTAAAATATGTTATAACTAAAGTAAACATCCCATGCAATGGCTAAGCATTTCTGCCATGTAAAAACTGAGAGACAGGCACCCTCTCTGCAATTAACAGTTAACTTTAACTTTTCTTATAGTTCGACCTAGCTTAGGCTTGCCTTGGACCAGCTCTGGCAAAGCACCAAATGCTGCGGGGCCCTTATTGTTTTTAAGGAATTTTTTTTTTTTTTTGAAAGAATCACAATGCACTGTATGCTTGCATTGTGTGCACTGATGCTCTTCTTGGTCTTTTTCTTAACTTCATCAAGGGTTCAAAGCTCAGAGCCGACTGAGTTAATAGCTGTGGTCACTTTCTGCTGCTTAACATATTTTCTTTGTCAGTAAACCCGCTGCTGAGACCGCCAAACAAAATATCTCTCCTCCTTCTGCCAGGGGGGCATTGCTAAGATGGTTGCTGAATGGCAAGACCTTCCTGAAGGGATTTGCTTTAACTTAAGTAGTTGTATATATTTCTTACACCACTAAATTTAAGAGATAAAAAAGAGAGAGATAAAAAAAGGAGAGAGAAGAGACTAGCGTGAGATAAAAATGTAAAGAGAAGAAAGACAAATTAATAAATACGGGAGAAATATAGAAGAAAACAAAAAGTTAAGAAAATAAGATGACAACAACAAGAGCGAAGATGCACAGACAAAGGGAGTTTAAGGGTAATTTCTAGAAAATGACAGTAATTCGTCTTTACTGAGTGTTCCATTGTTTAACATAGATTTAATCGCTATAGTTCTGATGAGTAAAGCTATGATTTTTTGACACAGCTCTCCAAACTAACTAGTTGCACATTTCATAAGTTGGCCTTCACAATAGTTTACAGTACAGCAGTTACCATGGACAAGATACATTAAACCGGAAATATGCTCTTTTTTATATCACAGATATTGTGATAACATTGATAATTTCAATTATATTTCAGCACTAAACTGGAAATATCCCAGGTTCTTATTTTGAAAAAGTTTTTTTTGTAGCTTTTGATTGTACTTAGCAGCAGTGCTGTCAGCACTGTTTAAACAAATAACTTTCAGCTGGTCCAAACACTGCTGTTGTTAAATTAGATAAAATTATGCAATTGTGCCTCTACTGCATGGAAATATGCTAATTTACACTTTAAAATATACACTAATGCCTCCCTGTGAGCATATATTGAATGATTAGTATAATTTCCATCTGTCAATTTAAAGTAAATAAGGAATTGATAAACTGGGGGATTGCTGAACACTGATTATAAGGGAAAAGATCACCAGTGAGTCATTCAAGGACTTAAAGCAGCTATTAGTTGTCTGTAGTAACTAAATGAAGGAAATTTTGGCCTTGCCTAATGAGACAATAATAACTTTTTGAGACATCCTCCACAGACATCCTTGAACACACTGAGACATTGTGACTAATAAATATTATTAAAAACTGGCTGTGCTAAGGCACTACATTAACGAGCTGGTAACAACCTGCTAGTTTGTTTATAACTGTTTAGAACATTTATTAATAATATTAATCACTTAGTTTATTGCATGTTGGAAAGCCTATTATTATTGAAGATTATTATTACATATTAGAAATAAAGCTGAGTGAAATCTGATATTCCCACATGCTATAGACCACAAAAACCATCTAGGATTGAGTTATTAAGATATAGGAACATTCAAGGCTATAGGATCTGTTTTTTAAAAAAAATTAGTTTTGTTTTTTGGTAGAAACAATCTATTTTTATCTTTTTATGCACTCAAGTACCTTATATACATACTATTTTAATAGGTCTTAGTCGCTTAGTCTTTGTCTTAGTCAACTTGTTCTTCCCCTTAATTTCAAGCTGGACTACTCTAATCTTCATTGTTCTTACTGAAACTCAGACAGCTGCATCTTGTCCAGAATGCAGCTGCAAAATTCTTTACTAACACCAAGAAAGTGAAGCACATTACACCTGTGCTGAAATCACTGCACTGGTTTTTTGTGAGCCAAATGATTTATTTTAACATCCCTCTACTTGTCTATAAAGCACCAAATGTTCTTAGGCCTAATGTGTGACTGATTTACTTGAACATTACGAAACAGTCAGATCCTTCAGGTTGTCTGGTAAAGGATTACTCTGAGACTGGAACCAGGACCAAGCAAGGTGAAGCAGCTTTTAGTTTTTATGCTCCTCACATGTTGAACAAGATTCCTGAATACGTGAGGCACAACTGTCAGATCATCAGGGCTTAAAATGTTTTAATTTAATGTTAGTTCCAGTGAAATAAAAACTAAAATTAATTTAAATCTGTAGCTCTTTTGCTGATGACTTGTTTGTTATTTAATTATTATACATGCAATTTCTTTCTATAATCGTTTAATCAGTTATTCTTTTTTGATTTTTTGTTTTTATACAATTATTTACTGTTGCTTTTTGGTTTTATTATCTTTTTATTATCCTTTAAATGCAATTTTAAGCTTTTCTTAATGTCTCATTTCAATGTATTTTATGTCTTTGTTAAGCATTTTGAAATGCCTCGTGTCTGAATGGTGCTATCTAAATAAACTTGCCTTGATTTTTCTTTAGCACCACTGGCAGATTGAGCTCATAAAATCAAGTTAGACCCCACCTGAAGCTGAGTAGCAGCGGTTTCAGGCCCCTTGTCAAACCTGAGCCTGTAGTTAAGTAGTTAACTACAAGCTTAAGTAAACTATATTGCGCATTTAATAGGCCTACAGTGCAAATTGTAAGCGAAAAGAAAAACAAGATGTGTGATCAAACCAAAATAACTACCACTAAATAACAATATAACTAATGGAATACCTATTAGCCAAGGAGCAAGCCTCATTTATCGAAGACGGGAGTTGAAGTCAAAATACAAAACAAATTTAGTTTTTCAGTGGTGGAATAAACTGGCTGTAATTATAAAATTTGAAATAAGCAGTGCAAAATTATTATAAAAACAAAAGAATTACAAGATGAAACATGAAAACAAAAGGTAAAAAATACCTATTGAAATACTGTATATATGGTATGCACCTCTGATGTTGTACAGGGCCCAGTTGGGTTCAGGCAGAGGACCAAGGCTCTGCTGTCAAATATTTCCACATGTAAAGGACTGCTTGGCACAGAATTTAATTTCATATCACAAATCTTCATTGTTCCCATAAATGATATCCTACTGACTTTGTCAGTCACCTTAGTTTTTATCTAGTTCCACTTTGAGGTTGACGTTAATTATGGTTTGATTTCTCATAATGGTTAGAATCTTGCAACGATCATTGTATAGATACTCTCAAAATTTAGGACACACAACATGCATTCATATTACTATTGAAATAAAAAGAAGTTTTGGTAATCCATTCCTTTTGCCATTATCTTCCACTATCATCAGGCAAAACTGATGTTTTGTCAAACACATTATGCCAGGAAAACTAATTAAATTCCTGTCAACCTCAGATGTAAATATCTTTATTGCAAGTGAAAAAATTAGACTGCTAACATGGTTGTGAACATAGTGAACATCAACTGCTAAGCATTAGCATCATCCCTGTTATCTTGTAAGCATTCTGTTGTTAGCTCTAATTAAGCAGCTTTAATTTGGTTATGCTCAAATCTCCTTTTGGTTAATAATTAATGAAGAATATGTTCAAAGTTTAAACAGCTGGTGCAAACATCTCCTGAAGTAAGTGAGCCATCACCCCAATTCATCCCAATACTGAAGGATATGATAATAATATGATTAATTAAACCACTGAGCAACATTCATTTGTGTTTTTTGATCCATTCTAGTCTTTTCTCATAAAGGGATTTTAAGAAAGAAAGCAAGCATTTAATTTAAGTCCAAATTCCATTACATAAAAAGACATGAGTAAAGAAATAAAAACATATATTTCAAATGGACTCCATAAGCCTGGCTATAGCTCAGGTAAATATTTCTGTTTTCTCCTCAACTACTTCAGTATAATCACAAGTCAGCATCAGCGTTAACGTGTAGCAGCAATGACGGAGATTTAAAAAAAACTGTCTTATGAGCTGCAACACAGAACTCAACCCTTCCAGAAAAGATTATGCAAATTTTCCCAGTTGCCAAAAATTACCAATACCTTTACACTAATGAGAGCTCTTCAGATCACGCAGAGGGTGGTGAATGAATATTAAGAAGTGAACTATTAACTTGTGAGAGATGGCTGCAAGTGATGGGTCACATTGGGTAAGTCCCCCTTATCAACATTTTTACAAATCATGAAATACCTTTTCCTACCACAGCTATAATAAGGATGGTTCTCTCCCCGTGAATTCAATGCTCCTCTGCTGTATTGTTAATAACATTTTTGTGCTGCATTGCAAGGGGTCTGCTGAAGGTAAATTAGCCTAAATAGCAAATAACAATGAGCAGACTGAGTTTGTTTGTGCGTGTATGGCCTGTTGCCATCTTGATCTGCCTTGCTTTCTCACTTCCCCAACTCAGAAGGATTAAGGTAATTATGGGAAAAATGATGGCATACTTCTTGAAAGAGATATAAGGGAATTACAGGCCATCATGGCTTGAGATGTAAAGATATAGAGATGCAAATAGAATAAGCTTCAGACAGGGGTGCACGTTTTTGGGTTATTTAAAGTGGCTGCCTAAATCAAATACATGAACCTTTCCTCTCCTCAACACACAAACACTCATATGTGCAATAGACTATATGATATAAACAATAGAAATAATCACAGACACAAATGTACACATCTGTGTGCACAACGTACCCTTAAACACAGACGTGCACACACATTCACAGTGTGCTGTAGAAATGTGGATACAGGCATGCATGACACCAAACTGAACAGCACATACACACACAAACATAAAGATATGCACACACTGAAAAGCATGAACATACAACAGCACATGCAGACACGCACCCTTGCTAAGGTACACACTTTCATGCACACAACAACAAAAGCATTTTTATTCATCTATTTTCCATTCAGTCTCATTATCGCTGTGAGCTGCCCATTTGACGAATAGGGTCCCTACAAATTAATGTTCATTGAAAGAAAGTGAAGCCTTCGATACAAAGACATGAGGCTTTGCAACCCAATAATTTCTCAGCGGAGTCAGTACGCTTCTGTAAAGTCTCTACTGGGCAGGTTAAACATTACAACATATAATTATTGAATACTTTTACCAAAGCCTTTATTAATTTTTATTCTGATTTGATCCAAGAGGCTACTCTGTCGGTGTTTTACTGTATTACAAGTGTTGCTTTGTCAGTGGATTGTTCTGCTCACTGAGCTACAATGAGCTTCCTTTAACATATAAAATAAGAATAGGGTCCTTAGATGGAGACAGCTTCATATCACTGTTTTTTTTTAATTACAATTGTAGCCTGACACACATTTCTCTTACTGCGTTTAAAGTAAGAGTAAAATATAGTAATACCAAAGCCTGTTCTCTATCACCTGTAGGATTCACAAAAGATCATCTTAGATATCAGTGTTTAATAATAGAATATTGGCAACTAAACCCAGTGGGGTTTAGAGGAATTGGTGCATTGTTCGGTTATACACTGTAATTGTGATGGTTTACACAATACGACCTACAGGTTTGTAATTTTTTATATATTTTAATACAGACAATGACGCCCGCAGTATACCTGTCCAGAGCGATGGCAGTCATTGAGTAGATGCTGGCAAAGACAGCAGCGATCGGAAAGAAGTTGTGGAAGCGGCAGTAGACCAGTCCGAAGTACCATTCGTTATGCACGGCATACGTGAAGTTGATCACCGTGTTGAAGGCGGACATGGAGGCTTCAGCAAAGGCCAGGTTGAGTAGAAAATAGTTAGTTACGGTCCTCATACGCTTATGAGCCATGATAATCCAGATCACTACAAGATTACCCACCACCGACACGATCACTATACAACTGTATGCAATGGCCCAGAGGACAATTCTCCAGACTGGCTGCACAAATTGGTTCCAGTACTCAGTCCCGTTATTGGTGTCGTTGTAGCCGCTGGTCCAATTTGTCAGGTTAGTGGTAATAAATAAAGGATCCATTTTGTTGTTAAATGGAAAACCACTGTAAAAACATTGACCGTAAACTTAATGTATTTCTCTACAAATTAAAAATCCCATAATCAAATGCAACGTGAAAGATCAAAGTCTCAGAGAAGCGTCTCTATCGAAAGCTCTGCTGTAAGTCAGCGGACTATTTCACTTAAACTCCACTGCCTTGGAAATAACATATTCAGCAATTCAGGGTCCGCAATTTTTTACGTGGATATTTCAATAACAGTAACATTTTTCGCTGTGCGTAAAATCGAAATCGCGTCTTTTACGCGACGAGCAGCACCAGAACAAGTCGCGTCTCCCTAAATAGTGTCATATGTCTTGGCTCTCCGCTCCACTCTGTAGCAACGTCTCTGCTATTCTTCTGCTCTTCTGCTCAAACTGAGTGGCTGTTTACCAGTATGGAGCGAGCCGCTGCGCACCCGTCCAATCGGCACTCAGTGTTATTATGATTATGGATAAGTCCAGGTAAGCAATTCAGTCCTTCCGACTCAGATCGCATGGGGAAGCCAGCAGGCATATCATGCCTCAGTTCTTCTAATTTGATCCAGTATTGTCATAATACCTTTGTAGTTAATAACAAACAGCAAACAAGAGGGAAAATAAACGAATTCAGGCAAACGAGACCCAATAATAAGCATAATTTTAAAAAGTCTGACAATAATGATATTATAGTTATTGTCATTCGTCTTAAATAGATTTAATCTACTCAGAAAACTGAACGTGTGACACCTCAATGTCCCCGTCTTCCCGCTCATTGCCCCCTCTTGTGGACTCCTAAGATCACCTGTTTAAAATTAAAGGATTCTTATTAAAGACTGCAGGAATGTGTGATATGCCTCAGGGGCTTTTCGTCACAATAATTGGGTTTTCCCTTGTGTGAGATGCAACTAGTGGCCATGTAAAGCAGCATGGTACTTTGGTTTACTGTATACTTTATATTACCTACTACACGTTTTTTTTTTTGTTCTCGTGCGTGTCTGTGTTTGTAATCCTGTACTGCTAACATATTTCATATCTTAAACAGAATGCCTACTGTTTGTTAACCAATTTGTCAACATATTTCACTATGTTCACAGAATATATTCAATAAAATAACTGCATTCTTTAGCCATGCTTGCAGTATGACTCTGAATGGGAATCAGTCTGTCAGTTTTGGTCTGTTGGTTTTGGGTCTTCCGATCCTGGTCCAGACTGAAATATCTGTTATCTGTTTAAGCATGGGCAGACTGACATAGAATTTGTAGCCAGTTGGTCACCAATTGCAATTGTGATGTCTTTGGTGATCTGACTTTACTTATTTTACTACATAATCAAAGTTTTCAAAGTTTTTCAACAACTACTTGATTGATTAGCTTTTTTAAAAAGTGAAATTCAAATATTTGCCAGATAATTAATCTTTTTTTCTTTTTTCTTTTCTTTTCTTTTTTCTTTTGAAGAGTTCCTTTTGGGTCTCAGGGAGGGTAGACAATCACTCACACTGAAAGATGATAAAAATAGTCATGTCCATGAGCTTTGACCAGATATGCCTATATTATGTCAAAGGCTTTAGAAATCAGAAAACTCAAGTAATAATAAAGCATGCATTGAGGTCATATTTCACTATGTTACAGAATGCAGAAAATCATTCAATTTACATATTTGACATGCAAGTGTAATCTGTCTCTCTCTGCAGAACTGTCTTATTTATTACAGTGCAGGCTACTACTTTCATGCAAGCTTATTCTGTGTTAATGCTATGTACCCAGAACACCATATACCTCCAATGGGATTCTTTTTGAGGTTTGCCATCATGACCAAGATTTACTTGATAAATGAGATACAGTGTAATTTTTTGTGTTTAATTTTTGTGATTAAATAAAGAATGTAAGAGGCAGATATGCAGTCAGTCAGTCCATCCCTACATTTTTTGGTTTATATTTTAGTTCAGAGAGAAAGATACCTGGACAACTATTGGCCAGATTTTTATAAAATAGCATATAATTGTCTTCTTTTTTTCCTTATTAAGTCTAAATGATCCCTTAAAAACACAATGAGAACTCTAACTAATGAATTTCCTTGTAAATTTCTTTGAATTCATGCTCCTCAGTGTGATCACTGTATCTTCTCTAATGATAGCATCTGGTTGTAATTTTAATGATGTGGACAAAAATGATTACATTTATTGTAGATAAAATGATGTCTGTCATGTTTTTAAGCAGGAAAAGAAAAAAAAGGATTTGTATGTGACTGTAACAGAAATATCAGTGAGCTTATGCACCATAATATGGGTTGAAACCCTCTTCATATATCTCACTCTCTCCTTCTGTAAGTATCTGCTTTTCACACAATGACAGTAAACTATGTCCTACCCAGGTAAACAATAAACTGAAATAACTTGTGCAACATACTTGCCAAAGATGTCAACCCCTGCAAAGTAACAAATTTATAGAAGGTTTTTTCTTATGGCAATTCAGTTTCTACAGCACAAGGAAATTACTTTTTTCTTGGGAAAAGCTTGGTTCTACTCTGGACTGTCTTCTTCATCACATCTTTCAGAGCTCCATAGGGGAGTGTGACCTGCATGGAAAGTGAAGCAAAAAAAGGTGTATGGCACTAGCCTCTAGCACACGCACTGATAAGGTAGTCCTGCTCACTGAACCCTATTTCAAGCTGCATACCCCTTACACTCCATAGCTCTGGTCATGAAATCACCAGGCCAGTCATAATATTCTGTACATCTATGCCATCCATGCACCATGAGACATTGATATAGATCCAGTGTGCTTTACATTTCCTAAAATTGGAGCTGAAATTTCTTGCTTCTTACAGCTATCAGAATAGCTGTAAATCAACATAGATCATTATTGTATCACATTTGATATTGTGAGCAGATATTTTATGTGTCTGGATGTTTTCCTCTTAGTAGAGCATGCATTAGCTCCTACATAAGATCACAGATGCATAAGAGAGACCTCATTGTAGGAGTTGACTGTCATTAGTTTCTAGATGATGCCCCTTAGATGGTTGAATATTAGAAATTTAACATTTAAACCTAACCCTTCAACTAATAATAATAATAATAATAATAATAATAATAATAATAATAATAATAATAATAATAGGAAGACAATATTAATTTATGAGGCCAATGTGAAAACTTCAGATAAAAAGTATCTCAGACATTATGAGGGTCCTCAGGATCTGGTTGATAGTATCTCTATTCCCATACCTATGGTGTCCATTTTGTTGAGCTAGACACCAACAACATGCACACCGGCTTGTAGATATAAATGATTTCCATTGATTGTCAACTGAATTTTTATCATTCCAACAATAGCAAATTCTGATCTGTAAGCAGAATTCATGCAACATGCATCAAGACCAGATAAAGATGTATATTTAGTAATACTATACTTTCCACTAAAGTTTAATGACAGTAAGCGCAAATACTAAAAACTATCACCAACCAGTTCATTCGATAGAAATTCTGTTTTTCAGACAGACAAATAACAGGATATATAGAGCCAATTACTCCATATTTTTTTACATAGGTTTCTAGTTTCATTTGTGAAGAATGTGAAGGATTACGACTGTGAAAGCTGTAAAATGCAGGCCACTAAAGTGATGGCTGTGGGTGGAGGCTACAACAATGTCACAGAATCTTTAACTAAAAACTGCAAAATTATTTCAAAGCACTAGTAGTTTTATTCTTAAATTCAGTTATCAATCATGACCCCATTCAAATTACTATGCATACATTTTCAATAGTATTCAGATCTGGCACACCAGGGCTTCCTCTCTAGTTGTTATTACATTATGCAATGAAACTGTTAAGCTTGCACTCCTGAGCAGAACAAAGACCCACAATGCAGAACACGTTGGACTAAGGCTGAGGTGTAGTTTATCCTACACAGTTAAAAAAAAAATTTGAGAAGGCTTCAAAGCAGGAACATATTTATATTTCCTCAAAGGCCTATCACTAAAAGAACGTGGAAGTAGATCAGTTCTTAACATGTGTATATACAACATACATGCAGAAAATACATAAACATACATAGTCTGTAGAGATAGCTGACAAGAAAAGTATTCATATGCAGAGGTTAAATTGGTCTGGGGCTGTCTGGGGCTGAGTACCGGCACATAGGAGGGTGTTGCATCATCAGACTGCCTTGCACATCTTAAGTAATGGACACTTTTCCTGCTTTTAGGTTCTAAATAATCAAAACAATATTTTTTAACAAATAAGAGAATGATTAAAGCTCATTCTGTTGTTCATTTTCTGCTGTGAAAAAAACATCAGATAATGTGCCAAAAACTTGTGCCTATAAGAGCTTTTAGAACTCTGAAGGGATTTTTCTTTCCTCTGTCTTTCTTCTGTTTTCTCCTCAGCAACACTGCCAATCAGTTAGTCAGTCAGCACAGATGACAGGGAGATACAGGCTCATGGCAAAGTAGGTAAAGATATTGAAAAAAGGCACTAAAATAAGTGACTGTCATCAGAGCTATTGTCTTTGAAACTTTTGGCAAGTTAATTGTTCCTACTTAGAAACAGGAGGGCAGGGTAATATTAGAGCTTAGACAACGTTAATATAACTTGCAAGCTGGCAAATAGTTATACTGAAGTTAACTAAACTGTCAAGCAAGCTAGCACACATAACTAAGAAAATCTCTGAGTGGAAATCTCAGAATGGTCAGGAGGACAAACATTGTTTGAGTAGTCAGAGCAACTGTTTCACACGGCTAGGGTTATAATATTTCAAGAATTAAATAAAGGTCAGATGAATGAATGAGTTGAGTTAGCTCGATGATGCAGGCTGCTAGACCGTTTCATATAGCGTAGCATGACGTCAACAGTTAACGTTGACGTTAACATTATGTGAGGCTGAGTGACATCAGTGAACCATAAATGAACCAACTTGGGTCTTTGTCTACTCAATGCCTCGTTTATTTGTTGATACAATTTTCCCACATAGCAAATCTCAATTTAACCCCTGTTCGTGTGCATATCTTTGGGGTTTCTTGTCTGTAATGTTGAAAATAAAATGTAGCAGTTATTGCAACTGTTGTTGTACTGTTGTTGCAAATGACCTAAAAGAGTGCTTTTGCTTCAACATTGTAATATAACATAAAACTGTTGGTCTCAGAATGTACAGTGTTCATTTGTAAGGACAGTGGAAGAGGGAAATTATGAGTTTAGACTTCAAGCTGGCTGTCGTTAAAGAGGCATGTGGAGAGATTTCTTCTAAACTTTTCAAGTACAAATCCTGACTGACTGAGAGTCCTTGTTAATGCCTCATGTAGGAGCTAAGTCAATACTTAGCTACTGAGATCATTTGACCCAGAGTAACCTGGTTGACGCGCCGCGCTACTGTACTTTACCATGCATTCTTGTTGCTCACTCAAAGTCCGGACACTGTTGCTTTGATGAAAAGTAACTGAAAGTTTATTGCCGTACATGAATGTTGACATAATCCATTTTGCAATCCCAAAACAACAAAGAAACACGCTGGCATTTCATGCCACAGCGGTCAAAAACCGTTTGCCCTTCTGGTTCAAACACCTGACAAACAGTGACGTTGCTACCTTTTATACCTGAACCCCCAGTTAGCAGCACAGCGACACCCAACACATACAAAGTGAATTACAATTCATTTCAGACCATACCAATAACATATTTGGCTCCTACACCTCAAATTACCAGCTAGTTTTCCAGCCTGCTAGCTATCCCCACAGCCTATGGTTTCCAATTATCAGCCCAGGCCTCAGCCCTAGTTTTCCAGGTATCAGCCCAAGTTTTAGTCTGAGATTACAGCTTTAAGCTCAAGCCTCAGCCCCAGGTTCTCAGCTATAAGCCCATTCCTCTAAAAGTCCGGTCACAACCAATGCTTTAACAACCTTGCTACCAGCTCAAGCCACAGCCCAAGCCCCAACTTGCACTCCAGATGGTTAGGTATGTATTTGAGAGTCTACAGCCCCCCTGTCACATGCCAGCTAGTCTGATCTCTACATGTCCAGTCAGTTAGCCAGCAACCTGCTAAAGTCCTGCCAGCCTCAGCTCCCCAGTTGGTTTGCTCTCCACCAGCTAGCCTATGACCACCTTCTGAGCTGGCTAGTTTCCTTACATAGAGGATGCCCAATATACTCTTTTCTGTGGTACTCGGATTGCTTTCAAGACTCACCCCAAGAGGGGTGCCTGACAGCACTGGGATGGATTGCCTCCAGCCAGCCTAACAGTTGCTTAGCATAAATTCCACCAGTTCTATGCCAGGTCTCGCTAGTAACCATCTAGCAAGCCGTCTAGAAGGATCTCTGGCTCCTTGTAGTCATGCCTCTCAGGTTCTCAGCCCACTGCCCTGCCTACTGCCCAGTCCTGTGACAGTCCCATTGCCCAGGGATCCAGAGCCTCTTTTGCCCACTGCCCTGCCTGATGCCCTGTGTGTTTGGCTGAAATGCTGTCTGTTTCTGAGTTGGGGCCCTTAATGTCCCTTGTGTTCTTTGTCTGTCGTTCAGCTTACACCTATTTCTGGCTCTTTGTCATCAGACCAAAAAAGCTGTTCTTTAGTTTCGTGGTACAGCAGTGGGCTTCTCTATTACTCTTGTCAGACAGCAGCTTTGTGAACAGGCAGTGACTGGGATGGGTATTGTATTGTATTGAAATATCCTTTAAGTCCTCTTCTGCACAGGCACCTCAGTTCCTGGATACCACCAGTGATGGGCTGGGTACCAATTCAGTTCTGGTGAGTTGAGTCAATGCTGCAGTCCTCCTGTCCTGGGATGTGCATATGCCAGCTTTTGATGTTTCCAGTCATTATATTGTCTATTGGTCTTTAAAGGCCTTTGCAAGGGAATTTTGCTCTGTTAAATTTTCTTTAGTAATAAAGTTGGAAGACGTATGATGTCCATGACAAATTCTCTGTGATGTTATTTCCAGGAACCAGAAACTGTTCACCTGCTCCACCTTAGCTCCATTCTTGAGGACAGTTGTGTGGCAACTTTGCCTCTTTTTTTCTAAAATCAGCAGTCAGCTCCTTGGTTTTGATGACACTGAGCAATAGGCTGTTCTCTAGGCACTGCTCTGCTTGATATTTCGATATAAACTCTCACTGTTGTCAGAGGTCTGGCTGATAATGTTGGTGACATTTGCATACTTCACAATGGGGTTCTTTTCATGTCAGTAGTTGCAGTCATGGGCACACGGAGTCAACAGGAGAGGATTTAGCACCCAACTCTGAGTTGCTTGGGTATTAAGCACTTGAGTGGAGGAGGTGTGACTGACAATTCTGACTGTCTAAGGTCTGTTTGTAAGGAAATCCAGAATCCAGTTGCAGAATGTGGTACTCAAATCCAGAGTGTTAAGTCTTCTGGTCTCTTTTGGTGAGGTAATCTTTCTTTTTAAACTCTGCTGCAAGTTAATTTGTGATCCAGCACCCACATGCATCTTTCTTATACACAGCAAAAAAACAGTGTTGAATTAACTCCCACAGAGTTGATTTCAACACTTTTTCAGGGTTTACGCGGCTCCATACTCTCTAGAGTTAAATTAACACTTTTGAAATAGTTAACCATTAAACACTGTGCGAGAGTTCCTCCTTTAACTCATTAAACAGAGTTAAATTGACACTAAATGATTAGACAAGTAACACAGCTGAGATACACTTTTTTTACACTCTGGTTAGTGTTATCTTTACTCGCTGAAGTGTAAGTGTT
>JAPZDZ010000022.1:5003044-5014270 GCA_029783805.1 Acanthurus tennentii
GATGTAGAGATGTGTCTGCTACAAGAACTCTGTGTGGCATTTATCTGGGCTCTAATCTGAGGTGCTGTTAACTTGCATTTTCTGAGGCTGGTGACTCGGATTAACTTATCCTCAGTAGCAGAGGTGACTCTTGGTCTTCCTTTCCTGGGGCAGTCTTCATGTGAGCCAGTTGGTCGTAGCACTTGATGGTTTTTGTGACTGCACTTGGGTACACATTCAAAGTTTTTGCAATTTTCCGGTCTGACTGACCTCCAGTTCTAAAAGTAATAATGGACTGGCATTTCTTGGTTGGTTCTTGCCATAATATGAATTCTAACAGCTGTCAAATAGGGCTGTCCTGACTTCTGCAGAACACAACTGATGGTCCCAACACTATTAAGAAGGCAAGAAATTCAACAAATGAATCCAGACAAGGCATACCTGTGAAGTGAAAACCATTTCAGGTGACTACCTCATGAAACTCATCAAGAGAAGGCCAAGGGTTTGTAGCGCTGTCAACATAGCAAAGGGTGGCTACTTTAAGGAATCTAAAATATAAAACATATTTAGAGTTATTTAACACTTTTTTCTTTGCTACATGATTCCATATATCTTGCTTCATATATTTGATGTCTTCAGTATGTATCTACAATGTAGAAAGTAGTAAAAATAAAGAAAAACATTGAATGAGAAGGTGTGTCCAAACTTTTGACTGGTAGTGTAAATAAAAAAAAGAAAAAAATGAAATAAAAATAGATTTAAATATTGATAAAAATAAACCAATAAGGAGTTACCAGTAAAATGAAGATTGCGTGGAGCAATTACTCAGAGATGACAGTTTCGCCTTTCAATCAAGGGTAGAAATGGGTTCCATAATTTAGAAAACCTATTAACTGATTTCCGAGTGGAGTGGCTTATTTTTATAAATTTCAAATATAATGTAATTTTCCTGATCCACATGGAATGGAAGGGAGGGGCACCATTTACCATTTAAATAATATGGCGTATCGAGCCATTAAGGAGGTAAAGGCCACTGATGTTACTGTTAGTCACTTACAATGTCTACGGAAAGGATTGCAGCAAGCCCAGCACTCACTCTCATGTACAATCATACACACCAGATATCGCAGAGCATTGGCTCAGTCTCTGTGAATTTTTGTTCCTACCTTCCAGGACTTCAGTTTGTAAAAACTTCACAATGTTGTTTCTGATCTGCCAAGTTCTTTCACAATATCAAAACTGTTTTACTGACTCTTAAATCTTTGCACAGGTAGGAGAAGTCATCAACACTCTTTGTGGCTACAAGACTTTAGATGAACAGGTAAGAGGAACAGCTGCTTATTGCAGCCCAATTTTTCCATTGGTTTTTGTGTCAGTGACTTCTAACACAATACAGATATGTTGTGTTAGGAATAATAGACAACAATGAGACTTAGACAAGAGGCCTAAGATAATATTTTTGGACTAACTTAAAAAAATCAACCATTTGTGAACATGTTATACTCACTGACATAAAGCTTTTATCACAACACAAGTGAATTTCCCATTTTTATTTTAATTGAAATAGATTTGCCGTTTAGATTTTATGGTAGTCAATTTTTGGGGGTGGGGGGTGGGGGGGTCCTGAGATAATATTGGTTCAAGTAGAACAGATTCTTTATTTCTGAAGCGTTTTTTTTTTAACAAAAACCAAATTCAAAACAGAAATACTTATAGATCAAAGCAGAGCCTTAACCATCTGTTAGAACAAA
This sequence comes from Acanthurus tennentii, assembly GCA_029783805.1. Classification (NCBI taxonomy): domain Eukaryota; kingdom Metazoa; phylum Chordata; class Actinopteri; order Acanthuriformes; family Acanthuridae; genus Acanthurus; species Acanthurus tennentii. Next base: position 5,004,775 of record JAPZDZ010000022.1, read on the forward strand.
ACACCTGAGACTTTTGCCCGTGTATCCCAGCCATCTCCTTTTGCCTCCAGCCTCCCCTGATTCCCCCTTATTCTCTAGCCCAACCTGTTTAAAATATCCTGTGCAAAAGGCAGAGCTTTGAACAATTAATGGCAAATTAAGATGTGATGTGTCAAAACGTTACTGGCACATATACAAACAAAGCACAGACAAACAAACACAAATCTAATAATACAGTGCACTACAAGTAATGATAATCAATTGTCATATACAACCACCAACAAACCCTTACACTAGAGCTACTAACAGACAATTTTATGAGAAAACTATATATCAAAATTATTAATTAGTATTAGTAGAATGATGTGACTGCACAACAAGGTCTTACATTTTATTTTTATTAGAAACATTTAAAATACTCTTTAAAACAATGTTAATCAGCCATACGTATATGTTGTAATTAGGAAATAACAATATCTGTCACAATGGTCATTTGGACTGTAATCCATTTGTCTGGTACCCTACACCAGCTAATTCAGCCTGGTCACCCCATCAAGAAACTATAGATTATGTTACATCACATTAGCTTACAGGCTTTAAGTTCCTTGGTTTAGATAATATCACAGTATTACTAATTGGAGAATGCTTGTCTGTTTTAATTGCTTATGTATAAATAGCTTCAGTTCATCATAAATCTAGCATAACTTTGTTATATTTTCAAGGGATTTAATTATTTAAATAACATAAAAATTTAAATATATATATTATGTTTACATACATATGTGTATAAATATAAATATATATATACATATTTATATATAGATAGATATAGATATATATGTGTGTATATATATATATCAGTTTTTTTGTAAATCAGTAAATTTGAAAAATTCATGGATAACAATAATAATCATATTTTAGCATTAAAAATATCATTTCGGTTAAAGAGCTTCTATATATTGGTGTATTAATCATTACAGAAACATAAAAAATGATTTTGGTAATTACCAGTGCTGTTAATTTACACAGCTGTGACATAAACCTTACTTTGGTGGGTGGTCTAATAAATTTGCTAAGCACTGTATATTTCAAGGCATAGTGTAATTGTAACAAATGTATTTAAGTTTTTGATTTCACTTTAGTTTTATTTTTACAACCTTTTAATTCATCTGAATTTGTAATTTTAGAGTGTGTTTTCTTTGTACTTATAATTTTTTTACATGTTTGGTTTTAGTTCAGTTATTATTAGTATTACTTTTAGTGAATATTTGAGTATTTGTCAATAGCAAGATTTAAGTAGTTTAGAATGGGTTAGCAATGCAATACAAAGCACTATGGGTATTGCAGCTAGTTGAGTTTTTGCACCATATTACAGGAGTTTTGAACCCTCATGAGGCCCAAAGGGTGGAATGGTTAACAGAACCAAAGCTAGAGCGTCCAGCAAGCAAATGGCAGGGGCAAAGTTACAGAAGAGGACATTGAGAATGGACAGAAAAAAATGAGTGGTTTATTAGAAGACTAAGTGAAAGAACAGGAGTAATGCAGAGCCCCTTTTGCACAGACTTTTCCTGATGGCACCTCACCGTGCCGAATAGTGTTAAATCGATGTCTGTGTACTAAACTGATCTGACATTCCAACACAGGGTATAACTTCTTGTAGCACATATTAGGGATCAGCTCACTAGTAGCAATAAGCTAAAATCGGAGAAAGAACAGCATCTACAAATTTGTTTTACACTTGAAGTGTGTTAGACTTTAAGGACAAGTGCAACAACAGCAACATCATGGCTCAGCAAAAAGATAAACAGCGACAGTCTTCTTCATCTTCATAATGATCTGCCTCAGTCCTTAGTCTTTGCCAATTCAGTTAAGTCTCTGAGGCAAGTGTTTACATTACTCAGAGAGTGTGTTGCGGTCAGTCAAGCTCATCAATTATGTCATTTATCCATGCCATTCTTTAAAAAAGAGGTAGACTTCATTACATTGATAACAGAAAATACATGATGGAAATTAGGCCTTTATGAGACATTTTACTATGCTGCATTTATTTTTTTATATTCAGAAGAATGACATAATCTCAGTTTAGCTCAATTTAGCTCAGCACTAAACTCTCTTCAGTCCAGTTGCTTAGATAACAGTGGGCCCAAGACAATGACTACAGTCATGTTGTGGATCCAAATCCACCAGTACAAACTCTTTTCTAATCCATCAGCGTTGATCCCTTGCAAGCAAGATATTTTGACCCACAGACAAGGAGGATAATTGCTATGGAAACAATTTCTCTAATGTGCACAGAAAACTTTTTCATTCAAAAGCAAAATGTTTTATTCAAATTATTCTATTCATACTTGCAATTAATCATCCTTACTTTTATTATTATTATTATTATCATTATTATTTATTTATTTATTTATTTATTTATTTATTTATTTATTTATTTTTTGCAAAGACTGCAAATAAGTAAACAAACAATTGAAATACCTTCAACTGTTTGTAAATTCTCAAAACTGTAATAACTTTACTGGTTCAACTGGGTTTTTTGTGTTTGTTTTTTAGTGGCAGTAGCTATTGTGTCTGAGTTCAAAACTGAGATTTTCTCTTGTGTTCCTGTTGTCTATTTATCAGCGTGAAACCCTACATGAGGTAATCCATGTACGAGGCTGCATCCATGCAGTCAACCTCTGGATGAGTGACAACATTGGAATAACTATTGCACTCTGCTGTGCCATTGGGCTTCCTCAGGTAATTGAAAACTCTTAACACAACCTTACTGAAACCATTTTAAAGCCCTCTTTCCAGAATCAATGCAACTCTGATATTTGATCAGTAAAGTCCCTACTTTCCAAAGCAAAATTCACATTTTCATGCTTATATTTTTCTGCAAAAAAAGTTTATGTGTGTGCTCCAAAACACACATGTATTTCAATTGTAAACCCTTGCTGGTATCCTCAACGCTCTTTTACACTGACACAAGAGCAGTTAAATTTCAGTAGTTTAATCTTCTGCTTCCAGGATGCATTTTTGCCATCTTAATAGGAATGTGCTCTCAGTGATCGAATATTTCTTGAAATAATGCAAAAAAAAAACAGTTTCATGCCGATGAAAACCGTGAGTGATCTTGATACAAGGCATCTGTCAGTGTTTATGAAGAGATTAATAAAAGTTTCAGTTTTTAGAAGTTTTTAGAACTTTTGCTGTACTTAAGTGTCTCTGTACTCATTGCGTTGCTGCTATGATTCTTATCTGTCAGCCCTGTGCTGTTTGCAGTTCATTGCTATTTTAATATTTATTTCAATTGTGTATTTGTTTTAATGTAAACCACTTTGTGATTTTGTATCTGGGAAAGGTGTTGCAACATCAGGCTGTGTAAACTTACATGGAGACACCACTGGGTAGACTACTGAAGGGCTTATTTTCAAATTTACCATTCCAAATTTACTAGAAATAAACTACTTACTTATTTACTTACCTTACTCAGCTCATTTCAGCCAATGCATCCAATTTGTAAGCAGAAAAGGTCTGCTATCTGTACCAGTGTAATGTAAATCTTGTTTTTTTTGCTTTTCCTACACACATACAATCTTTTGATGACTAACAGATTTAACACCCACTGCTGAAATGAGAAATGAGCTAGTGAAGTGATTGATGTAACTAATAACAATTTGCTAGAATTGATTGATCATTTAAGTAATTATTCGGTAAATTAGTGAATTGATTACTGAAACAAATAAGAAATTAATCAATTATCAAAATAACTGTCAGCTTCAGTTCCAATGAGGCACATAATTCCCCATGACTTGGACATGCTTCAAAACCTTAAATGCATTTGCATTTGTCTTATCCAAGTCTCGTGTCTCACTGTAGCTGCTGGGCATCATCCTGAGCTGTGTCTTTTGGAACCTACTGGTGGACATGAGTGAGTCAGCTGATATGGTGGACTTCAGGCTGAAGAAAAGAGAGATTGAGTACAGTGAGCTGGACCTTTCTGGTGCTGGCTGGTGCATGTGCCTGCCAAGGGATGGTGGCTACCTGCCTGTCCCTGTGTCTGAGCCTGCTCTTGATCCTATTGACATTCACCTGGAGAAACTCAAGAAGCAGCCGCCGCGTACACACGCTCAGCTTCGTGAACTACAGCAATCCAGATCTGCTACTGGACTGGATGAAGTAGACGTTGGCCGAAAGCAGAAAAGGGAACATTGAGCGGTCTTTTGCCCTCTCTTGCCTTTTTGAGGTTATTGCCTTTTTTTTTTTTTGGTCATTGTATAAGTTGCATTTGTTGAAGTTGTGTTGCACTACTTTATACTGTCAGTAATTGGATTTAGAATTTGGTTAGCTAAAGGGATCAGGATTACTTGGCACTTTGTTGATAATTTGTTTACGAATGAAAATTACAGGCACAAAATGCAACACCGACAAAAATATTTTCCTTGTTTGTGAAAGTTGATATTTAAGGAATCATGGCATTATATCACCTTTTTTAAATTTCTTTAAGCCTTTCAAATTGAGCTATGTCTCATGTGCTAAAGCTTACCTCAGGCTGTTTTAAAAATAGCCCAGTAGTCAAAAGACAGTACTATGTGATGTTTAAATTAATGGTAGCTTGAAAAGATGTTTTCCAGTGTCGAAGAAGTAGGACTAGCCAAGTATGTCTTATGTGTAGCGTTTGTGATGGATGTATACAGTTTGTATTTTATTTTGTTTTATATTAATTTTTATTTGATTTTGTGCAATCAGTGTACATTGTAAGACTGATAGCTGTGGAATAACATGGGATGCATGTTTTGTACTGTATATGAAGTAAGACTTAAGAAAATCAGTTTACATGTAAGGCTGTCATGAGGGGGGCTTTAGTTGGTTCAATTTTTAAATGAACTTTTTATTCCATGTTTCAAAAGAACAGCTGAGGGTATTATTGGGACTACAAAACCAGTATGAAAGATGGTCGACATATTTTTAATCTGAGTTATGCACTGTATGAGCTTCCCCCTAGCTCCTGCCTTGTATCAACACTACTGTTCTTGTCAATAAAGCTGAATTTGTCTTATGATTTTTGGGTTGAGTTTTAATGCACGGGATTCACATTTAGCTGCAAGCTAAAATATTTTTCCTGAGAGTTTATTTGTTATTTTTTAGCTCACTATTTATCCTAAATGATCCCTAGGCATTTTATTGGGAAAACACACCTTTGCTAACAGGTCAAATAGAAGCAATTACAATTATAATGGCAAAATTAAAATGTTATATTTTTTTTATATTTTTTTAAGAATCATTTAATCTGATGATTTACTTCATTTATATGTGGGTGATGCCATTAATAAAAAAATGACAGGACAAATGCTACTACAATGCTAGAACACCTTAATAGGAATTTTGAATTTAAAATGACATTCAAGACAGTCCAACTAGACTTGTGGGTAAATATACTGGAATTAGAGCACAGGCAGAGGGTTAAGGGTCACCAACTTCCGACAGCTTGGAAGCAAAACATTGTCGAATAACTTTAAACAGGTGCTTCGTTTCTCTGACACCCTTCTGCAGAGCACATCACAAAGATCTGATCCAAGAAGGGTCCTATTTTAGGAAAAATTAAATATTATTATTATTATTATTATTATTATTTCTTGCAGACAGTTAGCTTGTTACGGATGAAAAGACTGGTATTTTTTAAGGGGTGGTATCAATCTTCTCATTGTTATTATTTCCAAAACATTTTCTCAATGTGTCTTGTTCTTCACCAAGGCTATTCTCTGTACCAGCCAAGATTTTGCCCCGACACATAAGTGTCTCTTCGTTAAAGTACATTTCTCTAAAAATAAATATCGTGGCACATAAAAAAATTGTAGGCCTTTTTTTAAGGCCCTTTTTTATTTCACAAAAGCTGATGTCTCCCTACTCTACTAGCCTTCTTCCTATTTCACACATTGCCCTCTGCCTGCATGAGATATACCATCCACATTTTTTATGTTCACAAGCAGTGCATGAGTGCACACAGCTCTCTCTTCTCCTGCAGGTCATCTGTCCTCATTTACTTCTCATCTCTCTTTTCTCCCTCATTATGATGATTAAGAGACAGCGGGTGGAATAATTATGGTAAGGAGCTAGATTACGTCAGCTTAAAAAAACACACCTGGCCTAAGTGCAGGATGTGCGCACATCCAAACAAGCTTTAATTATGATAATATAGACATGACTGATGTTACAATACAATCAGCAGAGAAAACACATGCACACCAACTTGCACTATTTCCACACTCTCATCTGTCAGGGAACAGGCTCAGGTATGTGGAGACTCAATATCATTATTACTCGTTGCAAAAAGCACATATTGAGCTGAGATAATAATGTACAATTTCCAGGCTTCTTAAAAAATTGCTGAAATTACGCTAAACAGTCATTGCAGCACCCAGCAGCACATATTGTCAACAACCTACAGCCATATGGAGGAGAGAACAGCAGAACTACAGAGGGATTATATTATTCCCATTTTGATCATTACATCATTCCCATCATCGTAATTTCTGTAAGTACTGTTTTGGTGAAAACGTTGTTCTGTCAATGGACAAGACACAAAACATTAATGTATGTCTGAATTTCTGCTACCACCATCCAACCTAAATACTTCTATAACTTCTGATATACAAAAATACATCATACTGGTACTGGTGATTCTCAAACATCATTTGTGAAGTGATTAACTAAAAAAACTACATAAACAAAAAGAGAGCTATATTATAGCACTTATATCTTGAGAAAACGTAGGAGCAAAGCAAAGCAAACCTCTTGTGCCAAGTTCTTATCACCTTTTATGAAGGAGAGATAGAGAGCATTCTGATTGAAAGCATCACATACTGTCAAGGTTTATGCATGGACAGGAGAGCTCTGCGGCAGGTGAATAAAAATGCCCAGACTTGGTACCAAATCCACCCATCGCCCATTTACCAAGCGTCATTGATATTATTGAGGTTAGTTGCCTGAGCAGAGCCCACAGAATATTAAAAGACAGAGCTTATTCACTCAGCTGCTGTCTGGAAACAGATACAGAAGTATTTGCTGTTGTACTACTGAATTCAAGGTTTGCTTTGATTGTCAAGAAGTAAGCTTCTTAAGCTGTCCTTAGCACTCAAATATAGATTTAACGATGGCCCGAGCCCTGCCAGGGCAAGGACCTTACTGTTTTTCGTTCATTTTTTTAGGGCCCAAGCCCTGCCAGGGCAAGGACCCCATTGTTTTTCATTCGTTTTTTTCTTCCTATAAGGGCCCAAGCCCTGCCAGTGGAAGGGCCCTATTGTTATTGTACTGTTTTTTTAGGGCCAGAGCCCTACCAGGGAAGGGCCCTATTATTATTGTACTGTTTTTTCTTTTTCTTCTCATTATTATTATACCCCCTGAACACGCTCAAAAACTCATTAAATTTGGCATGCACACCAGGTCTGACAAGAAATTTGATAAAATGGAAAAACTGAACCCCAAAGTGCCAAAATGTGTTCTCTAGCACCACCTAGGCACACTAAAACGGCCACTGTGGCCCACAGGAATGTCATAAAGAGACCAAACAAAAGCCGAATTATAGAACTTATCAAGTTCTGTATAATTTTGTTAATTCCAAGTGGTTTGGATTTTATTTGCCCTCAAAGTTGGAGTTGAAAATCAACTTTGTCTGCCATTTCCCATTAAAGTAAATGGGGACAAAAGGACTTCCAGTATGGCGGCGGGCTGAGTAGACGAGCGTTAACCTGCTCTGCTACCCTGTTGGCTAAATCCTTCTTAAATATTGTACTTGAGCTGTTGAAATACCTCCATTTCGATAGATAAGCTAAGAGTAATGCCTGTGTCACAGAAAAAGGTCAGTCAAGGGCAAAATAAACCTTTTCAAGCTAAACTGTCGGACTTTACAAGGCAGAATACTAGCAAGGAATCCTCTGCTAGCATCAAAGCCATGGACTCTGATGAGGCTAACGCTAGCTCAACTCCGCAGGATAATGCGTCGGATAGAAGCAATGATACGGTGGAGGGAGAGTCCGGTCCTACGTCGGCTGCCATTCTGACTGCGATTAACGACATGAAAACTGAGTTTTCCATCAGGTTTGACGGCATATTGTCCACCATTGAAAGTGTCAGGAAAGACATCACTGACTGTGCAGAGCGTGTCACTGAGGCAGAAACAAGGATTTCGACAACTGAAGATAACGTCGTCTCACTCCAAATAAAAGTTCAAGTTCTAGAAAACAAAAATAAGGACTTGGAGGAAAAACTACTGGATCTGTTAGGGTGGATCAGTTAACAGATATCTGGAAGTTTTAAGATTACAGGGGGAGAAATTCAGGCTAAGTGTCCTGGAGTTGGGTGATGGTTCGGGTATATAGTTCGCCAGTAGGATTGTTTATGTTTGTATTCTGTCTGTTTCTTTTTTACTTTTTACAAACACATTAAAATGTTTGGGGAATATAACTATACAAACTAGACAAAATGTCCAGCGAGGTAAAAATTAAAATCACATCGTGGAACTGCAGGGGGTTGCGAAAACTTAAAGTCAAACAAGTCATGAATAGGATAAAATCAATGCAGTCTAATATTGTGTTTCTTCAGGAAACACACCTGATGTACAATGACGATCTGAAAATCAGGAGGAGATGGAGAGGCAAGGTCTTTTCTGCGTTGTTTAATTCTCAAGCTAGAGGTGTCTGTGCTATAGTGCATGAGTCAATACCACTCCAGGTAAATAAGGTTATCAAAGACAAATTTGGACGATATCTTATTATTTAAGGAAACTTACTAAAAGAGCAAATTGTCTTGGCGAACATTTATGCACCAACATTCTTTCATCGCGTCTCAAGCAGCTACAGAGTGGAAGAGCTATCACCTCACTGCAGAGTGATCAAGGAGAAACCATTGTAGATCCAACAGAAATAAATTAATCCTTCAGAAAAATTTTATGAAGGTCTTTATAGTTCAGATTAATTACTGACAATTCAGAATTAAAAGTGTTTTTAGATAGTATAAACATACCCAAAGTACCACAAAACTTTAAGACTAATTTGGAGAAAGATATTACAGTAGAGGAATTATCTGCTACAATTGATAGTATTAAAGCAGGAAAAAGTCCTGGACCTGACGGTCTTCCAATTGAAATTTATAAAAAATTTAAAAATAAATTGCTGACTCCAATTTTAGAAATGCTTCCTTCTAAGATCCTTCTAAGAGGAGCATTAATTACTCTGCTTTCGAAGGCAGGTTTTCACAATAAATGTGAAAACTGAATACTTTGTAAGATTTTGACAAAGAGAATTGAAGAAATAATAACTAAGATAATTGGGAGGGATCAGAATGGGTTCTTTCGTGGCAGACAAGGCTTTTATAATGTCAGAAGGATTCTGAATATTCTTTATCACCAAAAGGATGCCTCAGACACTGCCTTACTGTCACTCGACGCGGAAAAAGCATTCGACAGAGTGGAATGGTCTTATTTGTTTGAGATTCTGGCACGCTTTGGTTTGGGTGAGAATTTTTGTAATTGGAT
>JAPZDZ010000022.1:5075043-5090535 GCA_029783805.1 Acanthurus tennentii
AGCTAGCTGTTTTTTCACCAACAGTATTTGAAACTTGACATTGGTTTTTAAATACTCCTAAGAATGTTTTAGCCGCATGTATCGTGTTCTATTTACCCTACATGCCACAAACCTTAATGAAGGGAAACGTTATTTCCTTTTGTCAGATCATTTAATGTGTGTCAATGTTTGCTCCACTCTTCATGTCTTAATTTAAGCTGGCAAGCTGTACTATGTGGGACCCAAAAAAGAAGAGAAGAGGGAAGTGGTTATAGAGGCTGAGAGGAAGAGGCAGATTTTTCTTGACTGCCACTTCGATGATATTGGTCATCACTTGGGCCAAAAGAAGACTGTCCACAGAATCCAGAGCAAGTACTACTGGTTGGGGATCATTAGGGACGTTGTGGATTGGGTATACACATTTCTTTGTATTCTATGTTCTGTTATCTTACCTGAGACAAATGAAAATGCTGGCTAACCTTAGTGTCAACTGTTTCAGATAAAAGTATGTGAGACCTGTCAGCACACAGAGAGGAACAAAAACCTGGCAAGGACTGTCCGACCTATTAAAGTAGACGCACCATGGGATATTGTCGGGATTGACATTTTAGGTTTTTAACCCTAATCACTTTAATGAAATTAGATATTTTCTGCTTTATATTTTCTTTTCATACATTCATACCTGTTGTATGTCTCTCTTTTCTTCTGTTTACCAGGACCTTTCCCAGAGACCCAGCAAGGCAATACCAATGTAACAGTGCTCATTGATTACTTTAGTAAATGGCCTGAAGCTTTTCCAATGCAAAAGACTGATGCACTCTCTGTTGCGAGATGTATTTACAAATGCATACATAGGTAAAGTACTCAGTAGTGAAAAATATTGAGGTCAAAACAAACATTTAACATACTCTACTGATGCATATAGATGTAATTGCCAATATATTACTAGTATTTTGTCACTGAGATAAGATTACTCTAGTGTTCCACCTGTGGTATCCTAGTATTTTGTTTTGACCTATGTTGATACCCACAAAATTACATATTTTCAAACCTAAAATTAACTTATTTCAATTTCTGCTCAATCAGGTATGGTGCCCCTAAAACAATGGTGTGCACACAGAAGGCTGACTTCTGTGATAAGGTGAGATTTGAGTCACAAACTAATTCAAGTAAACAAATCAATAAAAGGAGCAGAGATAGGAGTTCTGAAGTGGATCAACTTTATTAGTACCCATGCTGGTGTTTTCTAGGTAACGAAGCTGCTATGTGACAGGTGGAGCATTGTGCAGAAAGTTCTTCCTCTGGATCAACCTCAGCTCAACCCGCTCCATGACAGCACAAGTCCTTTACTGAAAGAAGCCATGGTGCAGATGGTAACAGAAAAGCAGGATGAGTGGGATGACTTTCTGGAACATGTACTCTTTCTGTTCAGGATGTCCACCAACCCTACGACCAAGTTCACCCCTTATTTCCTCATGTTCAACAGGAAAGCTAATTTACCAAACGAGGTCTGGACAGAATTGTAAAGCAAAAAAATTCTAACAGTGTTGTTTTTTTTTTTTTTTTGCTTGCTAATTTTATTTCCATATCTTTAGGCTGCATCAAGTCTGCTGAATTGTGACCACCAAGAGCAGGACATGTATTCCACAAAGGAGAAGGCTTCCACATTTATGACTGTAATGCAGGAGCAGCAGAACTCAGTGAAACAGCTGGTAATCCACATCGATTTTATTTGTAGAATAACAATGCATACTGATGATGGTGCTTGTTCTTTGTCTGATGCTTATCTGCAATTGCTTTGTGGTTTTTGTCTAAATTTAAGGAACAATCATTGCCATTTGATCAGGTCATTAAACCATGTCTGTCTTGCATCATCTTAATTAACAGAGTGCCCACAGCTGATTGTATCATCTGTGAAATCAACTAATAAAAAGGACTGCAAAAGTTAAAAAGAAAAGGCTAGCTGAAGTTATAAATATACCTAGAAAGCCTCTGAATACTTGGTTCCTGATAGGTCCATGGGCTGTTGATGCACAATTTTTGTGAATGCTGTGTATCATATGACATAAAAATGATTCTTACTCCACAGGTTTCTGTCAAAGAAACTGAAAAAAATATTCCCAAATGCACACATTTATGGGCTGATTGATGTTTATTCATACTGGCTGTGTGTTAAACGTGATACGTTGGGAAAAACAACTTTTTTGCTGAGATGGTGTGTGTGTTTTATGTGCAGGTGATAGCTAATATGAACACAGCCTACAAACGAGAAAAGAAGAAGAACGCCAAACGGAGGACACAAAACATGACCTCAGTGACCTTCAAAATTGCAGATCCTCTGTTTGCTGTAAGAGACTCACCCTCCCCGAAAAAACTGAAAGAGAGTTTATATTTGTCTTTTCCTGTTGAGACGGTGCTTACAACAGAGCAAAGTGGCTCAGAGGACTTAAAGACTGAGTTAGCTTATCACTTAGTGGAGTCTGATGTCCAATGAGAGCAGTGTGAAAAGTTGCAAAAAAGTGGAGCAAAGCCACTAACATGTTGACAAAAGCTGCCAGAAGTTATGGACAGTAAATATGTTAATCCAGATGTTGGTGAAGTTTGTGCGATGATCCGTGCTGCAAACTTTCACTGCAGTTGAACCCACTGCTGGCAGCTATTCCATAAAGCAGGTTCAACAAACTGTGAGCCTCACCCTGACCTCTGAGCTGACTGAGCCTATGATGGAAAACCTTCAGTTTTCTGTCTTCGGGAAAGCTAACCACAATTATATAATCAAGAATTAACTCATAAGCTTCCATTGAGTATACAACAATACCGTCAATGATGCTTAGATGGTATGAATTACCATGCAACAGGTAAATAAAAAAACAAAGCCTCCATTTTAATTAGGTGGACGAGGAAATGGTAATGCTTTTATTTTTATTTATTTTGTTTGTGAGTGATTTGGAGCCAAAAGGTCACATCATTGACCAGATGTATGTTTCTTAATGAATAAAAACCTACATTATATATATTTTTTCAGGTTTTATTTGATGGGAACAAAACATAAGGGCTGGCAAATAAAGATAATAAATATGATTGAATATTTAAGAATACATAAGTAGATAAAAGACCTACAAAAAACTGTATAATCTGATCCCATCATGTGTGCTTGTGTGTTATATCCCCCCCTACTGGCTATACATGTTAATTACAGTGCTTTAATAGTGTTTTTGCCTTTTCATGTGGACAGAGCTATATCTATAACAGTACTTGTTTGGGCAAATTCCTGTTTCAGATCAATGAAAGGAAAAACACAGTTAAAAAAATTACAAGAATGTCAGTACCATAGTTGACTCCTTGAACCACCCAGAAGCTTTTGTGGAGACAGTTAATGTCAGTAGTTGTAAACATCGTTATATGGTGGTCATATGCTTGTAATATACATGATGGTAAGCATAAAGTACATTTTAATTGCTACAGTTTAAAACCTTTATTACTTTATCGTGCAATTTTCAACATCTCAGGCATTGCAGTGGAAATGTTTTAATATGAGTTTCTAAAGCTGGGGACTGCAAGGGATTCCAAAAAACAAAAAACACACAACCCTATGACATACTGCAATGGCCAGTCAAGACTGAGCAGCGCTGAACAACCCTGCCAGCAGAAAGCACAAAGACATAATTTACATTTACAAATGGACTGGCATCTCAACATAAATCTGTGGTGCTCCAATGCCTGAGCTGCTCTGAAATGGCCCATATTTAGACTGAATCATCAGTTGTTTGAATTCCTCCAAAGGTTGACTATGCTTCAACTTTTGGGGACTTTGGGATCCCCCTTTGGTCCATACCACAGTAACCTAATGAATCAAAGATTGTGTGTTATCGTTTCAATGCTGTTATGGTCTAAATGGGGCTTTAATGGCCAAACTGCATTTCGTGGTTACATAAAAGTGCCACAGCTGGCAATAGCACACTTGAAGTACTGTATGGGAACTGTGTAGGAGTGTTTCTCAACAACACATTCCTGCAAATAGCAAATACTTCACAAGAAAAGCCATGAAATAAAGGTATTTTGTTCTCTTGTTTACTAGATGACTTTTAATTAAATCAGAATACACCAAGTGATGAGATGGATTAACAGCACTAATGCTGTAACAAAAATTAAACAGGATGAACATGATCATACAAGACGGCAACTTGATAGTAAAACATGACCAAATACAGTTGAAAAACAAATAAAAATAATGACCTGCTACCTTCTGTTAAAAGAAGAAAAGTGGGCTTATAGTGTCATAAACAGTATTGAAAGTGGGCCTTGTCTTTAAATTTTAGTAATCTAAATAAATGCAATTTTATTAAAAAGCTGCCCTTAGAATAACTTTCATTGTGTGTGTAAAAGGTGAAAAAGATACCATGAACTTGTTATTTAGGTTAAAAAAAAAGGTTAAAAATGTCCTTAGATGCATCTGTCCATTTGACTACATCTTTCTTAAACAGTCGCTGCTTTCAAATACATGCTGCCTTACTAATGTATGTGATTATCTCATTATTTTTTCCAGCATTTATTTCTTACCTTATTTAAAATAACAGTGTAGCATTTAGTTGTAATTTTTTTTTTCTCTGTTGTAGGCATAAGTAGCCAGCTCGTTAACATGCCATTTTGAGTGATAGTAGAGTCCTATGACACACCACAGGCCCTGTTTTATGGGACTGTGCAAAGGGCCTCAGGAGAATGCCTGAGCTGAAAAGTAAGTCGTTAACCACCATCTCAATAATCATTATCTCTGACCAAGTCTTACTCTGTCCAGCCAGCTAACGTAAAGAAGGCCTCAGTCAGATTTGCTTTGCTAAGCCAAAGTGACAGTTAACATAGACAATTGTGATTAGTTAAGCTATTATCCTCTGTATGCCTAGAAAAAAAAGATTGTTTCTATTGAAAGTAATGACAGCTTATTTGTTTTCACTTTGTCAAACAATAGATTCCTAAGATTAATGTTGCACTTCATGTGCAACCCCTGGTGTATTGTCAGAATGTTATTATTGTGACTAGGGTGGGAAATTAGGGTAATGTGGTGTCTTTTTTTCTTTTTATTACTGGTTATATGCCAGTTTACACTCATATTCTTATGGAACAATGAGCATTTGATCTAACAAATCCAGCTGCATGCCAACAAGGTTTGTGCATCAGTTTACTGAGTGGGATGTCAACATGACTCCTTAAGGGGCCTGCACAATGTTGTGTTTGTATTGAAACCTAGTCCTCAACCTAGTCTTTAAAAACAGCCTCATATTAAAATAAAAAAAAAATAGAAATATTACGGAAATTTAAAAAAAAACACTGAAACAAGCAAAACAGCCTGGAAACTGTATAAAATGTAACTGACAATTGAATTAAAAAAAAAAAATGAAAAAATTTAAAAATAAAAAAAAGGGAAAAATACCAAACTAAAAGAAACTAAAAGAAACTAATCAGTAATAACATAATTATGTCTTAATAAAGTCTAAATTCCATGAATAGGCCTTTTGGTTTTATCCAGTAGATGCTCTGTGAATTTTCTGAAATCATTCTTAAGTTAGGACTTCTTGGGCCTGCGGTAGGAGGGCCCAACAATGGCCTCTGGCTCTTCCTCAGCTGAAAGTTAAAGGGGAGTGTTCACCAGTTTATTGCTATGTGTGCTATTTGGTGGCAGTTTATCAGTGTTTTTATCTGAAAACAAAAGCCTGCTTCTGCTGCTGGAAAAGTTGGTGTTCAAAAATAAACCAAAACCATAAAGTTGTTGCTATGAAATAAAAAAAAATGAAAGAGAGGTGAGGGGAACTGCAGAGATATGAGTTTATTTTATGTAGCTTTGCCAAAATGCACCACCACTTCTGCTTTGCACTGTCATTTAATCCATTGTCAAAATTAAAGATAGTGATTGTTGAAGTTTTAATTGCTAGGTCATGTATCACATCTTTTGCCAAACAAAACATTTTCGTTTGTAGGATAGGAAATACTGACAAATTTATTAAACAACCAACAGTGCAATTCATCCCAAAAGCATTCGCAAAATTACAGTCACAAAATAAATGCTCTGTGGTTTCATTGTTTTATTCAGAACGAGCAGTTATCATGATCTTAACCAGAACCACGTCTTACCAATTCATATTTCATTAAGAACCCTAACGTAGACCTCTTTCACATTTGGTGTTTTAGGAAACTTGTGAAATTTTGCCGCACATTCCCTACCCATTCATTCCTTTCCCCCATAGACCGCAACCCAACTTCCTGAAACATCCCCGGTACGCTGTGCGGCGCGACCAGGCGCGACCCGCCCCTAGTCTTCCTCTGGATTGGCTAAACTCACCCTGTTGTTAGCTACGGTGCTAACTGCGACTGAGCTCATGGACCTCACCGGCACGGAAGAAGAGCGAGTCAGTATGGGATACGGATTGGACAGCAAAACGCAGTTGGTCACAACTTGACAGTACACCGGATACGCGCATTCAGCAGATTCGTATAGTTCATGCTGTTTGTATGCTCTCTTTTCCGACCCGGAATCTGTCACTTAATATCTGTGAGACAAGTAAGATTAAGGTTTCATAGAGACACGAAAGGTTGCTGACTTTAGTTCGCTCGCCGAGGTGATAGTAGACTCAGTCGCACTTTGCACATACAGTCACGGACATTATCCAGTGGACACATAAAATTCCAATTTATAGCATCCGGACGGTGGATTTAGGGCGCTCGAATAGTTGGTTACATGACGTAAGAAATTGTAAGTGTAAGCAATCTGTCTGTAGCAACACTGACATCACTGATACCAGGTAGGCTTCTATGTTGTGTTGTAAATCTGACCGAAATTTCAGTGCCTCCCCAACTGACCTAGTCAAGACGGTATATAAGAGAGCAATTGATGTAAGTTTCTACGTACTTCCCCTTGACTGAGTGGTTCATAATCCGCTCCTTCATTCAATTAACTCATATCACAAGCAATTCAAAATACTACGTCAATGCTGCTTCAGTCTTAACTTGGTCTCGAAGCTGCTTTTAGTTTAGGCAGGATTTGGGGGACTCTGGTTCTGCCCAGATTGCCTCCATTTAAATCCAGCTTCTGTCCACTGAGCCTATTTTTGTCATTATCTGAGTTCTGACAAGCAGCATGAACTACAAAGTAGCTTCGAGTTGCACAGTGTTGTACGCCCTAATGGACGTGGCTGTCACCACAGTTCTATATACACAAGGATGGAATTTGAGTATATTCAAAGAGGATGCTTTAAACTTCAACATCCTCCAATCAGCCTTGGATCTCTGGGGGATAGTGCTGCTCAGAGCTTCCTTTCTGCTGGGAGCTCTCATAGGGTTGTCATGGAATAGAGAAGACGGCCCACAGAGGGTGGCTAAATTCACAACCTTTATTCTCCTCATCTGTCTTATCATCTTTACATACACCTTGGCCAAGCTACTGATACTGACTGAGCCAGTGCCTTTGACCCACCAGCCCTGGTTGCTAAGCCTAATTTGTTGGACCTGTGCCACCACTGTGGGTTTCGTGCTGCTCTGGAGGCTGCTGGGAAAGGTTTCCAAACCAGGCAGTCACAACAGCAGTAGCAGTGCAGGCAGAAGGGGCTCAGAGGACACTGAAAAGCTTGTGGATGTAATTGGTGGGGATGAGCAGGAGCTGGGAAGCGAAGAGAAGAAGAAGGCAAGCTCTGGAGCAACACTGGGACGTCTCTTGACCTACTGCAAAAAGGACAGTGGACTACTTTTTATAGCTGTCCTCTTCCTCATCATCTCTGCTGTTTGTGAGTGTCCTTGATACATTAATATAAGCCAGTCTAATTATGCTTTTAAATCTCATCATTTGGACGGAAGTGCAACACGTGTGTAAAATGTCAATTCTGTTGTTTCTTTGCAATGGCAATTTTTGAGCATGTTGGTAACTGTTTTACTCACTCTAGATCACTCAACACTGTGAGCTTTGCTCTCATCAAGAGCATCTTAGCGCAACATGCAACACAGGTAGCACGACTTATAGCACCATATTGTAGAAGCAGTGCATGTACAAGTGCTGGGTTTATCAATACATATTACATATTAGCTAACATGCACACTTGAGACAACACACCAAAAAGTGAGATCTAAATGGAAAAACACCTCACTGTCAAAATGACACCAAACAGTGCATATTAAGAGGCTTTAAGAAAATAACCACAACTTTTTATTGGGGTAACTTTCTCAGCTACTTATTTGGTCTATGAAATGACAGAAAATGATAAAAATGTCAATAAAATTTTCCAGAGCACAAGGAGACATTTGGAAGTATATGATTTCCTCAACTGACAATTCTAATGCTAAAGATATTAAGTTTATTACAACACAAGACTAAGGAAAGCATCGTATTCTCACAGCGTAGGAGCTGGAAACAGAGAATCTTAAAATTAGCATAACAATTACAAATACAAAACATTGCATAACATTACAATTACAAATACAATGATTATCAAAATCTGTGCTAATTTACTTGTTTTTGATCAACTAATTAATGAGTTGATTGATTGAACTGATTTACTGTTTCAGCTCTACTATTAATCCAGTTTTACTCAATAACTGAAATTATTTGAAAACCAACATCTCATTATTGCCAGAGGTTTCACAAAGGGTCTTGATAGTTAATCACATCTTTAAAAAGTCAGTACTTGTATGAAAGCATTGTCCACCAAGGCCTCAAAGTATATTAACAGTCCTTTTGTTCTGTATGGATTTTTCTCTTACTTGCAGGTGAGGTCTTTATACCTTATTACTATGGGAAGGCGATAGACAGCATTGTGGTTCACAAGAGCATGGAGTATCTTGCTAAACCTGTGGCCACACTGCTAGCACTGGCCTTAGCCAGGTGAGTATTTACAGGTAGCCTCTGATGGTGAAAGCAGCATTGAGCTTGGGCAAACAGATTAGACATGATGTATGTAAGCAGTGTGATCCTGTGAGCATTTTCAAAATAAAATAACAGGTTTTAAAAACACACTATAATGATATATCATCATAATATTTCTAACATCTTTACCCCCACTTCAGCTCATTTGCCATTGGAGTGCGTGGAGGAGTCTTCACCCTGATGTTTGCGAGATTAAACCTTCGTATCAGGAACCATCTCTTTAGAACTTTAATGAAGCAGGAAATTGGGTTTTTTGATGAAAACCATACAGGTGATTTATGAACATCGCACATCCACCCATCGCTCCATCTGCAATACTGATTTCTCTCTCTATATAAGTGGATCCTTCTGATGCTAATACATGCCTCTAACACCCTGTAGGTGACGTCATTTCACGTCTGTCAGTTGACACCACCCAGGTGAGTGACCTCATTTCTCAGAATGTTAACATTTTCCTGCGGAACACCATCAAGGGCACTGGCGACTTCATCTTCATGTGTGGGATATCCTGGAAGCTCTCACTGGTGACCATCATGGGATTTCCATTCATTGCCTTCGTCTCTAAACTTTATGGGAAATACTACAAGGTCAGGCATCTTTTTGTCTGTTTTAAAAATTTTGTGTGCAAAAATAAAAATCCAATTTATATTTTTGTATTCCTTTTCCCAGCAATTAAGCAAAGAGGTACAAACAACCCTTGCAGAGGCCAATAAAGTTGCAGAAGAAACCATTTCATCCATGAGAACCGTAAGAAGTTTTGCCAATGAGTGCAGGGAGGCAGACTCCTACTACGCCAAGCTTTTGGTCATGTTTCAGCTCAACAAAAAAGAAGCGCTGGCCTATACTTGCTACATGTGGTCCAGTTGTGTAAGTGCCAGCAGTTGCCTAATCAAGTGAAAACAAAAAGCTTTCTGTTTTGGATAATAGTGTATATGTCATGGTACCTTTATATTACCTATATGTGTCCATCAGTTGTGATTGTGTGTGTTTTTCAGATCTCAGAGCTTGCTTTAGAAGTTGCTATCGTCTACTATGGTGGCCATCTTGTAATAACCGGTCAGATGAGTAGTGGTGCCTTGATATCTTTTTTCATATACGTACTTGAACTAGGAGAATGTCTTGAGGTATTTTATCTCTTTTATGAACTTTCAATTCATAATATGTGTATGAAAACACTTACAAGAGATTATTTCACTTAATTAATATCATGTATTGATTTTCTTACAGAGTATAGCATCAGTGTACACAGGCCTAATGCAGGGAGTTGGGGCTGCTGAGAAGGTTTTTGAGTACCTTGACAGGGAACCTAAACATCCAGCTGATGGCACAGTGGCTCCAGACACATGCACCGGTCTGGTTGAGTTCAAAGACATCACATTTGCCTACCCAACACGCCCTGAGACTGATGTTCTCAAGGTTTGTTCTGACTGATATTGCTGCCACAGTGTGTTTTTAAACGTTGATTAGCTGATTCTTTTCCATCAGTTAACTTTCAGAGCTGATCAGTGTGGTTACATGATACAGACTTGGGGGTCTCATTACTTCTACTCAGATATTATTGAATCTAAGGTTGGACAAATGAAATTATGAATAAATATTCTTTAATATTAATATAGAAAAACATGATTACATATTTTTTTTCATTTTCTGCCTGCATAACTTGTCTGTAATAAGTAAATGCAACTCTGCTAGCTCCCCAACGGTAGTACACGTAAATTACACAGAAACAGTACTTCCCTTGAAATGTGGCCTATGTTAAAGCGGTCCATTATTCCTCTATTTCTCCATTCAGTCCTGCCTATTGCTGTAACAAATGTCTAATATCTAAAACAGTATAAAGTAAGATCCCGATCCATTTCAAAAACTTTCACTAGTAACTGGGTAACTCTGTCTAACGTTGTCAAACCGACCACCCATGTTGCTTTCACTGTCACCCGCTAAAGACCTGCCACTACAGTTGTGGCATCCCTGCAAGATGGCAGCGTATGCAAATAGTTGATGGATTTAGCTATAACATATTTATTCATGTGTTTTGCAGGGAGTGTCATTTACTCTGCGGCCTGGTCATGTAACTGCCCTTGTTGGACCTTCAGGCAGTGGAAAGAGTTCCTGTGTGGGTCTACTGGAAAACTTTTATCTTCCCCAGCAAGGCCAGGTGCTGCTGGATGGAAAGCCAGTGCATACCTTGCAGCATGAATACCTCCACTCCAAGGTCAGTCTATATAAGTGTAATTGATCGAGTTCAATATTTAGGATATGCTTAAATGTATCCTTTTGCTATTTAAAGCTGGTTTTAGCTGACTGCAGCCACCTAAGACATTGTTTGAGATTCTGCCAGATGCTCTCACAGCATATTTTTGGAGCAGTCTCAGGAGCAGCTCTCAGCTCTACTCTGTAGGGATGCCTATTTTTGAGGGAAGTTCTATCAAGCTGCTTAAAACAAATCGAACTGGACAGGAAGTCATAAAAACACAACAGAAAACATTTTTGTTTTCATGTTTGTTCATAAACTAAAATTTCAATAGGTTCCATCATAGTTTTTGTCATTAGAAATTATTTTTGATATAATGAATATCTCATTACAAATTATAAACAAATATAACCATCTATTTAATATTTTGTTTCTGCAGGTCAGTCTTGTGGGTCAGGAGCCTGTGCTGTTTGCCCGTACAGTGGAGGAGAACATTACCTATGGCTTGACGGACACCCCCATGGAGGCTGTGGTGCAGGCTGCCACCAAGGCTAATGCTCATGATTTTATTACCACCCTCCCTAAAGGCTATGAAACAAGTAATTATTGTGTGTTCACTTATCATTTGGTCATGTAGTATTTGTAATGAAAAAGGTAGATAAGCCTGGAGATCTGGTGGTAAAATACTAAATAATGCAAGCAAATGCTCAGAGTCAGTGGTCATTATCATAGCTAGAGAAGGGTTGCTGTTTGTTATAATGTACCATATGAACATGATGGCATACACCACTTACTTAAAACAAAAAGCTATTATGGTCAGATTGTAAGGTAGCATGTAATATAACACACAGTAAATTTTTAACCCAGTTGGATCTTTCTCCAGTTACATCTAAGTTATTACTTTGCTTGAAACATACTATATAAATGCAATCTGTATTGATGTTTATAATAAACATCAAAAAGCAGTTCTAATTTTAAAATATCCGTATCAGACTTCAGAGCCATAGCTTACTTATTCCAGTGTATACTACAGTCAAGAAGAATGCCAGTTAGGCCAGGTATATATATTACTCTAGGTTCCAGTATCCAAACAAAGTGACACATAACTCACAAAATAGAAAAAGACCTGACAAATAAATTGCATACTATTGTTTTATAAAAGGGAAATTGAGCTCAATGCCATCTGTGCATCACAGTGATGAAATGATTAATCCTTATCAATCCCCAGATGTTGGAGAGAAAGGCACCCAGTTGTCAGGGGGCCAGAAACAAAGAGTGGCCATCGCAAGAGCTCTCATTCGTAAACCTCATGTTCTCATTCTGGATGAGGCGACCAGTGCCCTGGATGCAGAAAGTGAACACCTTGTAAGGGAAAAACTACATTTACAAGTGCCAATGAGTTCTGATGTAAAAAATACTACACATACTTTTATTAATCTCTGCTATATCTTATGCAGGTTCAGCAAGCTCTGAACAACATCATGCAGGATCACACAGTGTTGGTGGTTGCTCATCGGCTCAGCACCGTGGAGAAGGCAGACAACATCATTGTAATGGACAAGGGCTGTGTGGCTGAGCAGGGGTCTCATAGTGAACTAATGGCCCATGGGGGGCTGTACAGCAAGCTGGTGCAGAGGCAGGTCCTGGGCATTGAATCGAGGGCAGAGGTCCTCAACCAGTTTGAAAAACTTAGCTGGAAGTCAGATAGTAGAAGGCGGCGGAGGAAACAAAGCAGCAGCTCCAGTGAGCCTGAGTTTAACATGTTGTACTAAGAATTAACTGTAGAGTGTACAAATAAGATTGCACTGCTGGATTTTGTTTTAAAGGGTTTGGATCTGTGCAGATATTAAGTCATAACACAGAATTTAGGTGACAGTCCATTCAAAACACTCCACTGAAAATTTACTTATTAATATATTTGAATGCAAAATTTGATCAATTTCCTTGTAAGAATCCACCCAGTGAAAGATCTATAAGAGAACAAATTTCATAGCATATTTAAGTTAAATATATTGCGTTGAGTGTTTCACAACAAATCAAAAGATGTGTTTCTTTAAAAGCCTATTTATCATTAGTGTCACATATTATTTGTAAATCCATGAGGAAGTGTTGTGCAGTTTACAAACAACTACAACTGATTTGTACTTTGGATTGCTGAAATAAATTAATGATTTGAGGTACATAATTCCATAGTATAATTTACTGTAAATCAAAAACACTTGTATTGAACAATGTAAAACTATACTGTGTATTGGTATTTATGGCAATAAATATGTGGGATTAATACCAAATGGTGTATTTAATGTATGCATATAAATACCCCTCTCCCATTACAGTAATGGAACATTGGTGATATATTAAAGAATGTTTTCACTTCTTTGTCTTCTTTCTATTGTTACTGGTTTTTTGTCATTGCACATGGCAGGTAGAGTATATATTGTTTTTAATTTAAGGTGGGTAGTTTACAACTATTGATAATTTAGTTATTGTAGTTTCTGCATACTATTATGCTATGCATAATATTAAAGAAAAGACGGACACAACATGCATTGTAAGCCGGGTATCTAAATGTAATATGTAACAGTGTATACGAAAACCAATAATTATTGTTAAACAATATATGTCCTTATAATATTGGGAATTATTTTACAGGGCCAAATTTACGAAGATACGCATTTAGTGTTTAATTGTTAATTGACGTGGATAGTGAAATAAACTGGTAATTTGTAACAGCACTTGAATGCAGCACTGGGCCTGTACCCTCTGACTACTTCCTGTAAGGGAGGCTCAGTCAGCTGTCACAGTCTGAAAGGCGTAAAGAGTCACCAGAGGCGAGGAGAAACACACAATAAGAGCCAAAATGTCTAGTTTTACCAACAAGTTTAACGATTACACGATGACTCAACTCAACGAAATCCTGGAGGACGACGAAAAACTCACAAAAATGATACAGGAGATGGATGAGGTATGTTAAGATATTCGCTTTTGTAGTCAATCGTTAGCTACAGACCAATTTTCTCGGTCACTGTTTTTTCCCCCCTGCCTTTTGTTGTGCTTTCCTAACATTGGCTCGGTACGGTTATGAAAATGGTTGCCTCGAATCGCGTTGAGAATTTGGTCACAAGTAAGTGTTGTCAACAGGATTTGAATGTTCTAAAACCCAAAGCAGGCGACAAATCATTAACCTTGGGAAGGAGCAGTGTGAGCATTGTCTTAAGTTTCAACACGCGAAGATTCCCTGTTTGTGACATTGTTGCTCCAAAAAGCAATGGCTCCTCAAATAACAGAAGCTTGTCTGTATTTACTAACAAGGAAGATCAAGACTGCATTGTAATGGCCACTCTAAAACTGAGACATTTACAGAAAACATTTAAATTCAAGCAGTGGCCTAGCTTCGACACTCCTTTATAGACAGGTCGTCATGCCAGGCTCCGCTCACAAATCTGCTAATGTTTATGGTTAACATGGCACAGACGGCTCACCCGGATCTAATGATCTTGGGGCTATGTAAGAAAGACACGAGAGGCAGCTGGCAAAGAAACATATAATATTACTTAAAAAGTTAGTTTGCCATTGGCTCGTTTCATACAAAAGTCAGGACTCAAATGGCCTTCCTTAACTAGCCCAAGGACTCAGCAGTTTCTGGTTAATGTGTACCTGCCCAGCACTCTATCAGGAGTCTGGCTTTGTCATGATAAGCAAGTAATAATGCCTCAGTTTTTCCATTCATAGGGTAGTTTATTAGCCATGGTTTCTTAAAAGGTTTATCCGCAGAAAGAATTATGACATGTAAAGAAAAAGTGATTATAGATCAAAAATATTCATGTACAGTATTTGTTCCGTTTGATGCTACTGTTCCTTCACAAAAAAGTCAGTTCAGTATGAGTCTTAATCAACCCTCTCCTGTGCTCCTGTTCAGCTTCACCACTGTACTTTTTACTGTAAACTCTCTAGGGAACTCTTTCTTCCTCCTATTCTTATGGTGCTGTTATGATCTGATCAGTGGCAGCAACAGAAAACATGCATTTCAGGGCACAGGCATTGTTCATTTTTATTGTCATGGTTTGGTGGGCTTTCACACTGACAGACCTATCAAAGTGCATTTTGAGGATGAGCGAGGAGTCTCTGTTCAAAACATTAAAAATCCCTCTTCTCTGACAAGAAACATTGTAAGCTTCCATATCTCAGTTTAAGTACATCAGATCCATTTCATCTTGCTAATTCAGGAAATATGCATTATTGTATTAGTAGCTCTTCTGATTAAAGTTGTGCTGTGAGCCTGCCTTTATGTTATCCATTCTGTTTTCGATCCACACCCTGACTGACTATCTCCATGGTTTCATTTTCCTCTTCCCCCAGGTTACATAGAGGGAGGGACTTGTTTACTGCAATGACACTGCAGTCATTGACTTAAGTT
>JAPZDZ010000022.1:5109671-5119753 GCA_029783805.1 Acanthurus tennentii
TATTATTATTATTATTATTATTATTATTATTATTATTATTATTATTATTATTATCATCATCATCATCATCATCATCAATGGGGGATAGGGATATCACTCCTGTTAAGGAGTGATATTTCTTGCCCAACAAGGGTGATTACTGCTAGTTTGTGGGCAAATGCTTGGTCAACTTGGTCATGCTTTCATCAGCATGGCTCGTGCCCGAAATTTTCTAACATCTGGTTAGTAAATGCCCTGTATGTATTCTATTTTGTGTCATCATGTTTTCAGAATTTGCTTTGTTCACACTGGAGCCTTCCTTCAGTGTGTCAAGGCTTTTAAGTAAACAGCCACTGAATCTGAAAGCCCTTGCTAATAGAGGCTTTACCTAATCTGTTCTTAAGGCTCGTACCTCAGCTTACAGCCCTCTTCGGGGCCATGCCTTGTAGGCCTAGGAGCACTTACTGTTTATTTATACCACACTGGTCAACGCATGACAACTTGTCCTCACCATGGTATAGCAATTTTGGAACTGTGCTCTAGGTTTTCCGTTGCAGGCCTGGCAAAAGCCTGTGGCCTATATAAGATCATTTGTCTGCATCACAAAACATAAAAACACCTTTCAGGAGTTGCACTTGGCTCTTTATTAGTTGGACAATATTTTTAAGCCTCTGGTGTTCTTGTTCACAGCCACCGGCACACTTATGACATAAGTAGGGCTGATTTCTACAAGCTGATTTTGGAAAGTATATCACATTTGACTTCATGGGGTATCTTGTGCAATGATATATGGCTATATCTGTTGTCATCAGGTAGTTAGGAAGACACTGCCAGTAAAAGTGGGTATCGCTGCCAGATTTTTTTTGTGGTTTTTATGCTCCTCTTTTTTGCATTATAGATTAAGTCACTTATTACATTCATAATGTTTGTGCTCTGTTCTCTGCATTGTTTCTGCATGCCTGGCAGATAATGTTAGGAAACCTATTCTTAATTGGTGCCATAATGTATTTGTTGTCTGCCTGGCCTTTTATTGGGTAGTCCAGCTGTTATTCCATGTATCTCCCTAGTCCTAGAAACAAGAGAGCTTGGGCCACACTCCACTATTGTTTTGAACAAGTGCAGTTTAGGTGGCAACTATCTACTTTTATGAGTTTTATGAACTGACAGATATGCTGCTAATGTATCAGGACGGACCAAGTCACACAGTGGATAACTTGGTACAGAGTTGGATTTTAGTTGTTTTGTTTGTTTATCTGTGTTTTTGTCTTGTTTTAAACATTTTTAGTTTTGATACTTTTCACACATTAATACTTGATATAATTAATTGCATTAGTGCTCCACTTTGGATAAACAAAGAATTGCTTTAGAGAATAGCTGTATAAGTTAAATTTATGAATTTCATCAATATCCTACTGATGATTCCTCTACTTGACATGATGAATTTTGCAGTTTTAGATGTTGCACACTTGACTCTTTTGATCATGGAGCTCTCACATCTCTGCCTCAAAAGCACTGACCTTTTATGATGACATTAAAAGGATTGTGTAGGTGGTGTTGAGAAGATTACTGAGAGGGAGTGGGTCAGGTGAGTTGTAGGACTTCTTATGTCCTATGCATCTCTCTTATGCTTTCCCTGTCCAAGATGCTGAGTGGGAGTAGGGTTTTCAGGTGAGACAGGCTAAACGTAATGTTATTTTTCTGTTTAAGTTGATTTAAACTGTGGTGTGTTTTGAACAGCCATTTTTTTGGTCATCGTAGTTAGTTCTAACCATTGGGAGGGTTGGACAACTAATCAAAGCTGACATTTAGAACCTGTAACTGATGCAATCATGCCCATTTTGGATATTTCTTTCTCTTTTTTTGTTTTGTTTTCTATTTTATTTTGTTTTTTAAATTCCATTAGTACAAGGGCTGAATAACTAACTAGCCCTACTTTACTTCTTGCCATTTCTCTGTGTTCTCTGTCACATTTTATCCCGTTAACATGTTGCCTGTCCCCATGACAGGTTCTTGTCAGCTCTTCCAACTTAGACACACCAGTTAGCAAGCTAAATAATATTTTTGTAACATATTTTTTTGCTCACCAATGTCACTAATATTGCCAACGAGTGACAATGATCTCTGCATTCCAGGGTTTCTGTCCACAGCCAGCATGCAGGGATTCTGTGCTGAGAGGCAGCATGACATAAAACAAAACAGAAAACCCCTCCTATAAAATTATTGTTCAAAGATTGTAATCGTGGTAAAAAGGGTAAAGGGTTCAAATGATTGTGATATAAGGTTATTAACTAACTCTTAGAAAAATCGATATTTGACTTTTATGAACTGAATCTTAGTCCTATGAAGAAAGACTAAAAAATTAGCTCTAAACTGTTAATTTACAAGATTATGTTGCCTTTTCCCCCTAACAGCTGTGCCATACCCTCCACAACATAAGCTGACCGTGAAAGAGTTATTTGAAGATGGCAAGCCCAACGCTGAGCTTCTCCGCAACCACCTGGTCAAAGAGGGCAGGGTGGAAGAGGACGTGGCCCTAAAGATAATTAATGATGGAGCCAACATTCTCCGTCAAGAGAAGTGCATGCTGGAAGTTGAGGCGCCTATAACAGGTAGTTCACAGAAAAAATTGGTACAATGATTAGAATGTGATTTTTTTGCTGGGGTCTGTACCAAGCAAGTGTGTTTCCATGCATTCTGAGAATTTTTTTGTAGGTAGGGGCATTTCTATAGCATCGCAATGCTTTGTTTACACTTGCCCTTTTGTGATGTCATTAATAATTAATTCAATTATTAATTATTAATTTAATTAATTGTTTAAAACTTACAACTTACAATTGTGCTGTGGTACATTGAAGCAAGACATCAGATTACCGTCAATACTTGCACTGTTGTTTTGTAGCTGACCCTGACCTCTGGCTGCCTTGGAAAAATAATGTCTAAAGAGTAAATTTCTGTTGTGTTTGAGTCACCCCATCTAGAATGGATCATTAAACATTATTTGCTCTCATGTGCTCCCCTTTCAGGTAGTTTTAAAGAGTAATAACTATCAAATGAAATATATGTTAGTTATTGAAGACAGCATAGGTAGTGAATGCAAAGGAAACAGGGCAACAACCTAGGGATTATTCAATCACTTTACTGTCTCAGTATACCAGAAGCTGGTGTATATTTAGTTCTGTGCCAGATCTACGAAACATTAAAAGTCATGTATCATAATATGGCTAACGTGGACAAATAATTGTACATAAAAACACTTCCTGTATTCTGTATTTTGAGAACATGCCCAGTTTTATTGTTATACACATTTTTCAACAGCTAGTTGCCATTATGAAACAATTGCTGTTACTGCATACAGAAATGTATAAAATGTCATCAAGATGCTAATACACGGCTCTTTGGAGCTGCCCACTCCACTAAACACAGACAAACAGCTATTTACTCTCTCTCCACTTTGAGGATGAGCAGCTGTAACAGTGAGTGACGCAAAGTTATGACAATCAAACAACAGTGAGAACAGCATTTTCTCCTCAGGCAGAGTGAACAACTGAGAAGATTATAAGATAATCTTACTTGGGAATAAAAGTAGATTCAGAAACAACAATTGAACCAATCACTATTTTGGACCATGGTCCAGTCACTATGAAAATTAATTTAGGATTCGACAGTCATTGTAGGTACTGGAGGCTCAATGTCTCATTATTAACAGACACTCACATTAAACAAGAGATACAAGAAGATCTATCTGAGTACTTTGCCATAAATGATGATGGAAATGTCTCTCCTTCGGTGATGTGGGATGCAGGTAAAGCCACGATAAGAGGGAAGATGATTTCTATAGGATCTAGAATAAAGAAACAAAGACTTGCCAAACAACAAGAACTGGAGAGTGAAATAAAAAGATTGGATAAGGAATGTAAAAAATATAGAAAAGAAGACATATTAAGAAAGCTAAAGGAAATTAAGTTGCAATTGGATGAAGCACTAACATACAAGGCAGAAGGAGCTCTCAGGTATATTAATAGAAAATACTATGAAAATGGAAATAAAGCTAGCAGGCTGCTGGCTTTCCAACTCTGGAAAACCCAGTCCAACCGCACAGTTCCTAAGATCAGACACTCTGAAAAGAAGCTTGTTGAGACAAATCCTAAGAAAAGAGCAGATACTTTTACAAAATATTATGGACAGTTATATAAGGGTCAAGAATATGAATCTAAAAAAGAAAAAAATAATGAATTTTTGAGACCCCTCAAAATGACAAAAATGTCTCAAGATGAAACAACCAAACTAGTAGAGCCCATCACAGAGGAGGAAATTAAAGAAACCATTACTAAACTGAAAAACAATAAATCACCGGGAGCAGATGGGTTTTCTGGAGAATACTATAAAATTTTCATGAACAAACCTACCCCCATATTATGCAAAGTATATAACTATATATTAAAATCAGGAATACCCCCAAAATCATGGTCGGAAGCTATTATTACAGTCATACAGAAAGAAGGAAAAGATCCCCTTTAATGTACTAGCTATCACCCAATAAGCCTTTTGTGTGTGGATTATAAAATTCTAACTTCTATCTTAGCTACCAGAATTCAAAAGAATATAAAGAAATTAATAAAACTTTACCATACGGGATTTATAGTGGGCTGTCAAGGGACAAATAACATAAGGAGAGCTCTGAACTTGCGGCTTTACCTAATTGGCAAGGGATAAGCAGCCTTCAATGCTTCTCAGCTTAGATGCTGAGAAAGCATTTGATAGAGTCGATTGGTTATTTTTGGAGCAGACATTGATAGAAATGGGGTTTGGAGAAGAATTTGTTACCTGAGTTGATCTACTATATAAAGACCCTAGGTCAAAAGTTAGAGTTAATGGTCATTGTTCTGATTTTTTCAAGGTGGAGAGGGGCGTGAGGCAGGGAGATTCTCTCTCACCCATCCTCTTTGCCCTTAGTATTGAGCCTCTAGTGGAAGCTATATGCCAAAATTTACAGATTCAAGGAATAGAGGATGAAAGAGGGTCAACCCATAAAATAGCGCTGTTTGCAGATGATATTTTGATTGTTTAATATTTGAATGCTGAGGTCCTGCCAAACATGCATCTTTTTATTTTCAGCTGGCAGTGTAGTTCATACAGTCAACTGAACAAACCAGAGTTTTAGAGAAACACTGGGCTTAAAAAAGATTCCATAATGTTTCCACTTTTGTTCATATAAGCATGCTGCCTCTCTATTCTGCATGTCAACGCTCATTCCATCAGTCTCTCTCTCCTTTCCATCTATCTCTCTCTTCTATTCTTCCTTTCCATCCCTCACTCCCTCCCTGCCTCTGACCTAAGAGTACGGTAATGCTAACATTATTATGTTAATTCTATACCAAACTTCCACATTTTACAACTTATCATGAAGACCTCTTATAATCAAGAGTTATGTCATAATCCAGTGTCTCATTGACAAACTTACTACAAGTGTAAGTGTAGAGTACCTGAAAAATCAGTTACCTTATAGACTCTGTCAAGATGACTGCCTAACCCTGATGCCAGTCACTTAAATTAAGTGGGACCAAGAAAAATTTCTCAATGACACATTTTAGTATGGGATTGTCAGTTACATTAGTTATCTAATAATGGACAAATAATAATGATAATGAATAGATAAAATATAAAGCAAGTTTCTTTCACAGTACAAATACCTACTACACAGTTTAGGGGATACTTAATCTTTAGATCTTTGTTTTGTATCCTCCAGTTAGACAAAAGTATTATTTCAGAATATTTTAGATGGATATTGGAGATATTTGAGATTATTGGACATAGATAAACAAGATGTGTAATTTTGCTAATATTTACTAAATGAAATCCTAATTTGAGAGGGGAAATAGTATTTGAAAAATAGGCACAAGGAATTAACTAATTAAGAGAATACTTCAAAACTGCTAGTGTAATAATTGTAGAGGCTATTTTTGTCTTTTGCAAGAATGACAAGTTTTAGAATAAAGGAAAAGCAAAACATTGTAAATCCAGACTTAGAAAACAACTTTAGCATTAACAGAGTTTGTTTGTCCTTTGCAGTATGTGGTGATGTCCATGGCCAATTCTTTGACCTTATGAAGTTGTTTGAAGTGGGAGGGTCACCCAGTAACACAAGGTATCTTTTCCTTGGTGACTACGTTGATCGAGGTTACTTCAGTATTGAGGTAAGTTGTGTTTCTGTTTTTAATCTTTTAAGAATTATTTGACTTATTAGATTTAAACAAGTTCAAAAACTGAATTGTCTTGTTTGAATAGTCAGTGAAGACATAGTAATAATACAAAAAAAATAAAAATTAGTAGCGTTGAGAATTTTTAGGCACTCCACACTTCAATTCGGATTTAGAGGGCTACAAATCGATCATAAAAACAATAATAGATGCACCAATGCAGCTTGATTTCTGTCAATCATTTTAAATCATGTATAGAAATGAGATAAAAGAAAAATATATTTTTTAAGATATAATTTTGACTAATGATCAATTAACTGGAAGGTATCTAACAGTCTTTTGCCTGTATGAGAATAACAAAGAGGGATCTAGAAAACCCTGTTAATTCAGCATTTTACCTGCAGCATTGGAGAGCAGCCATAGTTGTTTGAAATGCTGCAGGTAAGGTGAAGCAAACCATTCATAACCTTTTTTTTTTAAAAACAGAGTTTTCTTTGTATTATGCTACTGTGTGTGTATTTTAGGTGGTCTCATTTCATATTCATCAGTTAACTTTCAGTCATTGTTAAAATGTGATCCTATTTTTTAATCCCTTGCTTTAGAAGTTAAAGTAAACTTTCCAATGGTGAGATTCCTGCTGTTAAGAGTCATAGAAAGCCCTATTCATTTGAACCAGCTTTAAATTTTAATAATTTTGTCATTGCTGTCACATTTTCATTTAAGTTCTTGAGATAAATCTTTGCATATACTTTTCTTTTTTCTTATCTAGTAAGATTAGATGTTATTATATCCTAGTGTAGTGCATGGTAATTATGGTAAATGTGCATAAATTAAATTTTAAAAGTTCATATGATTAGAACTAGGAAAATTTAACTAAAGATCAGTCTCATTTTGATTCTCAACATGATGGCCTATGGTCAGGATACCTTCTTAAGACCTCAAACTTCCCTCAGTGCTGCTGTGATAATCTTTCTTCAGTGCTGCTCAACCAAATGTGTCATACTTTTAGAAATTCCGTTTGTTTGTTTTATTTCCAGCGCTTTTTACGCCTTTATTTGATAGGGCAGCTAGAAAGAGAGAGACATTAAGTGGGAGAGAGAGGGGGAATGATTCATGGCAAAGGGCTGCCAGGCAGATATGGGAAACCTGCTCTACCAATTGGGTTATGGAGAACCCCATTTATGGCTGTTTAAAATGGTGACCCAGCTTCATTGCGAAAAAACGTTTCAAAAGGTCCATTGAAAACACTACTGCTGTGCAACGCAGTCCCCTGTCCTACACCTGTTTGGTTTATTTCCAACAATCACTTTTTTACATTGGGCGATTATCACTTTAAGCATTACTTGTAAAAAATAAATGTGTAATGTAAATGTGTGTGTGTATATATGCATATTTATTCATTCAGTATATTTTCCAACGTCCTAACATCTGAAATAGTAAAAAAAAAAACCAAAAAAACCCCAACATTCTGAAGGAGTGGTTGCATGCTACGGTCGTATACATAGCGTAAACCCTGCTACAGTACTAAAACAGGATTGGAATGTCAAGGAGCTCTACAGATTTTACGCATCAATATCTGTTAACATGTCTTAAAAGTATGACTGCATATGGGAAAAAAAAGTTTAATGAAATATTATGTGGCACCAAAGGGAGAAATCTGCGACAAGCAACATTATAAACTATAATTGTAACACACCCAATGATGCAACTAAGCTTCTAGTGGTAGAGTTGCATTTTTGTAGATGTATGCACCAGGTTTTTTTTTTTTTAAGGAAGAAGGAAGAAGAATGCTTGGAAGAAGAATGGAAATAAAAAGACAATATTACCGTGATTCAAATCCCTTGTTTTTCAACCTTCTATTGTAAAACAAGGAATTTAAAACAGTATCGTACTCATAGGAGTACTCTCTTATTTGAAAGGATATTTTTTGGGAGGTATGTACTGTACATCACTTAAGTCTATTGACTGGCTGCAGAGTGAGTCATAAATCACATTCATGGGACATGGACCTTACTTAATAAATGAGGTTCCCATCAAATAATTTTCTCTAACTGCGGTTTATTAGGACAAGTTTAAAATGAGTTTAGAAACACCTTAGGTCTTGTGCATTTGTTAGCTTTGCTGCAGGTGTTTGGGTTAATACTGGAATGTGTATGCATAAAGACAACACTATGAGTAAGTTTTTTTACCCCAAAATGTAATACTTTGATTGGCTATGTTCTGTAGACCATAAGACAGATTTGAGAATATTGTAGATACAGCTGACGCTATATAATCAGTACAATGATGGTTGATTGACAGAAGGCTTGTCAGGAAATATTTTGATAATCAGCTCATGATTTCTTTTTTTAGGCAACAAACAGAACTAGTTTTTGGCTCTAGTCTTCTGTGCCATCATTAACTGAAAGTCGGAGAGTTTTGGACAGATAAAACAACATTTTTTAAAGATCATCTTGGATCACCAATTTAAAAATAAAAACTTAAGGTTGCAGCCCAGTTGTGGAAGAGTGATATGTACAAAGACAAAAGTGTGACAGGAGTGGTAACATTCTTTTTTACCCTGTAGATGCTAAGATATGATTTTCATGAAAAGAGATTTCAACTAGAAACAATTATATAATAAGTACTTTCAGAGCCCTGACTTTCGAGGTCTGTGCATGATCCTCACTGCACATCTTTGACTTTCTCTCTCCCTGTTTGTGCAGTGTGTACTCTACCTTTGGTCGCTCAAGATCAACCACCCTACCACACTCTTTCTCCTGCGTGGGAATCATGAGTGCCGGCATCTCACAGAGTACTTTACTTTCAAACAGGAATGTAAGTGCAATTCATCTCTCAGCTGTATGAGGGTTAGCCTATGCTCCTACACTATCTGTACAATGTCAGAGTGGTCTGAATCGATTAAATTTCAATGTCAGATGAAGCCTGCACATAAGGGTATGACATGGTACTTGCAGTGGTGATTGTTCATTTAGTCACTATTGCATACTAATGATTTTATATTTCTAAACACATTAGGAACAAAATTGAAATATAAAAACATATTTTGGATTTCCATGTTAGAGTAAAGCTTGTTAGGTGAGTGCCTGGTAAAAGGTTAAAAAGAAAGTGTCCACAGGATCAAGAAGTACCATCACACGATGTAGTTGTTCATCAGTATTACAGATTTCGTAGAGAGGATGAAGCTTTTTTCATTTATGTTGCAGCTGATAAACTGCTAAAGCATTGAGATTAGCCAATAATACAGCTGATGCTTTTTAACACTCACACACACACACAAGCAAACACACGCACACACACACACACACCACAGGTAGTTGATAACAATATCGGAGAAATTTCCAGTGCTCTATACTCAGTTTAATACCATGATAAATAACAAAATCAAAACAATAAAGCACATGTACTTCAGCATACACACAAGCCTCTCTATACACACAGTGGAAGCACTACTTAAAATTTACTGAAATGCTGACAGCCCGTTAGCCATTATATAAACTGCTTATGTTATATTTTACAGACAGATGACACAGAGTGCTAAAGCACAACTGTCCCTAAGGCAGGTGAGGACATGTAGGTAATAGAAAGGACAGTATCCTGCTGCTATAAGCTATGGCTAAATTGCTTCTCCTAACATGATAACATCTAGCCATTGCAAGCTACTATTATATACAAAAACAAATAAAAACAAAAACTAACTAACTAACAAATAAAAAATGGTAACACAAATTTGGGATGAGACAAAGAGGATAACACTTGTATACATAGTTTGCCTATTTTAACAGGAAATGTCCAAAAAAAATTTGAAAAAATGTTACAGTATTGATTGAATTTTGTTTGTTGTAGGGTTAGGGTTAGGTTTGTTTTTTTATTAATAAAGGCAAAGTGCCTCCACGAATAGTACTT
>JAPZDZ010000022.1:5141481-5151739 GCA_029783805.1 Acanthurus tennentii
CTGAGTTTCACATGTCCTTATAACATTATTACCTTTACTTTCTAAAATTCACATTTAAACTGTAGGTCATCTTGTACTCTGCCAAGCACAATGCCAAAAAGTTGTTTGCCAAATTGCCTGAAGTGTGTATGTGTCGAATCCACTGCACCCCCGCTCCCCGGAAAAAAGTTCAGGCTCAGGATTTTTTTTTTTTTACTTTAAGCCCTGTAGCTAGACAGTCACCCCGTGCTTGCAGTTTTGCATGTACGTTGGAAGTAGTGGGGAGACTCAAAGTTGCCATTTCGAGCCCTGTAAAACACATTCACAAATCTTCACTATGCTCCTTCCACGTGTTGTGACCTGCATATTAACCACGCTATAGACATATTGTTCTTGTGGGAGCAAGAACCAAGGAACTAATTTTCCTGATCTAGTGAGTGCACTGCCTGGACACAGTGCCTGGATAACAGGGCCTCGGTAACAGCGCCCCGACACCGGATCTGCTACTACAAGGCCATTGAGTGTGAAATTGTTTCAATCCAAGAGTAGGAGAAATGATCAGTGTAATATAAATTATGCCTCATAAGTGTGTGGTAGAAGGTTGTGGCTTTGAGCTGAGGAATTGGCTGAATTTGAAGTTCTTCACTTCACCAATCAAAAATCTGGACAAGCTGACACAGTGGATACTTGCTCTCAACATAGATCATAGATACACACTTGCTTTCATCATTTTTCATGAGGACTATACTGAATTTACAAGCACAACAAGAAAAGAAGACTTGTTCTGAAGGATACAGCCATCCCTCCCCTCATGGTCACAGCATGTAGATAGTAGCCAAGTTGGGATGGGATCCAGTAAAGAAGTGGATAGTTTAGATAAAGGAATCATTGAAGTTGAAGTTAGTTTGTAACTGCTTTCATTCTTTTTGATCTGTTTTCTAATTTATAACCGTCTCTTAGACAGATTAAGCATGAGACACACCAAGTCAACATCAAAGATCTAGTGGCAACCAATGTAGATTGTTGCATTGCTTTATTTTGACCGTGTCTGGCAAAAAATTGCACTTAAACAAACCATGCACACAGCAGGTAATTAATTAGCATGTTCTGTGCCTGCATAGGAAATAACTCTCAAGAGTATCAGGTGGATGTAGTCTACATTTGTCTTGTAAAATCAGCCTCTTCTCCAAACCTGCATTAAGAGCTGGAATGTTTATCAATGTCAAAGTTTTCTCGGATTTGTCTGTTCAGTTCCCCATGTTGAACGCACTTAACAATACAGTCATCCAGAGGCAAAACACCATGATCATTGATTTTGGTAGAGGAACAGCCAATCAGTGTTGTTTTACTTACCAATGACAGGCTTTGCTGCTGATTTAACATGCTAAATTGAAAAAAGCCTCTGAAAACAGCTGACTTTAGCCAACTACATTGGAAATAGAAATTAGAGCATCGGACATTAACTGATGGCCTGACACAGGCCGAGCAGATTTGCCAATGTGGTGTATCGGGGCCCATAGGTGTGCAGCGAAATCTAGCATGGTGTTGTACTCAAGGAAAAACTCAGAGTTAAACCTGAAGTTACCCTGCTAAATGCAAATCCTGGCCTCAGGAGTTGAAGTCCATACTATTTTTTTTATTGTTCTTCGTCATGCTCAGTAAGAGTGTCAAATAAAAGATGAATTTTTGGAATTGAGAGACAAAAAAAATGGATAGTCAATTATATCTGAAAAAATATTACAAATTATTTTTTTTTCTTAAAGCAGATGTTTATTTAAGAGTCATAGTCCTATGAATGAATTTTCCATTGAACTTTGATGAAGAGATTTTTGTTTGGTGTTTTGTTCTTCATGTATTATATTTGTGAATGAAATGGTTTAAGTGAAGGATGAATGCTTTGTATGCAATGGTAGTTACTGTTGCTGCCTGTTCTGTGCGGGTTATGACTTGTGTTAACTAGCCACTAGGAAGTTCTTGCTTAACCAAAAAAGTATATATAAAAATATATTCACAGTGCAGCAAGTTTTATCCTATCACCAGAACCACACTCATCAATGCTCCTGCATCCTGGCTGGACGCACTTCTGCTAAAGCGCTCAAGTTAAGCTTGCCTCTCTGGGGTTGAGCACTGTGCATGATTATTATGGCTCAAGAAACCAACACAAAAGGACATTTTTTTTTCTCCTAAGTTGCTATTTTGGACAAAAGAGGACATATGGACATATTTGCTCAGAGGAGTAGAGGAACTGCTGACTGTATTGTCTTCTTAACAAACTGATTTTGATTATTGCTTAGGAAATGTCAGTATATCAACAGAGTTATGGAAGTTTGATTTGATGTTTTATTGTAAAACACTAAATAATATTGGGTGTGTTGCTTGAGCTTTCCTTTGTTTCTAAAGCTGTATTAGTGTCTCCATCTACTGTTAATTATGCAGAATGCAGATGTCCATTGAATTGTGATAACCATGTGTATCAATTAAGGGAAACATCTGACTTTCACTGAAATGACAGCACTTTGACAGTGCTGTGTCCAGACACAGTGGACTGATATATTTTCCTTGGCAGGAATGATACTATAAATGGTACTGCTGCTACACTAACAGCTTTCTTTCACAGCCTAACAGTACTGTAATCATCTCAACCATGGCTGATTCATTATTCAGTGTTTTATTTTTACAACTCGTGGCCCCACCAAAATGAATACCATTTACACTTGCTGAGATTGCTTGTGTGTATATTTTCTGCTAAGTATTAAGCAGTAAAGCTGTTCTGGTTTCAGCACCTCCACTCCTCTTCACAGACACTACCCAACCCTTTAAGAACTTCTTTTACTTGGCCATAAACCAACTCAACTGGTGCTTCTACACACCTGACTGTAACTCTGTATTTTTGTCACTAAAGAAAAGAGGGGAAAATAAGCTTTAAGATTTGCTATTTCCTTGTGAATATCCCCTTTTTTATCAGTAAATGAGGTGTTTGGGCACATGTGCCATGCCATCTTGGCCACACATGTCAAGATCTGTATGTGTGTGTGCATTGATGGTGAACAGAGTGAAGCCACAAGGCTTTTCAAACACACATGATATAAGATCAAATAAAAGTAATATTAATCTAAATCTAAAAATTTCAAAAATGTTGTTTGCATTATGTTCTGCAGACGCCTGGTTACTTTCTTAATGTTAAATAATTCAGTTAAAATTCATACCTGTGATCTAAGATTGTTGTACAATTAAGGCTTTATTTGGTAAGCCATGCAGTATGTTCTGACCTACTATTTGGTCCTATACACATCTTGCAGAATGTCAAAAAATATTGTTCATTAAGAATCTTGTAATAGCTGTAAAAAGGTGCGGAGAGGACTGTACCATACTTGTTATGCGAGGCCATGAAATCTTTTATGTAGATGTATCACTTGAAAGAAAATAAAATTTCAAATACAGTGTTTTATTTGACTGGTCTTGCATGTGCTTTTTATTATTTCTCCTAAAGCTGCATCAGATAAATAAATTTTTATTGTCCCTACAAAGTTTCTGAATTTTGGTGGTGGTTATGATGAAAATACTGCATGTCAGGGTTGTTTACAGGTTTGTCTGCTGTCTCCCATTGGATAAAACCCAAACAAAAACTTTAACTTGTTGTTTTGAATAACAAAAATGGGTTTTGTCATACATAGATGTCCTAAAAAGCCCATGTTGTTTTTCTCTTTGCACACAGTGTTTTTAAATGAAAGGAGTTTTGTTTCCTTGTATTAATGCAGTTAAAACATTACTGTATTGATAACTTTTTCAGTTTCAACAAGAACATTCATTTAGTACAGCCCTATGTTAATTGTAATTACTACCAAATTACAACCTCCTTTACCACAGGGCAGGATTTAGTGTTTTTTGTTTGATTGTTTGTTTGTTTTTTATTTTCACATTTCAACATAATGTAGAACAAATGGTTAGTGTTACCAAAATCTCACTGCTCAATAACCTCACCGTTCACTAGTTACAAGGTTTTGGTTAGTAGTGCTTTAGCATTTAAACACATATCTGCTCAGTTTGGGAGTTGACACTTTGGTGTTAAATGCACAAGATGTTTCATACATCATGTTCTTATTCACAAAGTAAACATACTTTAGACAGGCATTGTTTTGACAAGTGTTCATTGCAAAAATCAATTTACCTACATCACATTGATGATAATGATAAAGATAAAACCTACAATGTCAGAGGGGGAGATGAAGTCCCTGTTATCAACATTTGTTTTAATCTGAAAACTTCAATAAGTAGCTCTAATGCATCGTACTACAAAACACCAGTGTGCCAAAAATTTCAGAGGGTCACATAGAAGTTAATCAAAGGAGGTAAAAATACTTTTGAGGATTAGAATAAATACCATGAAATATTAAACTCTTGCAGTCTCTGAGTGATGTTCTACAATTTAATCAGTCTATTACAATGCTATGTGCAATTATAGTGGCAAAATAATATAAGTAATAGCACAAAAAGATATGGCTCATGTTCAGGGCCAGAGCTCTTTGTAGTTGAGCTAACCTCAAACCTATAGTATAAAAAGGGACCTTGAAAAAAGGTTCTTCCCTATATAATGAGTCCTCAGTGCATGGCATGCAGTCCAGTTTATCCCTCCTTTGTTCTGCATATACTAGTACACACACTTCATCATGTATTTGACAGCACTTCAGTAGATAAAAAGCTGCAGAGGGAAAAGTCGTGAAAGAAAAAGTGCAACAAAAAGTAGTTCTTGCTTCTGCCATGACTGAAAACCAAGGCAAGTCTCTCCAGGTTTTTTAATAGGCAGCACTGTGTGAGACATCAGACCTTTGGTGGAGGCACTGGCCTTAGAGCCTAGAAGACAAACCCAAAAAACAGGCATTTATAGACTTAGGTTTAAGGAACAGTTTGACATTGTTTTTGAAAATTGGCTTGCTTGCTTCTTGATTAGAGTTAGATGCAAGAATATTTGCAGGTTTTGATTATTATTGTGGACACAGTCTTGTCATTGTCATTGTCATATCTGTGAATGTTCTCATTCATCTAGGTCACGGTTATTCTGGGCAAATAAATCAAAGGCAACTGGACTTGTTAATATGTCTGTGAAGACATTTCGCCTCTTATTCAAGGGCCTTCAGAATACATTGTCATTGTAGATTACAGGTTTGGTAACAGGAGGAATACAACCATATGAAATTGTCTGAAGAAAGAAAATATTTGCTTTTTTCTGTAGTTTTAAGTCACTAACAAATGGACAACTACCCACTGATTAGCGTAATTTCTTTTGCTGTAATTAGTAAAGACCATGTTTTTCCCCCTTGAAGAACTGTAGTTTTCAGAGAACAATCTAAATTCTTTGGGCTTAAAGGTTAATACTTATTTCAATAGCATTATTTTCAAAGTAAAGAGTCTAATCGAATCACATTAAAGTTTTAGTGTTTAAAACTGTGTGAAATGACTAAAAGCTCTTTGTAATGTGGCATGTGAAGACTTTAAAGCATTTAGAGTTACCTGACGTGCAGCTAAGTAGTTGTGGCTTGGGGGTTTCGGTCTGTTCCCTGCTGGAGGTGGTGGAGGTGGAGCTCCTTTGGGCTTTGGTCTTCCGGGCTAAAATTTTTAGAATTGTTAGGTAATGCACTGAACAGGTATGTTGTATCATAGTTGGACACCTTTAACACTCATTAGTTCAGCCCATTACCTGTGGCACTGGCATGGATCTACCAGGAGCTGGCCCTGTGTTTAGGTGGCGAACAGGTCGGTTCAGTGCTGGCTGCTTCCTTTGTACGTGTGCCCTGTTATATAAAGAGAGATTTAAGCTGCTGGCTCTCTGTACCCGTGAAGGTGATTCTGCAGTAACAAAGCAACACCAAAACCTACAATAAGCTAATGATAACTTACACTGGCAAAACAGGACTTTGTAGTTTTTTCCAAAAGAATCCAACAACACCAGCGATGACACCTAAAACCACTAGTATGATTGTCATAGCAATGGCTACAATTACTCCTGCAAAATATGAAACAGATGTTATTTTATTTAGAAACAATTGTGCAAAATAAGTGATGCAAGTTAAATGTGAAGAAAGAGTACATATTTTTTATACCGTGTGTGTGTTATTGAGCAACTGAAGGTAGCTCTTACCAGTAGAAAGAGAACTGAAAGCTCCATGCTTTGAAATGCAGTCAGGAGGCATCCATCCAGGCTCACACTGGCACTCACTCTTGTGATTACACACCTGACGAACACAAAATCCTGCCATTACCAAATGCTGACAGGTCTTTTTTACCAGTGCAACAGTTGCGTCATTACATAGTGCCATTAAATACAACAGACTCTTCACTACACACTATATTTGGTAGTTAGATCAAACACTCACCTTTGCTCCTGTTCTTTCTGTTTCCAATTTAAATGTACATTTTACACATAATAGTTTGTATAAAAGGACATACAAACTCACTTATCCTAAGATTTTAAATACAGAAAAGTATGTTTACTATCTTTTTCCTTTTTCTTTTGTCTATACTACTGCATCTTTAAGGTAAATGATGTACTTTACTTTAAATGTCAACTTGTTTTTTTTTTTTCAAATTTAATTTGACCCATGTTGAGTTGTAATTATAGTGTTTTCTTTATTGGTGAAATATAATTTAATCTTAATTTTTTTGTTTAATTTTATTTTTTATTTTTTGTGAGTTGTTTCCATGCAAGCTAAATAACAAAAAATTAAAACTAAGTTCTGAGCAGTGTTGGCATATACTTACAGCATGTCCAGGACATTTTGCTGAACAGTTTGTATTTCTGTAGGCTGTCTCAAGATCCACACATTCATTTTGGCTGCACACCTTCAAAAAAAAAAAAACAAAACAAGTCAGGGACAAACACTTTGGTTAATTTGATAATGACTGTAGATTTACACTTCCAACATTAAAACATCTTGAAGTTGAAGTGACTTCATAGCCTATTGTTATGCAGTTAATTGAACAAAAAACACTTGTACAATAAGTTACCTTTCCATCCCCACATTTAGTCCCTGTGTCCACCTGGCCGTAGTCTTTGGTGTAGTCGTCAAAGAAAGCTGCCTTGCAATCACTAAACTTGACCATGCGGCCATAGTTTGGATTTTCTTTACCATTTTGGCAGAAGAGCTTCCCACAATACACGTCTCTGCCATGAATAGAGTTTTCACATTTACTTTAAGACTTAGAGTAACATTTGTTCTAACACAGATACTTAACTTTGTGATTCAGCATATGAAACTGTCAAGAAGTATTAATCATGGTTTATTGCAGTAGTGAGTGTTGCTGAGACTCACTCTCGCTGGCAGGGGACATAGCTTTCTTTTGAGGGGCGTTGGCAGAAGGCATAGTAGGTACCTCTGGTGTTCTGGTCGTAGCAGAATTTCCGGGCCTCTGTAGCAGCTGATTAATGGAGAGGATTACATCAGAACACAGCTTTTTAAAAGTGTTTTTAAGACAGCAGGATGGTTGCCTTATACAAATGGTATCTTTTTTTGTGTAATATAAAAAATGAAATGAAAACACACCCAAAGAACCAAAGCGCAAAAGAAAACAAATCATGGACACTCACTAGATCCATAAAGCTTGACACATTGGTTTGACCTTTGTGGACACTGGCCATTGTAGCAGTATCCCCGGCCTTCATCACATGGGAGGCCATTCACAGCAAAGACATCCACAGGACAGGTGGTGCTCTTCCCATTACAGTACTCTGCCAGATCGCACTCATCGTGCCTTGTGCGACACTCTTTGGTCGGAGGTGAGATCTGTGTGGAGATGGAAGTCACAACAAGTTTGCTTACCTGCTGTAGCTGTAAATACTGCTGTGAGAGCGCTGAGATCAACCAAAACAATGAAATTACAGCCAGAAAGCTAAACAATGAACTGAAAATTGGCTATAAAGCTGAGAGGTATAGCAGATTCAGGTGATTATTCTCTGTAGGTTCATAACTAACTTGGACACCTTTCACAGTGTTGCATTGTTTTTACAATATCGAGCAAATGACCAAGTGAAATGTCAGAATGTTACTGTGAAAATATCAAGTGGCCATCACAAAATGATTATCAGCTAGAGGTCAGAGACTATTTCTACCTATTTACTTACTAAGCATTTTTAAGAGTAAATAACTAATAACACTGAAAAAAAAATGTCTCCATTTTTTTTTTTTTTTACAATAAATACAAAGGCACTGCTTGGAATAACAAGTTGCAAATGTTATTTTTACCTAAAAAAAAGAGTTTAAAAAATACATGTTCTCTGTTTGCAGTTTTGAAACATTTTGGCTTTATAGAGACTCAACATATTTTTTTGTGATATAACTGCTGGATGCAGTTAACTCCACTCTCCGTGTTTGTGTTTAGGAGACCTCAAATTTAAATGTTTCTTCTTAAACAGGTCAATGTGAAAACATGGCTCCTGTGTCAAACATTCATGCATCATTCTGCACAGTGAAGTTTTTTGCACAAAGCTAAAGTAGTCATTGCAACAGTACAAAAGAATTATAATTCAGCATTTATTACCTTACAGTTG
Source organism: Acanthurus tennentii (assembly GCA_029783805.1). Lineage (NCBI taxonomy): Eukaryota > Metazoa > Chordata > Actinopteri > Acanthuriformes > Acanthuridae > Acanthurus > Acanthurus tennentii. The sequence continues at coordinate 5,150,003 of JAPZDZ010000022.1, forward strand.
TCACAGCACTCGCCTTCAGCACACTGTGAACCTTCCCTCAGCGTACAGGTGGTAGCATTGCAGCAAGGATTGGTGCACTCCTGTAAGAACATCGTAAGAGTCATCAGTTTGAGGTAAAAACAATTGTTTTCCCTATTTTTTGTTTACTTGGTCTCCTTCTGTATCCTTATGGACTCAACCTTGTTTTGCACAATCAAGTTATAGACCACTATTTTTCAGGACAAGGTGGGCTATCAGAACACATATACTGCAGTGATGTCACATGAATATGTAAACAGCTCTATGAACAGAAAAAAAAGAAAGAAACTGAAGTTGATCAGAAACACAGGCTCAGGGGGGCCCTCAGCAAATTGAACAGTAGATAAGAGAAAAAACAATTCAAGAAAATCTTTATTATGAATATCATTTAATCATTTTTTTCTCTCTCTCTTTTATTTGTATCTGAAAGTTCTCTTGCAGTTGCATTTGACAATGCAGTCCCATCTGAAGAATATAGTTTAGAAGAATAACAATAAGATCTTGTTTGCCATGCCTTTCTTTGTTCTTTTACCCTCATTAAGTTTCTGTTGAAATATATTTATGATGATATTTGCAGTATAATGCATTTATACGCTATAAAATACTTGGAGGGCAAGTGAAGGAAGTTGGAAGAATCCTTTGTACAATACACTTCTGCTGACAGTAGTGGAGGAAATTGAGAGATTGTAGGCATATGATTAATAATAATATAAATGTGATTGTTTTTAAATTTTATTTTCCTTCATAAACATTTCAAGTTCTGCTTTTAAACCAGATAGATATGCTGTCAGCTAAATTGATCTTTTTTGATTTTTAATTTTTTATCTTTTTTTTAGGGTGACTCACTTAGATAACCCCTACTGCTGTGAGCAAGGGCTCTAAACTAAAGGTTTTGTAAAGGCAAAGTATAATTGACTGTGTAACATTGCTGTCATTCACCTGTAGATGGCGGTTTAGCTCTTCCTTAGCTCCCCTGTATAAGTAAAGACTGAAGGGGTTCTAACTTTGATCATGTTATAATAATGTTCACAGATGAAAGCTTTTTTTTTCTTTGCAATATTTATCAGTTCAACTTAGCTGATATTACATTCCTCAAGAGGTTTAAGATCATTTCATTAAAGGCTAAATATTTAAAAACATTTATGTTTTCACTTTCTTGTTTTTTTTTCTAAGATGGAAAAGATTTAATTTTTGGATCGTTTAACCAAAATTTACAACAGAAAAAAAATTACCCTTGTTTTTTTGCTACAGGTTTATTTGAATTATTGTAGATTTAGCAATATTTTGTTTTTGTAGTATTGAGAGAAAAAAATTAATATTTTCATGTTCCAAGGGAATTTCCAATAGTTCTTTATTGTGTGTTTACATTTTGATATGTTGTATGATTTTGATTTTCAATTAAAGATTTCAGAGAAACTTTTCATTTTTCTTAAATCGTAGAGTTTTTATTTATTTAAGTCTTAAGCTTGATTCTAAATCCTGAAAATTCCTTAAAAAAATTCAGAACTAGCCATCTTATAGAGCACCAAACTCCCTGACCCTTAATCCTTTGTTGAGTTCTATACTTGGAAATTTTAATGTAGCATTTATTTTGTATTTAATTGTTAACTTACAATTTAACAGATGATCAGAAGAAAATGGGAGTAATGTTTTAGTATAATGCCTATGGTGTATGAAAAAAGGGCACATGTTAAGGGCTACCTGTGGTGCATTTTCATT
>JAPZDZ010000022.1:5155691-5170564 GCA_029783805.1 Acanthurus tennentii
GACTGACACTGCAAATATGGCTAAATACTTAATTTTCTTGCTTGCTAACATTACAATCCGGAGGGAGTAAGGTAGAACAGGTGGAAAAGGTGGAAAAGTCTTCCAGTCTTGATGAAGCACCTTACCTGTACTACTCCAACAGAGTGACCTGAGCAAAGAGTCCCAATGAAAGCCAATCCCACTGTTGCTCCTTCAAAATCAATACCACTGTAATACAGAGAATGAAAACACTAATACATCATTTTTAGCAAAGCCATATCTGTGCTGTGCATCAATCTTTTGTTCTCTGATCCACTCCAATATTTAAGACATAAGGCTTTGTGACAAGCTGACTCTAAAACAGACAGCAAATGGCAGAGTTATTTGCTGTCTGTTTAATAATAATAAATAAAAAAATAATAAACTATGTTATTATTTAAGAATCAAAACAGAGCTGTTATTTTCTTACAAGGAGTATCAACAGGATTCAGCAAGGACACATCAGCTTGATATGGAATCAAAAAAGAATCATTCAGATCATTTTTGTCAGTTTTGTTATCAAGAGATAAAAAGAATGCAACATAGACGAGTCTGGACATGCCGTAAGACATGCTCTCTGTTTAAGAATGCAGTTCTTTTAGGATAGATCTCTTCGTTAACAAAGATTCAAGTTATTTTCTGCTTTTTTAGTCACTGGAATAGAATTAAGATGACTCTTTCTTGTTGATTTCTGGTCACAAAGTTGCTTAAATTATTTACTATTTCCTTGACAGACTGTCATTTATGGGGGTTCAATCAAAATTTTAAAGCACATAACTCACATGTGTTAAAATTCATACAGAGACCTAAAGCTTTTGAAAACAAATGAGTAGTTCTGATCGCAGGTTTTAATTGCACAGAGTTTTTCCAGAGTAAAACTGTGTCATCTGCCAGTTGATGTAAGAGAATATTTATAACATTGATAAAGATAACTTCCAAGTTACTTGAATTTATAAAAACAAAAAGCTTGTCCATTGATGAGGAACACTGACATATGCTGCTTACTGGACAGAATATTTGAGAAAGAGCTACAGATCTACTTCATTTTGCTTGGTGGGTTTTCATTGTATTGTGAAAATTTGTTCAGAATCCAAAACTTTAAAGACAATAAAAAATGAGGGTGTTCTCTACTGTGTCAAAAACTTTGCAAAAATCTAGAAATAGTATTAAAATGTTCTCAGTGATCAGCTCAGAATAATCAATCAAGATTAAAAATCAGTCATATGTTATTGGAAATATATAATTTACTCACAAATACAGATTGATTTTCATCTGAAATGAATCTAACACAAATTTCAAATACAGTAGCAAAAAATCTAATATCAATAATCACTGAGTTAACTAACTGGCTTCCAATTGTCAGTTATAATCAAATCTTTTCTCTTTAAATGATATGAAAATACTCACATGGCATTGAACCTATTCTATAAAGTAATTTAATAATTAGGACAAAACTTGGAAATATTCTTCTATTTTCAGTAATAGTTCTCTCCCTCAATTTATTCAACTGCAGCAGAAAATTACACTTCATCTGTTATTTCATTAGTTTAAACACGTGCTCACCTTGCCATTTCCGCCAAGACCTCACAATGGTTCCCTCTGCTTTTATTCTATTAACCTTATCTAATTTGCATTATAACTCACTTCTCATGGTAGCAAAATTCTGAGTAACACAACTTGACATCCCACTTCATTGGCCAACCTGCTGATAAGCTGATCAGAGTGAACAGGGCTGCAATAAGGATGCACAGACTTTATTTGCATAAATCAAATTTGCTTGTGCTGTTGGGTGGACCTGCTTTTTACTGCTTTTACTTTTAATAAAACTCAACTTGAATACTATTTTTAGTCGTTAAATGAGTGACAAAGTTGGGGGTTGAGGGGGCTATGACAAAAATTGAAAATCATTGATAAAGGCTTATCGGTACTCTCTTGAAATTTGACTTTTGAACAAACAAACACAAAATATTTGAATCGTTTCTAGTGTTGAATGTACATGAAGGTTACAAAATCACTGTGGAAACTTCCAGTACTTGAACTGCACATCAAGAACTGACACACCAAAGTGGTTAAACTTGTGAAAGAAAACACAACTGTTTTGCAAAACCTGAGCCTGCAATGTTCTTGTAGCAAGAAAAAATAAGCTGAGATAAAGACTGCTAAATTTATTGCTTTGTTGGTCAATTCTGAACCCATGCCAACTGTCCCTGAAATAACAGTGAGACTCAGTATGTGAGGAACAACAATCTAAAAAATCTCTCTGTTATTCATATGAATGACCTTATATTATTTAAGACAATTTGATCCTATTAACACACTATTCATACCTGATGAGATGGGCGTTGTCATGTTTTTTTCTTTTAACCAGTTCAGAATTTCTCCATTTCATGAAAGCATCCAGGTTGGCCCCAGCTGGGGGGGTCACAGAGATTAAGTCACGATTAGACCAGATCTCCAACCCCACCAATGCAATGAAGGTCTTCAGAGGCTTGTATGCCTGCAAGCAACATCAGGAAGAAACCATGAGCAGTGTAACATCCACACTGGTTATATTGAACATTATCTGATGTTAAGTTAACTGGGAGTCTTTTTGGCCTGATGCTACAAAAACAGATATTACAACAGAGGAGCCGTATATTTGAAATTTAACAAGCCAGATATAAAGAGACTGAATGAAGTAACTGAGCCTGACCAGCTTACAGTGCTTTTGCAATCTCCTGGTCAATGCACAAATACAGAGAAAAACTGACTCACCATGTTGACAAAGTTAACAACTTCAAATATTCTCTTTCTCAGCTGTGTCTGATCTCGCTTCATCTTCACATACTGTAACAGGATGACATCATGTTAGAATCATATCCTATTTCTCAGCAGTTTACTCATTATGAAGTATACATGGTCAAATAACTATGAAATTTGTGACTTTAAGTTGTATGTCAGCACACAAATTGTTCCGCTTGCTGTGTGACAAATGTAGAAGTTACCGTGATCAGCAGAACAATGATATAGCACTCAACCAAAAGTATAATACATTGGGCACAAAACTCTCTTTTCTGTTTTTTTTAGCTTCTTGTTTTAGAAAACAAAAGAACAAAAAAACACTGCTGTCTGTAGATCTTACCGCACGGTTATCAGCAACAAGGTAGAGCTCAATATATTTCTGTTGCTGAACAATAGATATGTCCTGGAAGAGACAGAATGTAAGACTGAAGCAGATAAAGGCATCTTTTTGTTGTTGTCTTTTTTTTTTACTGTCAAACTGACACATTTTTCCTTATAGATCAAATAATCATGATATTTAAGGTTTTTGATGTTACCGCTGATCTGGAGCGGCTGCGGCTTGTTGGGGGTTCAAAATCAGTGTCCCAGCTAGTGTTGGTGACACCACATACAGCAGGTGTTGGATTCTTGTCATCCAAAGTCATCACTGCATGGTCCCCCTCATTACCACCAGACAGGGGCTCAATCAGGTACCTCTGGGCAGATGTTCTGAAGTAACCCCTGAACAAATATCATGCCAGTTAGTCTTTTAGTTCTACATGCATTGCATTAAGGCATAAAACCACAGGTTGTGTCACATATCAATACACAGAGCCAAAAGAGCTTTCTTTACTTTAAGAACAGGATAGGTGAGCTACCTGACAAGCCCATACTGTACTTAAAATAAAAACAAAAACATTTCTTTGACAACAGATTGTGGGCCATGATCAGGACAGTGTTCAGAACCAAACAATAGCAAATGTGTAGCTTTTCACTAATTACACTGGCCTACACTCTAGACCAGAAACCTCTATGTGCAAAGGAAAATCCATCAGCTTCTCTCAGTCTTACATAAAAGTAGTTCATTGATTTGCATTCATATTACAAAAATGAGTCTGTTTCTGTATCTGCTGTTTTGAAATATGATGAAAATCAATACAATATTTTCAAACTGTAGTAGTGAGCAACCCTAAGTGTCTTCTCTGGCTGTGCAGTGTCCACCATGTTTAACTTAGCTGAGGTAAATGACTGATAATCACTGTATGTAAAGGGGTTGTACAAAATGGCAGCAAGTCTCTCTAGTATAATAACAGGACTGACAAGTAGTTATTTAAAACAGCAGGGATATGTAGTTTTTAAGTCTCTATGAAATGCAGTGTACAAAAATGTGCTCTAGCCATTTTGAGAAAAGCAGTGTGATTCTTTTTAAAAAAGGACAGCAGGCTGCAGTTTTATCGTCTACATAGGGGTCCCATAAGTATTTAGCAGCTAAAAAGCCAAATATTTTGTTCAGGGGCTGTTGGAGACTAAATCAGAACCAAAAGGAGTGTAAATACTGGACTTATGTTTCCTGATAGATGGAGACACAAGTATCTGCTAAGTAAATGTGTGTGTCAGAAGGCTTCTTTTTTTAGACTTTATCAGGGTTTTTTAAATTGTTTTTCGGTTTTATTTAGGACTGTATTTGCATAATTCTCAACGTAAACTGAAATGTCTGTAATGTGAACAGGCATTATTATGAGATACAGATGAGAGTTGCTCGTTTTTGTTAAGGGCAGGTTCACTGAAGTAAAAAGAGAGTGGTTTAGGACTCACTTTAGTCCATCACAGGTGCTGATGCTAGCAAATGATTCGCTGTCATCCACAATCCTTCCGTGATAGTAGCAGTGATCCTGATAACAACATGCGTACAGGTAGATCAGATAAGACATTCAAACATCCCTTCGAATCAGTTAGTCTTTTATCTTGCAGGGCCACTCTCCATAATTATTAAACAGGCAAAGAATACAAAAAATGTAGTCATATTTAATAAATAATAATTCTAAAACAACTAAAATGTGGTTTTCCAAATGCAGTGGCATATGATTTAAAACAGGTCAGAGCTTCTGTGTGGAGAACTGAAACTTGCTTACAATGCAAAAACTTACAATGTCTTTTGGTTCTGTGGTAATTCTAGTCCCATCTTCTTGGTAGTATGTTTCAGTGTAGTCTTTGGTGAGTAATTCACTGGTGTTAAGAGAAAGATATCAAATTAATTCATCTCTTTATATTAAATCACTCATTTCTATATATAAACATTATCTGTGATTTACCTGTCCATTCTGTGATGTGGAAAAACACAATAAAAAAGCTCATGGAAAGTTACAGAATTTCTTGCATAGGTGTAAATGGGAAATGTGCAATTTTGGTAAATCAGGTTGTAATAATGTGTCTTGATCTGAAGAGATAATGCCTGTCAGCGTGTCTAATGTGTCTACATGAGTACTACAGATTATTGTGAAACAGAATAAAGGAAGTCAAACAAAGAAATTGCAGTAAAATGTCAGTTGAACATGAACTCTTTATTATTGTGATACTGCCTGATGTGTCACAGGCATCAGCAAACATTTCATTAGCCACAATAGATCTATAAATGTCTCCTTTGAGTGTCAGTGTCAGTTCTTCATCCTCAGCAAGTAATCCGTATTTCAGAAACTCTTTAAGACTGTAGTACCTTGAAAGTTGGTGATACCACCATTTATTATGTCTGTGTTTGCCTAATACTAAAATCTTACTAAAGAGAAATGCTTTACAGGAAGTAGGAACTTACTTATTTTTTTCAAGATGCATTTCAAGGTCTTTTCCTCCCACTGTCATTGCATATTTTAAAGTCTCTGGTCGGAGATTCTACAAGAAACGGGGTGAGTTGTGGTTCAAATAAATCATTCTTATTTTACATTTCCCATAACTAACATCTCAACCATAACATAGCAATAAAGCTTTGTGTTACTGACACTGAAATTTGAAAAGTACATGGTTCTAATAAATAATTTACCTCTGTATGTCTTTTTCTGACTGTGTGAAGTCTGACAGGTCGAACCACCTCATAGTCCTTCACCTCTTCAAACATGTGACCATGGCTTTCTGTAGAGATACCACACATAATACACAAACATACATTCCAGACTATATATGTATTTAGATTTTCTTATTGCTTATTGCTTTTGCATTGCCTACAATTATAGGAGTTAGGGGAAAAAAATATATACATATATGTACAGACTGGATCTCTTAGATGACAAGCAAAGACCATGCTGGTGAATGAAAAATCAGTGCTGATCTGCCTGCATGCTGACTGGTGCAGCCTAAACACTTGTGTAACCAATCTGGACAACAATTATGGGATTTTCTGTTGGCTCTGTTTATCAACACATGGCACATAACATGAAGTGCAAGTGAGTATCAAGTGAGTATCAACACAGTAGCTGTGTCATTAAACCAAGTTATCTGTGATGTTATCAAAGAAAAAACCTTATCAGCATGAACTTCTCAGTGAGAAAAAAGAGGGCTGTATTAAAAGAGAAGTAAATCTAAAAATGTTCTACTTTTTGCATTCCCTTTAGATTTCATAAGTTCCTCATTTTGACATCTGGAAACTTTTTCTGAATTTTTAAACATCTTTCAGCGGATGTTGTCTCGCCAACCTACAGAAACCCTTAACCAAAGCTGGTACTTCCCAGTGACATCGGTTTGTAAAGGAAATGACTAAGGCTTTCTGAGTCATGGTAGAGCATACCTGTCGGCAAGGTACGCAGTGGCACCTTAGAGAGTGGTACCTTTGTTGTCTAACAGTGTGTCACAACGATAACACTTATTTGTTTGGCTTATTAAGAAATATTAGATGGTAAACAATATTTTTATATGGTAAACAACAATATATCACTCCTTAGAAGGATGTTACTCTATGCAAGTTTATCGCCCTCAGTCACTCTGCTTGGACTACTCCTAACTTATCATATGCTCTAAATGTATGAGGTCAAGTGTGCATGTTGGCACCAAATTTTCCAGAATTACAGATGTACACATGTAAGCTCTATTTTTAGGTTATTTTATTTATACAGTGTATCATATCATATTTGCTCAGGTATTTTACAGCACTTTCTATTTACACCCAGGAACAGGAACCCACAAGCTAAAGTCCTTAAGATAGAGCTAAGCTTTAGTTATTCATTAGCCACTATGCGGAGTTAAGATGACAGTGTCTGGTCACTTACCTGAGGACTTTACCAAGGCACTTAAGATGAAGACCCACAGTAGGAATGTCGGTGTCATTGTCGAGATGCAGACAGTCTCTGTAACAGAGCAAACCAGTGCTCTGATAAGGCTTTATATTGTTTACCTGCATGCTGTGTTGCTGCTCTTGTGAAGCCACACCTTCACTGGCTCTCCTGGACCTGTCACAGCTACTTCCTCTTTGACAACAAAATTACAGCACATTCACAACCGGCCTGAACACGCCCCTGCTTCTCTAAAGGAATGCAGGAAGAATACTGCCGACAGTCCTGCGGTCAGATCTTAACTTGCAGTCTACTACATTAAGTTTCATGACATACTTGGATGTCTTACAAACCCCAGCATATAACAGCAGTAATTGAGACATACAGATAATACAACTTTTCTCACAGTATGTTTCCTACCTTTCTGCTGGTTGGAGTTTCAGACGCTTCTTTGCTTTTTGCATTAAGGCCATAAATCAGCATTTTGACATCCTGTGGCAGTTGTGGCTAACTGACTGACTCATACATAAGCCATACGATGATTTCCAAATACATCACTCGTCACTTTGCAGTCACCGCATCATAAAGTTACCCAATGTTTGCTAAATAAAAACACTTAAATTTTGAGCTCTGTCTGCATCTGTGTGGATGCTCCTGTCCCTTCTCTCCCACTGAACACATACTTAGAGTCACAGCAGAGAGTGTCAAAAGACAATAAGGCCAATGTTTACGCTCCCTCAGCAGCCAACCAGGACAATTCAGGACACAGATCAGTGTGTGAGGCTCAATAGGTGGAGCATAGAGGAATAATACTGTGTGACAATTTTACATAAATAAATATCAGGTTGCTTTCTTTGCTATTGCAATTTTGATTCAGTGTTTCAGTTTATGCAATTTTCTTTTTATGGTGGTTTTACTTTGTAAAAGCAAGAGGCACACAGGAAGTAGAAGTACTGATGTTTTGTAGTTTGATGGCCATATGTATAGCTCTGAGGGTCATCATGGGTCAAAAGGTACAGAAAAGAAAAACACACACAGAATCTTTACAGAAAGAAAAAGGATCACTGAAAAATCACTAACTAAACTCAAAAATGAAGGCTGGTTTAAAAAATGGCCTCTTCCTGGAGAGAGTCTGTTTATGACCATTTATGACGATAGGAAGACATGATGGTTGGGTGAGTCTGTCTGATAGAATCCGCTTAATTCTTGAAAAAAAAAAAGTTATGCAGTATTATGACGCTCATTCATTTCCTGATGCTGCATTCATTGAGGACATGACCTAATGGAACAATTGCCTCACTGTGAGTATGTTGACCACACTGAACTGAAACTAACTGTCAGAATCCTTTACATACTGGCTTTGTACTCTTTATAAAAACAGCGCAGCAAATCTCTTGAATAAGTATCCCTTTGAAATCATTTCTGATGCTGGTTGTTAAAGGACAGACTGCATCTTCAAACATAACAGGATGTGAACTGGCTTCTGTGATCAGTTTAGCAAGCCATCCTCACTGGATGCACTGGAAGCCCCTGCTACTGTCATTCTTTCGTACACATGGGAGAGAAAACCTCGTTCTGTCTGTGATGCACTTACAAGTTCAGCTGAGGTCAAATTCAAGTTTCTTTGTTTTCTGTAGGATTTTTTTCAGCAGTGGGAGTAAAGGGTTTCATTGGGTGATGCATGTGGCAAAACAGTGTCCCAAGTTAACTTTTTGAGTCAGGCAGTTGAAAATATTCACTGACCAAACATATGTTTCTATATACATTTAAGGCAATCCACCCCCCCCCCCCACCCCCAGCCGCTCTGCTCCCAACTCTCTCCCACCAGACATCCAGACATGTTTCTTTAACCCTGTTCAAATCAAGACTCAAAACTCATCTGTTTCAATCTGCACATTCCCTGTAATTTCATTGTTTTCTTTTTAACTGTCTGTTGTTTTTATTTATTGTGTTTTTAATCTTCAGTAAAGTGTCCTTGAGTGCTGTGAAAGGCAAATGTATTATTATTATTATTATTTTTGATGGCAAAAATATGCATTCATTATGGATGACTTAAGTCAATCAAAAAAATAAGATGAAATGGATTTTGTAAAAAAAAAAGAAGAAGAAATTTTTCCATGTAAAAATTAATTATTTATTGCTGCAATTTTAGCATCCAACTATTTATGTATATGCTGCAGTGAAAGGACAAAATAGATAGCTGTACCTTTGTATGTGAAAATCCAAATGGCAGGGAAACACAAGCAGTGCTTCAGTCAGTGACACCAAACACAGTAAAGACTTCCTGCATATTTTTCCAAGGAGTTATTAAGTTATTAAATAATGCTCTGGTAATAGAGGATTTTGTGGGTCAACGATTATATGTTCAGACACAAGCGAGAACAAGGTCAAGGGTGTGGTTAAAGCAATGTGTGGGTTTATGCACAGTCTGACTAAAGCTGATTGAGTCTATTACTGAGACAAATGCAATGCTAAGGTAATCACCAGCAATGTCAACATGAGTATTAAAAACCCCCACATTGATGCCTTTATTTGTTTTAAGGACTAAGCTTAATAAGAAAAAGAAAGAGCAAAATTCAGAAAATGGACCAGGAGTGCGGTGTAAACAGGCTGTAGTTTACCAATAGGGCTTTCTCAGTGAAATCTGAATGGCTTTAAAGACCTTTTTAAAACCTCATTCCTCAACAGAGTTGGCAAAAGATGATGATGAACACTTTTTTAAGGAGGCAGATTGTGAGTTCATTCTGTGTGAGACAGAATGTCAATCCATTCACTTGACTGCTACAGGAAAAGTCAAAGGATTACAAGAGTGATTACAATACACTGTCAGGAAACCATAAATGTCTGTTAATAATGTAATTTGATAGATCCAAAATAGAAAAAAATCATTCTTGACCTATCAGACTGACTCAATATACAAAAGAACAAGACTGCTACTTAGAGTTGTGTCAACTTTTACATATCATTCAGACATCAGCATCTGAAAGCAGATGTAATTCCAACATGTCATTATTATTATTCAGTATTTGTTTAAGGTTTTGCAATATATGGTATGTACTGTACGTGATGCAACTCTACCAGACAGATTTATCTTCCTTCTCTTGATTCATTTCTTAACTGATTTTAATTTATGAATCAGTGTATGTTTGGAACATAATTTCTTGTCATAGAAAACTTTTTTTTTCTTGAATAGTCTGAGCTCTCCCAAGTGGTTTCAGCCGTGTTATGCAAGTAATGACTAATGTAATCTTAATTACTAAGAAACAGAAACTGAACTTTGATGATACTTAAGGTTATGGTGAGTTCACACTGAGCGAATACAGTACACAGTGTTTTTGACCAAGACAAATTCATGCAGTTCCAAATCTGATTTTCCTGAGCTCCAGTTGCACTACATATCACCCAGAATCTGTAGCTGCTGTAATTTTGACTTTTGTGCCACCTACGGGTCATGGCCGTGTAATGCCTGCTGTGTTTGTAAATTTTATGTTGTTACTATTGTATTTCAAAAGGGTTTGGTGTTTTAACTCCAGCTTTCATAGAGAAGACCTTTCCTTAAACAGTAAATATGCTGAGCCAATCAGGCACACAGAGGACACTGGCAGACCAGTGTCAGTGTTAGCAGCATATAATAAGCAAATAGCAAATAATATGGTGCTAAAAGGACCCAAACTACTCTGATCCATTAAAATAATTGTACTTCTACTGCTTGATTATTCATTCACAGATAATTTAAGGATTAGGATTTCTAGAGGTGGGACAAAAAGTTTTGAGTTTAGATTAAAAGAACAAAAGAAAGCTGCAGACTGCTGGTAGTGAGTGATTTACATTTGCATTATTCCTGGGACTTGTACCTAACTTAATTATTTCCATTTTGTGAAAGTACTTACTACTTTTACTGCACTACATTTAGGACACAAATTTTGAATTTTTCACTCCACTGTATTTATGTTATCCCTTACACTTGTTACTTTGCAGATTAAGAATTTTGAGAATATTTGAATTATGTATAGTATAAAAATTCTTATGTAATATCATAGGCTCAGAGTAGACTTTATTCGTTCTTGTGAAAAGATCCACAGCTACAAATGATAAATAATAAAATAAGCCCCACCTTTACGAGCTACAGCAAGTGACATGTACATCAACAATTATAATAATTTTAATAATTATAATTTCTATCATATATGAACTGATGTTATTCTGTTATAGGCTAGTGTTAAGCTATTTTAATTTTTGTCATTATGCTATTCTGCTTTTCATTTATGTAATGTGGGATGTTGGATGTTCATACTAACAATGGTCAAAGTATCAAATAATTAAAGTTCAGGATTATCTGTCATTTTACAACACATAGTTGTACAAAGGCATGATGCTGCAATTCCCTTTTGGGACTGTTTTAACAGAAATTGTGCAGTTATTTCAATAATTCAAAGACTATGGAGATAAAAAATAATATTCACATTTGAGTGAAGAAGACTGATGAAGAAATCTCACTGCTTAAGGAGAAAAGCTGTTCTTCAGTCTGATGGTACAGCAGAAGAAACTTCACCTCTTGCCAGGCAGAAGCAGGGCGGCCAGGCTGTGGAATAGTGATTGTCTTCTGTATTTTATAATATATTTAATATTTCATGGGATCTACACAGGCACCTCATCTCAATGACATTAATGATACCCACTGGACACCAGTGATGTTCTTAGTGGTTTCAATCACCTGCTGCAGAACCTTCTCATCCTGGGCCATGCAAATCCCTTGCCAGTTGAGATGTTTCCAGTCACAATTTTTTCAATTCCTTCTTTATAAAGTTTACAAAATCTTAACACAGGAATTATGCTTTCATAAGTTTTCTAACAAGGAACTGTTGTCTCTGACAGATTTTTTGTAATGTTGATTTCCAGCAACCTGAAAATGTTTGCCTGCTTCACCTAAAATCCACTGAGATAGACAGATACCAATGAGTCCTCATTCTTCACATTTAAGTTCTCTCCATGTCAGGAGTTGCAGTCAGGGGAGTGAAGAGGAAACAAGGGGGGCTGAGCACACAACTCTGGGGGTCTCCAGCACTGAGTACTATACCAGAGGGGTGTGACCACCAGTCTGGACTGTGTGGGATCTGGTGGTGATGAAATCTATTATCAGGTTGCACAGTGTGGTACTCAAACCCAGAGTGTTAAGCTTTCCAGTCACTTTCATGGATCAGATTGTGTTTAATGTGAAGCTAAAATCAACAAACAGCATTTTGGTGTAGATGTTGTTTCCTTCCAGGTGTGTAGAGACTGAGTAAAGGGCAGTGGATCCTTTTATTTGTTATCCTGGTGGATGCTGGCAGCAAAAGCAAGAGAATATGATCTGATGGACAAAATAAAATAAGAGTCCACCTGCCCTCCTTTTACTGGAGTGTTGTGTTCTATCGGCTTGGAAGAAGGTCTGAATAGCTTTATCTTGGATATTGAGGTTGAGCTTGGTCTCCATAAGGATACAACAAGAAAACAACTGTCTGTTATTTCTCATTGCTGAGTTGGTAATCTTTTTTTATGCTTCAACCAGACATTAGGCAGAGGTAGGCTGGGTAAAAATGTTGTCACAGGTCCACAGTGGGTTGTTTAATTCAATTCAATTCAATTCAATTCAATTCAATTCAATTCAATTCAATTCAATTCAATTAAGTTCAAATCAATTCCATTCAATTCCATTCAGTTTTATTTATATAGCATCAAATCACAACAAAGTTGTCTCAAGACACTTTACATATGGAGCAGGTCTAGACCACACTCTATAAATACATTTATATACATATATTATATTGTTTAGCTTTCATCTTTCTTCTCTTCCCTCTCTCACTGGGGTGATAGCACTGCTTGTGGTCACATTTGGTCCGACTCATGTGGCTGAGTGTTACTGAGTGTAGTTGGGAGGTACTGTTGACAGGGATTGACAGTGACTGTAAATTCTATTACTGCCCTGTCTCACTAACATTTGTTAACTTTACGTGGTTATCAACAATATCAACTTCTTTGTAGTATTTATGAGATTACATTCAATAGCAGGTTGAATCATGGTTATGCTACCAGTCTTGGCTCCTGTAAAGTAAGAGAAATATATCTGTCATCTCTGATAGTGAGATGTTCAAGCACTAAACTTCCAATTTTTATCATAAGGCAGAAAACCCTGGTTACCTGGTACAGATGTGTCACATAATCCTAACCATAGTAGGCTAAGCTTTATTTGTAAGCTCTATGCTGTATCTCAGTGCTCCTTTGTCCTCTCCTCTCCTTTCCTTTTCTTCTGTTGTCACTCTTGATCAAAGCAAAAAAGTCTCCCATTGGTGCAAATGGGGAAGATAAAAGGTGATTCCTTGGTGCATAGAAACTAGGCTACTAAAATAACCCTACAAGTAAGTAAACAGTAATATACTAATATACTATAATATCCATGTTGCTAGGTTGTAACACAAGGGTCAACAGGTCTAAGCCTGTTCACCATATTGTGTGTTCTGTATAAGTGATAGCACATCTCTCCAATATGCCAAACCAGCTAATTCAAGCCAGCAATGCCAGCAAAAGAAATTAACTCTTTGCAAGTCCTTAGTACTGAATATCTTTATTATATTCTTAAGTGGATATCTGTAAACTATTAAAAAAAATTTTAAGTTTTTCTTTTGTTAATGCAACTGTTAAGCATGTGTGTGTGCAGTAAAAATGGGCAGGGCAGGAAGGCTGTGAAGGAAGGACAAAAGACAAAATAAAAAGTGTTCATGCTTATCTACATTTCCTCTTCGTAATGTTTTTTTTAATGGTTATTTACAGGTATCTTGCACTCATGAAACTTGGACACAAAGGCTGCTGGCTGTCATCAATGTCTTTTTCTTTCAAATGTCTTTTTCTTTCAAATCATATCACGTTTTTACCCAGTATCTACTGACATCACAAGGTGCCATGTTAAAGGGTTTGTGACGTAATGGACAATCTCCACAATCTACCTCGAACACTTTGTTTGCTCTCTCTTATTCTTTACACTTGGATTACTACTGTTGGCAACTCCTGTTGACTCAGTATGTAAATAATTGTAAAAGAGTGGTGATGTTGGCATTGGATCTCATTTGTTAATGACAATCAATTAAGTTTAATGTGAGTGTGGTCAGTGCCAGAGCATAATGTCAAAGCAGCAATGTCAATTGTGGAAATGAAGAAAACAAAAGATGAAAGTGTATTAAATGTATTAAGTACTTAAAAAAAAAAATCAAGTTAACAAATTTGAAATTACAGTGAAGGTCTGCATCACTTTTTTCAACAACATCACCTCTTTTTCTATTGATGTTTAAGGTGTTTCTGACAGAAATAATCATTCCTAAGAAAAAAAAGTAAATTGAAAGAAAAAAAAATTAAAAGGTTAAAAGTGTATATATAAACACACACATACACACCTGAATGTCTCACCCAATAGACTTAACTATTAACCATAACTTTAGATGCTGACCTTGAATCCTTTTAATGGCATTTTTGTCTCTGATGCTGTATGTCGTTTTTATGTTGTTGTTTTTCTTTTATTTCTTTGCACCCACTGTTCTCAAGAAAAAAGACCAAATTAAAAAAAAATGTCTCAAATGTCTCACAAGGACACCAGGAAATACAGAACAAAAAAAATTGGTTGATCACACCCTGTTTTATCTATTATAGGTATTAAATAATCAGTGACCCTTTTGACATTTACTGGCATCTACTGGTAACTAAAACAACATTAATTTTCTTGGGTAAACCTGTTACCAATTTCTGTAATATTTTACTTTCCCAAACAGAACAGGAGTTTTCATTGTTTGCTCATCTTTACAAAGATAATGA
>JAPZDZ010000022.1:5204504-5214886 GCA_029783805.1 Acanthurus tennentii
GGTAAGGGAAGTTAGAGGGTGGACAATGTGGTAGCTGAAGCTTGGTAGCAGATGGGTAGGTAGTATGTGATTGCAGGAGACACAAAAGAAAGCACACGTAAATCTTCGCCATACTTAATACTAACCACAAAGTAAGCCAACTATACCATGTAGCAGCAGATCCCCCTCGGCATCTGCCTGCATTGCGTTTGGATTTCAGCTGAACTGACCGCACAGGTGGCCCCTGGCACACAATAGTGTCATCAGTTGGGAATATATAATATATGTTTTAAATTTTGCTCCTGATAGCAAAGTTAAGCTATTTTTTTTTACAGCTTTACAGCTAATTTAAGCTGTAAAATCTGAAAAGATGGAAAACATATTATTATTAATGAGTGTGGTCAATGAATCTTTGATTAAGTCAGTATGTCAGTGCTGTGAGAAGTTTTCCCTGCCTGGGTGGATGGGATTCTCCCTGATGAACACATGCATGCACAGAAGAAATTACAATGCAGACAACCTATCACACACACACACACACACACACACACGCACAAGCACAAGTAAAGCCTTAAAAGCTTTAAAGCATTAAGTAAAAAATAGTGAAATGATCATTTAAAATACATGGCTCGGCTTTAGGGAGTTCCTGTTAATCTGCCTATATCAGTTTATGCCCTGAAGGTGCTGCTGGCAATCACCTACTACTGTACATGCAACATACAGCCCAGCACAATGTAAATGAACTTGTCACACATGCACACAGGAAGATTATACTTAACCAAGAGATAAAGTCATCTCACTGGAAGAAAAACAGGTCAAGCAGAGCTGATTCTAACAAATCAAGTGTGATCACTTGTGTGTTCCCACATACAGGAGCTTGGCCGTGACTCTGTGGTAACACGTAAAGTTCTGGGTTCTCTTGTAGTATCTGAGTGTAACTGGCAAAGCCTTCCTTACATAAAGCTTTTTTTTTTTTTTAATCCATGGTTAGCCTTTAGAAATAGTTGTTGTTTTATTCCATACATAAAAGTTACACCTTTTACGTATGGAATAAATTGATTTTTGATTAAGTTGAGACTCAAAAACGACTAGGTTTAGTAAAAGACTGTTGCCACAACTAAGAAAGTCCTGTGTGTGACCCACGGCTCTGCACTGACTTTGTCAGGTGGAACTGTTGCCATGAGCATCCACAACTGTCACTGACTGATTTACATTGGAGTTAGTTGAGTTAATTTGTGGTGTCTCACACACGAATGCTAAAGGGTTTCCTCCTGCTTTAAAAAGTGACACTTAGGGGTCCTGAACGAAGCTGTCATTTGTGATCATTTGGAAGTAAGTATGGTTTCGGTTTACATGCCTCAGTATGCAGTTCTATGTGTGACACTTATCTCACTAATGACCACCACACAGCTTTCACGATGAGACGCAAGAGAAACAAATAATTTTCAGCTTAAGGTCAAACTCCTTTGGCTTTTAGCTCTATAGTAATCATTAGGGAATGTTTTCCAGGTTTCAAGCTCCATGGGAGCTTAAAATTAAATGTTATTAGAGATCCTTTTGTTGCCCTTTAGTATCATCAACTAGAACAAGCAATAAAACAGCTGCATCAACAAATACCAATTGGTGACTGGTGTCCAGGGAATTTAAAATCTGTTTTTAACTCAGAAATTTTAATAGATAAATCCAGAGGGATTTCTTTGAATACTAAACACTCTTCAAAAGCTAAAGAGCTTAAAGAGTTTCTGCAGGACAATAATCCAATACATTTCCTGTTTATCAACTGACACTTTAGAGATGTTGTGGGAATTTTCAGTATGCAAGATGTTCTCCTCTCTTACCATGAGGTTGACACTCTGCAACATGTTAACATGCAAACATGACATTCTGAAAGTCTGCAACAACCTAGAGTGTACATATTTTATTTTCTTGCTACCGGCACTTGCTATGGAAGTTTTTATGGCACATTATGATTCTACAGTAGCTTATTCGACTGGCAGTCCTGCTTCACACACAACCACACACATGCACACAAACATTAACAGGCATCCTATCTGCAACACACCCTGACGGGTCCAGAGCCCCCAGGGCAACAACATCTGGAGGATACATAAAGCAGTGAAAACAAAAGTTTACTATTGTTTATTTGCTTTATGTTTATTTATTCATATGATTAAAATGGCAGGACTTGGAAATTTAGACTACATAAATCTAATTTGCTTTGATTAAAAAGGTGAGAGTCAACTGTACAGTATTTTTTTTAATATGACACATGAAGCTTATTTTTTTGACTCAGAGTTAATGTTGTATTTGTCTGTAGAAAGTAATTTTTTATCTAAAAATGTGATGATTGAATTCATCAATATTTTCAAAGTGCTATAATTATAATACTGTTTTTAAGCTCAAGATTTAGTATCTCTTTAGTTTGCTGTTTTTAAGGACACTGACCACTTTAATCCTCTGAAATGAAATAGCAAGGAGAAGACACCCAGTCAAAGACAGGGTATCAGCACAAAAAACATCTTAATCTTGCCAAATAACACTACTACTACTTCTCCTTCTTATACTACTATTACTACTACTGCTACTACTAATAATAATAATAATCTTGTGCATTTATTAATGGCAAAATTCTATTTTTTGTATGTTCAAGATTTGCTTGTATTTACATTTAAAGACACCAGTGGAGTGATCTCTTTGCAGTATAGTGGACTCACAGATAAACAAAGGAGCCATAAAAACTACTTGTGTAATCTAATCTGGTCAGGATGTGGATAATGATGCTACAAGCAGTTGCTGACTAAACATGAAAAACTGATTTTTTTTAAGCTTTGCACTCTTTTTTCAGGTGTTTTATCTTTAATAAGCTGAGGATGTTATTCAGTTTTCCCTGCCAAGGCTTTAAAATATCTGTTCATTTATGTTTCAGTGTGCATGTCTAAACACATGAAAATATGTCTTCATAATTGTGTATGTGTACAGTGGGGTGAGGCGTGGAGACCCGCACAGCAAACCCCCGCTTTCCCTGAGCAGCATATGTTAAATTCACTTCAGTAATGAGAACAGAGCTCACAATCACCTTTAGGGAAGTTTAAGGAAACTGCATTTCAGTCTCAGAAAATTACGAGGCGAAAAATATTTTATTAATGTGTCATTAAAAATTGATTCATGTTCATTACTTTCTCTGATAACTTTCATCCACTTTACATGCAGAGAGAGAGTTTCATTTCCTCCAGGAAGAGGCTTTAGTGGATTGATGCAATAAGTGTGAAATATTCTTTATTCAGTAATTGCTGAATTAGGGCCAAAGTGAGGAATCTGCCAATCAGTGGAGTTTAAAAAAAAAAACTCATTAGCAATTTAGCAAGTGTTGAAGGAAAACTGCAACTTTTTGGGGAACTTAGCCAGCTCATCCACAATCCCTATGTAAGACACAAACATAAATACCTTTCCCTTCTCTTTACATTCAGTAGGTTGCTAGCTAGCAAGCAGTTTTGCACATGAATATGTACATATATCGCTTTAAACTGGGGATATATAATTTAATTTTTGACCTATGGAATTGCTGTAGATTTTTGGACCTAACTATTGAGATGCTATATCTTAATATCTTCATCATTCTTCTTGTTCAGAGTTTTATTAAGAGGGATGTTCTGATGTAAATGTTATTCATTGCACAAAGAAATGCATATATGTACATTCAAATAACTCCTAGTTGTGCGTTAAAAATATTTAGATGTCTATATTGTGTTCAATTAAAGTTTTTTTTAAAAGGAGTTTTTGAAAGAGTTTTTAGGTTGAAAACCTATAAAGGAGAACACAAAATATACTCCATGTCAATACTTTTAAGATGGCCAAAAAAGTATTTCATGTTTCTAATGAAACATAAAAGACTTAAACCTTTATTGTTTGATTACTTAAATCAAACATTACAAATATTTATACTTAAATTGTAACTTATGAACTAAACTCAGCCTCTATATTTTTTTGAACAAGGTAAATTGAGAATCAATAAACATAAACTTAATAATCCCTTGAGCCAGGGGTCGGCAACCTATGGCTCACAAGCCAGATGTGGCTCTTCTGATGACTGCATCTGGCTCGCAGATAAATCTTAGCTGACATTTCAAAAAACGATAAATAATGAATAATTCCGCTGACATTTTAAAGTAAAACATTGCAGAAATCACAGTGTTAAAATTAACTTTTAAAATATAAAACATTCTCATGCATTTTAATCCATTCATCCATTTTCTACCGCTCCTGTTCAGGGTTGCAGGTGGCTGGAGCCAATCCCAGCTGTCCTTCGGGGTACAGGAGGGTCCGACACCAAAACTCTGTTTTTATTGGATAATGCAGTAGCCTATATGGGTCGTTGTGAGGTCAAGAAGAAGAAGTATACTTCCCTCCTTTCAATCAAATAGTCAGCTAGCTAATTTATGCAGAGCAAACTCTTTTGAGGAAGAAGATGGCGAAAAGAAAAAAAGATGAAGAGTACCATACAATTCAGCATGACTTTTCTTGAAATGAAAGATGTCCAGCATCCTGAGCTAGCCAACACTGAGTGGCTCTTGAGGTTTACTATCTTGTGGACGTGACCGAACAACTGAACCAGCTCAATGTGAAAATGCAAGGCATTGGAAATACAGTCATATCCCTTCAACAAGCAGTGTTTGCATTTGAAAACAAGTTGGATCTCTTCATCATGAATGTTGAAACAGGTCGTTTACTACATTTTGAAAAACTGAGAGAATTTAAAGGTGCGTGCACAGCAAGCTCTTCAACATTTTCATCTCCGGCAGCTAGCTGGCTTCACATCCAATCCCGCAGTCATTCAAAGCAGAAATTGGAGAATTTCGTGAGCACACTCGTCTTTTTAAGTTCATCACTTATCCACACGAGTGTGCAGTCAACAAAGCTGACCTGAGTTACATCCCTGGTGTTTCGCTAGAGCTAGAAGTTGCTGGCCTGAAGTGGGTGTGTGGGTGAATAAGTTCAAGTCACTGAATGAAGATTTGGAAAGACTTGCACGCAGAGCTGGTGAGCAAACACAAGTGGACAGAAATGAAAAAAAATTCAACCTGCAGACCAGCTGATTGTCAAAACTTGGAACGCACTTCCTGTCACATACCACACACTGCAGCGCGTGAGTATTGCTGTATTGACCATGTTTGGCTCCACGTATACATGTGAGCAGTCGTTCTCTCATCTAAAAAACCTCAAGACCAACCTACGATCACGTTTAACGGATGGAAGCCTCAACGCCTGCTTGAAGCTTAACCTCACAAGGTATCAATCTGACTACAAAGCCATCAGCAAAACCATGCAGCACCAGAGGTCGCATTTATGGTAAGAAGTATTTTATTTATCATTGGTTAGCTTCAGTATAACAACGTTATTAAAAGAATAAATTCAGAGACTTATTTTACTCTAAAATTGTTGGTCATACTTAAAAATACACTCATTTAGTTGCATTGTGTTAAAAAATATTATATTGCTCTCAGGGAAATTTATTTTAAAATGTGTGGCTTTAATGGCGGGGCTGCACGGTGGCTCAGTGGTTAGCAGTGGCGCCTCAGGTACTCCGGCTTCCTCCCACACTCCAAAAAACATGCTGTGGTTAACTGATTATTCTAAATTGTCCGTAGGTGTGAATAGGAGCATGCTTGGTTGTATGTCTCTATGTGTGTAGCCCTGCGATAGACTGGCCACCTGTCCAGGGTGTCCCCTTCCCTGCACTAAGTTAGCTGGGATAGGCTCCAGCACCCCCCCCGCGACCCTGCAGAGGATTAAGCGGTATAGAAAATGGATGGATGGATGGCTTTCATGGCTCTCTCAGCCAAAAAAGGCTCCCGACCCCTGTCTTAAACAATCAGAGTCCATGTCTCACCAGCAGCATCTTTTAGTAAAGCTTTGAGTTGAATCCATTCCTCTCCGCTGTGGTATATTGAGGTTTTCTTTTGTTGAGAATGTACAACTCAGCTTGTTTGGAGAAGCAGCTTCCTCACCAAAGTTCTTCTTTCGAGGAAACCATCTGAAGTGGAAACAGTCACCACCTGCTGGTCTGGATTGAAACTCCAGCCTCTTCACCTCCAATGTTTTTTTTTTCAGAGCATCCATCTTGACAATTTTGATACAACTGGAACAAATTGTTTATTTTGCATGCATGATTTTGCTTTGATTTTATTTAATATTGTTAGTGATAATAATTTTTCCACCATGTTAAACACTGATGTTGCTGTGGACTGAGTTAGAGGCGCATTATTTAAATTTTAAATTTAATTTTTTTTTTTAATTTAAATTTTTTTAACGTGCGATTAACGCACGTATGGCCTGTGCCTTGCCAGCTCCCGTAGTTTCAGGAAGTGGCGCTAAAATAACATTGCAAATGGTTACAAAGCAGAAATGGATACAGAAAAGGGACTTTTAAACGGAAAGTTTAACTTTAAAGTTTTGCCCGATGGTTCTCTGGACAAAACAAAGGTAATTTGTATTTATTGTAAATGTAAAAGGGCAGGGTAAAAAAATTTGCGTTAATAACGCGTTAATAATGCGTTAACTCAGGACACTTATGCGATTAATCGCAATTAAAAATTTTAATCGCCTGACAGCCGTATATATATTAGGGCTGTAATTAAGTTACCACCGGAGCACGTCCAGTCTTAAATACCACATGATTGGAGAGTATCTAGACAGTTTAGGTACGTAATCGTTTTGGAATGTTCCAATGAAAATAAAAATATAATAATTCCACAAAGGAATTATTATTGTACTCTCCAATTTTTCCTTGAGTATGACAAACACAATAAATATCTTGTTAAGTTACATATAGAGCAGGGTAAAAAAATTGCAACTAATTTGTGTTAATTTGCATTAATTTGAGTTAACTCAGGACACTAATGCGATTAAACGTGATTAAAAATTTTAATCGGCTGACAGCCCTAATATATATATATATATATATATATATATATAAATATATACACACACACACACACACACACACACACTAACACATTTTGGCTTTCTCCACTTTCTAATCATTATTCTCCTTTCCAGTGGATGTCTCTCCCCTCTCACTTTCTGTGCTCCTGGAGCGATTATTATTAGTGTATTATTATTATTATCCACTGATGATAATCATACGTGAATGAGCTTAGCTCCTGTTCTCATTCGTGCGTAAAGTGAGAAACACAGCTGATGCTCCAGAAGGAAGTCACCCCAAAGATAGTATATGGTAAAAAAAAAGTGCACACTTAACTCTACAAACAACCAGGACCTTCACAATGCATTTCAGACTAACTAGCTAGCTAAATAGCAGCGTTTTTTAGAGCTGGAATGTAACTTTTGACCGCAAAATAACAAAGATAAGACGTCCGCAGAGATTGTCTATAGTGTGAAATCCAGGTTTTTATTTGTCAAACATGGAGCATTTGGTTTATAATTTCACGGGACATTCTGCTGTTAGCTGGGGGCTGGAGCTAACTAACTACTAACTACTACCAGCAGTGATGAATACTTACCTTACGTACCATACCTTATGCTATGAAGTGAGGGGAATTGATTATTCATTTAAACTCGTATTCTGGCCACTTTATATGGAATATGTCTGCATTTTTTGTAAAAAAAAATAAATTAAATTATTTATAATAATAAAATAGTAAAACAACACCAAATTATTTAGGGGGCTTAAGAATATTTTAGGGAGGCTGAAGCCACAACGACGCCACTGTCTCCACCTTAATGTGTTCCATCTGTTTTGTTTTCCACATTTCCACCTGTTCAATTTTTCTGCCTTTTTTCTTTGGCTTTTGGATATCTTTTATTTGCCTTGTTTATTTCAGGGTTTTTTTTTTTAAATCCTTACACCTTTTTTCAATAGTTTTAATAGTTATAGTTTCACTATGTTTTTTTTCTTTGTCAGCATAGAAAAATTCTCAAGTCAAACCTATTCCCAAATCGTCATGAGCAGACCCTCAAGTTCCAGTTAAACTATAGGAGTATCGCATTGATAATCCTCTCCCCCACTTTATTTGCCAGTTTGCCCTTAATTGCCCTTTTTAGATGTTAAACTGTGACTGTAAATGTGTTTTTGTTCATGTCTGAACATGTATCATTGTGTTGTTTATCTATTTTGTAATGTGTAATGTTAGTAGACTTTAGGAGTTTGAATTTTTGTTTCAGCTTTTGTCAGATGGTGATAGAATTGTATTAGAAAGGGTTACCACACCAAGTATGTTTCATTTGGACTGAGCAGGATATGCATGGAGTATCTTTGTTACTCTTGTAAAATACAAGCTAAATACACCAATAACTTGCTTAAATACAGTTCTGGAATGGCTTTCAAGAAGTTGCATGTCAGCATTTAAATAAGATGGTGCATTGTTAGAAGGATCCTGGTATTACTTGCCTGCAGCAGAGGTGTAAGCAGGCGACCGACATATTTTCAGTTTTTTTGTGGTCGAAATGAAAATGTGTTTTCTCCAGCATCCAACTTGAAGTCAAGGTAACTGCTGTGAAATGGCTGTGAAGTTAGCTGCCCAGCCCCGATGTGCTACACCTGTGACTCACTGTCTTCCTTAGAGTCTGAAATCTCTGTTCACTCCCCTTTGACCTTCTCTTAGCCTGCTCCCTTTTGAACCAATGCCTGCTTGTTTGCCCTTTTTTCGTTCAGGTCAATCACATGACTGTTGAAAATGTGTTCTCCAGGATATGTAAAGGGAGGCATGTTTCATGGTAAAGACTGTAATGATGGTCATCGCTCAAATTAAGGCACATGTTAGTTTCTCAGGTCTTTTAGTCATTTTGCTTCCATGTGTAAGCAAACATCTCATTATTGACATTGCTTACAAACTTGTCTGCACACCTCTTAACTGGTTTTCAAAGTCATGGTGTTTTTTAAAAAACAAGTGTCATAACAAAAAGCATTTCATTCAGTCATTAAAAACTGAGGTATGAATAACTATCTTTTTAAATGTTCATTTTAGGTTTTGTATTTCATTTTCTTTCTCCAACTCATAGTTATTCAGGTATTTTATATCTCACATCATGAAGCACACTGCATGTATTTTATTATAAACTAGGGATTGTAGCTGGATTAAAAATATAGCATGCACAGTTTATAGCTTGAGTTGTAAACTCAGCTTTTGGCAAAGAGTTGCCTTAGCAAAGCTCTTTAAATCACTCTAATTCTCTCTGACCTGGAAAAAAAAAAAAGACACATTTTTCTATGTAGATGATTAAACAGAGGAGCTTTACTAGATATTTTTGTTGGATTTTGTATGCGATAGAAGCATTCTTGTTCTGACTCTTTTCTCATTTTTTTTCTCTCTCTCTGGCTCAAACCAGCTGGGAGCTTAGATAGAGGAAATAAAGATCACCTGAGCCTCATTCCTAAGCAATAGCCCTCCTCCTCCTCCCTAAAATGCAGGGACAACCACCAACCCCCTTCAATTCCCCTATCTCAGATAATTTCCAGCCTGCATGGCTCATCTCTTTATCACTCTTATCAAGCTCAGGTAAAACATCGGAGATAGTCTAATTTGAAAGATCAAAAGGATACCATCACATCAGATATAATTTGGGATATTTGGAGTCTACAAAGTAAAAACAAGATTAAAGTGAATCAGCAAAACAGGTCCATTGTCATTAGGTCCTTAGATTCAGAAGTAATTTTTTTTTTTATTCCACAAAATCTTAAAGAAAACATTTTTTCTCACATTTATCAGTAAATATACTGATATGTCTTAGGTCAATTTTTCAGAAAGGTGAAGTTTTAATTTTTTTTGTAATTTAGTTTTGCAATATTTTTTATGTTTCTGGTAGGGCCATTTATTATGTCAAAAGTAGAGGTACATATACAGATAAAATACACTGTTGGACAACCTTGTTGCAAGCACCACCTCAAGGGTTGAGATCACCCAGGAAGAGGAGAAAATGACCTAAGATATGAGCCAAGCTAACCCAAATTGGACCGATGGCTGCTTGGCTATCCAGCCTTCTTCTAATATTCATTAGCAAGAAAATAAATTGGATGTGATTAATTCACATCCAATTTTTAAAAATTGACATTAAGGTTCTGAGACTAGTGCTGAAGGAATTATAAAAAAAAACTGTAGTAGTTTGATCTTGAGTGGCTCTGGCCTAAGCATATGTGATGTTATCAGCCACCGTTGACTTATGCTACTTTCGTCTGGGACTCTCCACCCCTTAGGTATATCTCAATCTCGTCAGGGCTGGCCTGCATGCAAGGGACAGCCCACATATACATCTGACAGCCCCGATTGTGAGCTGGTGTGTACCATGTCCCTGACAACGCGAACATGTTACATACCACTTGTCTTTGTGAAGCTTCAACAAAAGGGTTTCAGAGCAGTCACAACCACCATATTGAACTCTTGCCTGAC
>JAPZDZ010000022.1:5364617-5376567 GCA_029783805.1 Acanthurus tennentii
ATCTATCCAGGGTTCAGCTGTTTAGCTTTTCTATGTTCCTAATTCAATTTAAATCTGATGTTTATTGATTTAAAATGTGTATGCCAATAAATGAAATGTGTACATTTTTTACATCCTGCTTGCTTTTTAGGGTTATCTTTGTGTTGTCTCTAAGAGAAATTTAGAGTGCAATATAACACACATGGTGACACAGCACAGTGAACACAGCACTGGAGAAAAGTTATGAATGACATTTTATGAGCATCCAACAAAGGATTTTACATGTGCTTGTCTTGTGAGATTTCAGTGTAGTCCTATTTATCCAATGTTTTCAGTTTGTACATGTAAATGATTCGTGTGCCATGAATGCCTTGAGTGTTAAGGTTAGTCATGGAGATCCACAAGGTTATGTGCTTGGACCAATACTGTTTGCCTTAAGCAGTATTATTATGGAAACACTCTAAATTTTTGCTGTTTTGTAGATAATACCCATTAAATTAATAAACAAATCAGTCAGAAACTAATCAGTCACATAAACTTCAAGCAAGTCTCAAGGGTGTAAAGACCTGAATAACCTGCATTTTTTTCTACTGAACTCAGAAAAAAAGTTGAGTTAAAGTACTTGACTCTTTTACAACTATATATTTTTTTCCTTTGTCACATTGCAAAAATCTGATACAGTTAACACCTTGCCCAGGGGCTGCAGCTGCAAATCAGCTGCATAACTAAAACAGGCACATTTACAGAAATGTGATTAATGTGCACTGTCCCTGTGCAAATAAACTAACTGAACTGTACTAAACTAGATAATGATAATGCAAAACTATCATTGCATTAGGGATTTCACAAAATAGTTGACTAATCAAGTATTCTACTTTCAAAACAACTATTTGACAATGTGCATCACTGAGACTAGTCTTGTATCAATAGTCATGGCATTGTGCAAGGAAAGACACTTTTTCCACAAGAAAACAGTTGTGTTGTTACTACAGTTAAACAGTGCCTCAAGCTCAGACAAGCCAACTGGAGGTTTAGTCTAATCAGATCACGGCTCATTTCTATACAGCCTCTCAGAGCAAACCATAGACTCTGCTATTGCAACTTCCCTCAGGTCGGTCCAGCCAACATTAGTAAACCCTTTACTGGTGCTGTTTTACAAACCTAACGAGAATTGATAGTTGTTTTTTTGGGTTAAAAAATGCTGTACCTCCCCAGATTAAGCAACTTTTGGGGAGTAGTAGAAGACTACTGAAATGCAGTATTATTGAATTTCCTGCTATGCCACTATTACTATCGGGCTGAATGATGGCGAATCTCTATTATCAAGCTGCCCGCATTCATCTACGAAGACTCTCAAGAACAGGACATGAGGCAGTCATTGACTGAAATAGATTTTCTCCCAAGTATTAACAATAATCCTCATATTTATATTTATGTTAGTTTATTCAATTACTTTTGAGCCTCTGTAAAAGGAGGGACTAAGTATAAAAATTGCTATTAACTATTAATGCAATATTTTTGTTAAACCCCTTTGAATTAAAGCTGAAAGTCAACACTAAATCCACATCTATATTGCTCCATTAAAACCCACTGTTTGGTGTGAGGTGACATCAATACAAAAATGTGTCATTGTCAAAATACTAATGAACCTTATTATTTATCTATCTGTCTGTCTGTCTGTCTGTCTGTCTGTCTGTCTGTCTGTCTGTCTCTGTCAGTCCGTCCGTCTACAAGTAAAAACAACAATTAGAAGGACTTTCTACATTTAAAACCTCGCAACTTACCAATGAAATGGGAAAAAGCAGTCCAAGTGTCCTTAATGTAAAGTAGCCATCACATTACGCTTTTCTGTCACTGTTGTGGCTGTGGCTCAGTAGCTAGAGTGGGTCATCAGCTTACTCAAAGGTCAGTGGTTGAATACCTGAGCGCCTCCAGTCTGCATGTCAACGTGTTCCTGGGCAAGATACTGAATTCCAAATTTCTCCTGAAGGCAGTTCCTCTTGTGTCTGAATGTATGTGCAGGAATTCCTGATGAGCAGGTCAGAGCTGTCTAGAGAAACCATTCATCATTAGGAATGATGTGGAACTGTGTAAATCAGTGCATGCTGATATGTGATGTATAGTGCTTCACATGGTTGAAAACTTAGAAAAGCACTATAAAAATGCACTCTATTTACCATTTACCCGACCTTCCTCACCCACTCATTCACCTGCTTTCCATTTCCCTTACACACATATGTTCCCCAGATTTATATTGCACATAAAGGTAGCTGTGTCAGGGTATTATCTTCCAAGGTTTTATGTTCCCCAGCTCAGCTATTAGATGCTATGTTAAGTTATTTGACCTGAATAATAGGAAGGTTAATAAGTGTTAAAAGAATATTAAATTGGGGGACACCAGACCCTGGAAACATTTAGAAGTAGCACACGTCTTATCTGTATTCCTTACCTGAGACCTGACAACAGGAACCTAACATTTGTTACCAATTGGTTTGTTGAAATTCATACAGGTTTTCTTATTGCACAGGCTTTCTGATTTTTACAATTATATGCCTCTTAATACAATAAGCACTTAATTTATTTTTCTTTTCTTTTTTTTGTTTACAATAAATCTACACTGTGACTTCTGCAAAAAAATTGTTGGCATTTTGATCTTTTTTTTCTGTTGTTCCACTTTAACCAGGCGTGACTTTAGTCACAAGCACTATAATTGAAAAATGAAAAACATGGCAAAAAAACAAAAACAAAACAAAAACCCTCCATACAAAGAGCCCACAAAGGGCTCTGCTACAGAGCCAAAAACAAGACTTTTAGAGCTGAAACTAAAAACATGCTTGATAGTGATTTATCTTATAACTATCATACATAATAAATATCCTCTTGATGAAATGTTCCGGCACTGGAAATTTATTTACATTTTTATTCAAATTAACTCTAATCAACTCAACAGGATGCCTTTATGTCATTTTACTTTTTGCATTTGAGTTTTTATATTCATGTATTTTTATTAGTTTGCTCACCTTACCCATATACTGTAGTCCATATCAACATCAGAGAAGGTGTATGATCCTAGTGAGTCATCACTTGATTAAATGGATTAATGTGTGTGTTTCAGTATGGGTTCTATGTCTTCTACAGGTGCTGCAAGGAAACAAAAATGGTTATACCATCTAAATATCTCTGTGAAGGAAATGAACAGACTGATTGCTGTGTAATTCTTTGATTTCAAATCTTTTCTCATAATTACAACCTTAAAAAACTCAACAAAGAGCAGAGAGTTAAATTATTGTGTGTTGCTACATATATGTTTGACTGGGGATTTTCAGCAAAAAATTAGGCCATAACATATTAAATTAAGCTGGCCACTGATAGCTTTGTGTTGCATTCATGCTTAGATTTAAGATTATGAATCCATTGTGCTCATTTCATGTAGTTTCTTTCTGAGACATGAAAAAAATCTGATATAAACCACAAAAAATCAGATGTTTCCCTCTTTTATGAATGCAGCCCCTACACAAGAAAAAACTGCATTTGTCTGAACCTAATGGGCTTCATATCTTAAAGTTGATGTGAGCTCCCACACTGGTTTTCCTACTGTGTTTCAGCTCAGTTTACACTGCAGCACAACAGACTGCCCAAACAAAAAGTTTCTGGCCTTGCTCCAACATCCTCAGCTAGTGTTCTCCTACAGAAAAAACAGCCATAATTCAAAGACTACACTGGATTTGGAGCAGCTTATTGCCTCAGTTCTAAATGATGGTTTTTATGACAACTGTAATTCACCAGCTTTATGGTTTATTGAAAGTACTCTAGCAAAAAAAAGTATAATTGGGATTTACTGTAAACATCCCTCCCCTCTGCCAATGGACTTTGAAATGAGATCTGTCTGTGGCAGAAAGGGAGACACAAGATTGCTGGGTATGTACACGTACCACTCCTATTGTTTTTGGTCAAGCAGCTTAGGCTTACCACTGTATTTTCTCTCTGTGTCTTGGGTGGATTAGAAAGTCTAAACTACAAGTAGGTGTGATTGTAAATGTAGATTTGTTTTTAATCACTGTGACAGGCCAGGGTGTACCCACTTCCCTCCCAATGCATGCTGGGACAGGCTCCAGCACCACATGACAGTGCACATGAAGTGCTTTTGAGACTGAACTCCCAAATAGCAGTTAACAGTTTACTGTAACTGATGTCTTCTTCAGCTATTAGGAGAAAAAAAATCTAATGACTAACTTTGCCACAAGAGGTCAGTGCTGCAGAGTATTTGAGTCCTATTGATTGCTACAGTTAATAGATGTTTTTTTTTTCTTTTCTAAGAATATGGGGTTTTAAAGTGCAGTTTGATGCTTTAATTCTAAATTACACATAGTATGCTCGCAAAATATGTATTTTAATATTATTCAACCCCTTTACCTTTATGTCTGCCCTAAAAAGTGCAAAATTTAATAAAAAAAAATATTTATATGTAAATTTTAGAGTAGAGAGCAAACTAAAGACAATGGATTGACCCTCACTTTTTCACAAACTGTTTAGTAAATACAGAATAGGTGAATTAATTTTTAAAATGTGACAGTTAT
Source organism: Acanthurus tennentii (assembly GCA_029783805.1). NCBI lineage: Eukaryota > Metazoa > Chordata > Actinopteri > Acanthuriformes > Acanthuridae > Acanthurus > Acanthurus tennentii. The sequence continues at coordinate 5,369,174 of JAPZDZ010000022.1, forward strand.
AGAACTTTTTACAGAATTTTTAAATGATATCAAAATGATCTGGCTGTAGAGGCTGTTTGCACTTACGACCTCAATATTTCAATACCTTCTAAACCTAACCTATAGTGAGTGCAGTTGTGGTTCAGGGTGCCCATTCATTAAGCACTACTTGAATAAAAGTCATGTAATATTTTATTAATGAGCTCCACTTGGACTAATGTAAACTAAAGTAAGACTAAAGTCAAAGTGTTATCACTTTAGACTAGATATAACAAAATCAGAAAAGACTTGAGGCCTCACCTGGACTTAAACACTTGTGACACCCCTTGGACTTGAGTCAATTCTTCTTTGTCACCTTAAAATGTTTGATACATTCCGTTTAGTGATTTTTAAAGAGTGAACCCAAATCAACGAATTCACCTCTTGAATCAGCATGAATCAGCTTTAATTAAATTAATTACTTAAAAATGTACTTTGCCTGTTTGTGCTTATTGTTAGGCTCGTGGAAGTGAAAGGCAGCATACACACTGCTCATCTGACAAGGTTTGAAATCACATCTGTTTAAGTGTAAAGGATGCCACAGAATAATGATTGTTTCTTGCATCAGGAAAATATGTAAGAAAACATGTGAGTTTTTGGGAAATTAACAACAAAAAAGATAATTTTGAGCACACAGTCTTAATTTTTGCAAAGACACCAACTGATGACTATCTGATGAGCTGAGGTCTCTTTTTTTCCATTTAAATGAGTTCAGCTCTCTGCTTTTTTGTTTTATAACTGTATATTGAAGTGTCACATCATGGTTTGAATACAGTTTCACAATCTTTTTCACACACCTGCCAGGAAAGATGTCAAATGTATTTGATGTTAAGATGTCATAAGTCAAGGTAAAAAAACAAAAAAACAAAACAGTTCTTTTAACAGGAACCAGTGTGTGAAGCATGGTGTTGCTAAAACAAGGCATACGTCCACAAAAAATATTATAAACAGCAAAGATGTAGTTGCTTGTCACTCAGACCTTTATTTTAGCTTAAAACACAAAGGACACATACGCTCAGTTCAAGTATACTATTAGTATACATAATGTAGCTGTTCAACATGTACTGTACCCTCAGAAAACAGAGGATCAGTTTGATAGCACCATTATAAAAAGTACAATAACTAGGATTTACACACACATTATTGTACGTATTTTTTTTAACAATGAATAAAACTTAAAAAAAGTCAATAATAGAAAGTTATTTTGTGTTGGGTTTTGTTGCTGAAAATGTAGGAGTATAAATACAACATATCTGCAACTCTGTTGAAACAGAGAAAAAAAAAATGCCATTGCATATGCTCTCTTAATAATGGAAAGATGGTGACTATGCCACAAAATGATGGAAACCAGCCCCTCTGTTTCCTGGTAAAGGCGACATACAGTGTAAAGCAATGAGAAGAAAAAGCTGAACCTTTTTTTGTAAGCATGTTAACTGTGGGACAGTCGGATCCTCCTGTGGAGCTGACAGGAGAGCTACTGTCCGTGGAAGACTAAAGACACACTGAGGACTAATATGAGGTTTAATTTTAGTGTTATTATATTTATTATTCACAGAAGGAAAGAAGTTCTTTGGAAAAACATCCAAAATGCTATTCAGCCTTCAAGCCTGTGGGTGGGCATGCTGGTGTACATATCTGGTTGGCAGCTGAACTGACTATGCCACGGACACAAAGAGTGAGCAGACTTGCTCCCCGCTGACTCTGGCTTTCAAGCAGAGGTTAGAGAACAATTTGTCAGTGGCAAATTCCATATGTTTTGAGGCTGTACAATATGCTACAGCTAACAAGCTAATTAGCTAAGTACCCTGTAAAATGCCCTGTTGTCTTCTGGATCCTTCAGCTAAGCAAAGGCTCACATGAGTAGATACATAGATATGGAGAAGACATTAGAATAAGACAGAAGTTAGAAGTGGGGGAAAAAATATTCACATATGATTCTTGATTCCTGTCTCCTACGATTTGGAATTGATTTGCATTTTACAGTGATAAATTTTCTATCAGTTAAGCTGAGCATCACACAGTCTACAATACAGTGCACATGTTTTCATCCTCTAAAGTTTTTGTTTTCTGGATTAACTGATGACCTCAAGAAGAGGAACATAGAGCATATTGTGAACTGTCTATGCTGCTACTCAGAGACTGTTGTTGGCTGAGGGAGGCAGTGAGCATCAGGTCTGACTGACCAACACAAAAACAGCTCTGCCATTGATCTCGTGTTTTTTTTTTATGTTGTGTCTCAGACTGCAGCTGATAAAAGAGTGTGTTTTGTTTTTAGGTTTAGTCACAACAGTAAGTGGTGTGACAGAAATAATTCAGATGTTTTTCCAAAACATTTTGCCCTAAAGGATATGGGATTTAGGGGATAACACACTCAGAAATAGCTGGTGATCAGCTGTAGCTGCCTTGTGAGCTAACTGCTAACATGGCTGGTCATTTAACTCATGAAGTAACCAGATAATAAGTTCTCAAACTTAATGTAAAAGATGCATGTGTACTCTTGACTGCTGTATCATAAATGTTTACAAATCATTCCTTTTGGGAAATAGTTTGATTTCTGTCAGAAGACATTAATAAAGGGTGAAATACGCAATACACCTACACTGTATATATGCCAAGGAGTTCCCTGCATACATCAAAAAGATAAAGACCCTTGGAAAAGACAAGGTGGTTGTCCTAAAAAATAAAAACAAAAAAAATTACAAGTTAATTATTTTATAAGGAGGAAATAAGGATCAATATATCAAAACTACAAGACAACATTGGGGAGTTTAAGTTGATATAAGTCTGTTTTAAAGCTGTCCCTGTCCTATCTTACCAAATTAAAGACACAACCTAATATTAATAGCACTGGTTAACTAAAAGCTCCTAATACTGATATTGTATACTGTAATGGAAATTAGTAGATGTAGACGCATCTGTAAGCAATATTCCCAACCAAATCAGATGAATTTCAACAGACTTTTACACCACCAACATCAACAAGTACTGTAGTGCAAATAGTTTCCAGAGCAATTTTAGAGAACCTGTGCTCCAGTTATTTGAAAATGGCTTCGGGGCACTTAAACACACTTGGTGATTTAGTCTTACAACTGAGTCAGGGAATTAGCACTTATCATTGATGGACTGTTTGCTTTTTGAGGACTTGCTTGTGCCTCAGCCTAGTTGAAAAAAAAGTAAGTAACTGAATTTACTGATATTTCCAGCAGGGTGACCTTTGTGAAAAAATGTTTTATAAGGGTTCCGTCAAAGTGCTGCACCTCAAAGAAGGATCATTTGTGATGATATTTGCCAGCGCTGTAATTAATATGAAATACCTGAATCTTTCTTTGCTTATTTCAAAAAAGAAAAACTCACAAGGTGAACAGAGAGCTCAGCTGTTCTTTTTATCCTGACCAGTGAGGTTGGAAATGTTGCTAAGGCTGATCTGCCTCTGTCTGGACAGGAGGGGAATCAGATAACTTTTTGCTGAGGGGAACAGGAGGGTGGAGCATCAAAGAAAGCTGCTGCATCACGGATGAGGTACAGAATATATGAAGATGGCTTGACCAGGGTGAGGTTGACAGGAGGTATCCAACCCAAATGGAGCTGTGTGGTAGCTGTTGGGTAGGTTTCCTCTGTGTAAGAGAGGAAACAGTCGTTGGACTCCTCTTCTCTCCGCTCTGCCTTTATCTGTGGGTCACCTGGTTGTTGAGTAAGCCTGGGAACGTCTGTTCTGTTTCAATGCTTAAGGAGCCACCTAGCAGAGACAGACAGACAGAGTCACTATCTGCACACATCATTTCACATAGAGGGAATTTCTAAAGGTTCAAGTTAGCATGATGATGAGGAAAGAGACTAGATAAGAAGGACAGCAGTGATTGCTTTACTTCAAAGACTGAAAGAGAACAAAAATGCAAAAATACAGTTTTAGCATATCTGTTTCAAAATGCCATTTGAAAATTAGGTTTTAAGTTGTGGAAACCTTCTTTATGGGTCCTTATCGGTATAAGTAGTAAAGTATTTTTCAGCCCACATTATAGTAAAGCAATGTGCGGTTGTAACCTAAATAGGATCAACCTCTTAGAGGACAGAATCTTTGCTTTTGAAGCTCACACGTTTGGTACATGTGTTGCCTATTTTAGTTTAAGGCCTTGACATGTCTGAAGACCCAGCTGTCAGGTAGAGCCAGCTTAATAGTCCTAGCGAAGCACAGTAAAGTAGCACCAATCCAACAGAAGCAGACCTTTGTTGAATGGAGGCCTAAGTCTCCACAGACACATGCATTAGATTTTGGGACCCAGCTGAACTAGTTAACTCAATAATAAATAATAGCCTAATTCTTTTAAAGTTATATTCCACAAAAAGCTTCTTAATGAATTGGCTTGTTTCTTTTTTTTTGTTTTTTGAACTTACCATTTAATATCTTATGAATGTATTTTAATTTTGTATGCCTGCTACCAAGTACTACTAAAAAAAATGCTGCACAACTTTGAGTGCTTATTAATGATTTTCTGTTTGTAATGACTTGAAATATAACAGCTGGACAGCTTCAATTCTTAGACCATGAAAATTAAAAGGACAGATATTCCTCCTTACCATTATGGCAGCTGTACATCCACACACGATGGCCATCGTATCGACATCTGCATTTCAGGATGTTATTAGAGTAGTCTGACTCTGGTACCTCATAGTTTGGATTTATTACAATCTGTGAGAGAAAGAACACAGAAAACTCAGGGATGACCATTAAAAATCAGTACTAAAGGCTGTAGAGCAGAGTAGAAAATCACTCTTCACTCTTTATTTAGAGAAGAAAGAACAAAGAGACACTGAAAACATTACCTGGAAAATGTAATCTCCAGGTTTCACTTCAGTTATGTCAATCCACTGGCAGTCAATATCATGCCTATAGGTATCCCAGCAGCCCACGGTTATGCCCTGCTCCCCAAAGTTAGCACATTCATACCTCTTTTCAATACCTGCAATAGGACATTACAGAATCAGTCCTGCACAGTAGGATCCCTTCTTTTACCTGAATATTAGTCTCCACAAATACCTGAGAGATAAATCTGACATTGTACTGCTTAAATGCTTCCTTATATTCATCAGCTATATTCTAACATGGGCTATTTTTTTGTTGGTGCTGCACAGGCAGTGTGAGAACCAAAACAGGAGAGTTGTGAGCTGTAGGAACAAAATAAAAAACTAAGAGAGGTTTAAAAACTTCATTGGTCTGAGGGGAACGGCAGACTTTCAATTACAGAGATATTTGATGATAATGTGATAAAATAAAATGATAAAATAAAAGAGGCATTTTTAAGAGGAAAAGTTACATGGCATTTTGAAATTAAATTGTGAACATCATTGTGGTTCTCACCTTCATCACACTCTGAGTCCTCCAGGCAAAAACTTGCTTTATGTCCTTCGGCCACTTTGGTTCCATTGAGGCTGAACAGGTCATAAAGGGTAAACACCTCCATGCTGTGATAATGCCTACACACAAAGACAGAATGCAGTTATAAAAAACAAGTCAGACTGAAAGTTTAATACAACAGTGTTGGTACACAAATGGCTCCTGTTCCGCAAAAGGAAGTGCAAAAACGCCTGGTAGCTGAATGAAGCTCCCAGCAGTAAACTGTGTCCCCAGCCAACATCAGAACCACAAAAATGAGATTTCTATATGTACAGTAACTTTGGCTCACAGCACACAGTCAATTACAGGGCAGTGGAATGAATGGAAGGAAAAATTGCTCCAGAAAGACGACATGACAGGACTGAGTCAGGTCTCTGTTCTTGATTTGAGTCTAATTGGAAATGTCTTTTCTGAATCATTAAATGTATTCCTCTGGTGGCTGTGGCTCTGGCAGCTGACCTTTGGTCTCTGGTCCCTCCAGTCTGTACACCGAAGTGTCCTTAGACAAACTTTGTGGACCCAGCATTGCTTTTTTATTGGCTGCGCCATCAGTGTGTGTTTATGGCTCCTTATGAGCAGGTTGGCCCATGTCACTGGTGTGTGAATGGGTGAATACTGACATCTATTGTAAAGCTCTTTAAGTGGTCAAAAAAATGCAGTTAATACATGAATGCAGTTCGTTAACCCTTTTATCATTAAGTAAGATTAAAAAACAAATAAAAAACAACATTTAGTGTTATGCAGTTCAAATTCAATCATTTAAAATCCTATTAAGTCTTATTACAAAAATACTATGACAGATTTTTTCCTAATGATTTCTGATTTGACAGTGATTTTTGTTTCTGGAATATAAACTGGTTACAAACTGCCTCCATAAATTCTCTGTGTCTGTAATAAAGAAAGCTATCGTAAGACAAATGTCTAATATTTTTAAAGATATTAATCTGTAACTACTCTGCCTGTCTTCATTTCCCCGAGGCACACACACACCATGTGTGAACCTGCTCACTGTTCAGTGAGACACGTTGCACAACTTTCTTTTTTTTTTTTTAATGGCAGTACTAGTATTTTTATTAGTGCTGCTAACATTACATGACTTTTTAATATCTTTAACTCTTCCTTTCACTGCAGGTATCAATTTTCAAATGTTTTCTAATGTCAGAGTATTTGATAGTAGGTCACACAGCCACCCAGCACCTTTATTCCTTATTCCTTTATGCCTATATTCAGATCCCCATTGTCTGCCACTAATGTAGCAGCTACTCTTCCTGGGGTCCACGTGCAATAAAGGTAACATACAAAATACACATAATTAAAGAGTCTGCACAGCAGGTTTCCAGATGTGGTTAGTGAGCACAGACTTTGGTGTACGTGTCTGTAGAGACAGTCATAACATTGACCAGACAAGAATATTTCTGGAAGTTAAATTGACTGACATGGACAAATAAAGCAACTTTTATTTGCAAACACACTGTTTGTCTCTGTGTTCAGTAAATAAAAATGACTGCGGCTGTGGGAGTTAAATAAGCTTTAGCTGTGATAAAGTCAGTGGACATATAAAAGAGTTGTCAAACACTGTGACACTGACCTATGGCAGTCGTGCCACACCCAGGAGTGTCTGCCAGCTTTGGGCCGGAAGTCGGACTGGCCATTGTTGTGGATCTGGGAGGAGAAGCGCAACAGGCGGCGGTAGGAGTTGGCTGGAACCTGGCTGGCTGTGGAGGACAGACAGTTCTCCTCGTACGCACACTGCAGCATGAACATGGGCCTGTCCTCCATGTAGGTGGTCTGCTCCACTGCCTGAGGGTTGAGCACCAGGTCAGGAGCCGCTGTGACAGCAGGACCAGACAAGAAAAAAACAAAAAGCACACAGAAGCAGACAAGGACAAGACATATTTAGAAACAAAGAGAAATAGCTCTCTAATTGGCAAAAAAACATAACAAAAGAAAACCAGCAAAGCATGTGACAGGTTAATGAGTGGTT
>JAPZDZ010000022.1:5597554-5610489 GCA_029783805.1 Acanthurus tennentii
CACACACACTCACACCACTCATACCACCACACAAACACAAACAGATACACCACTCATACCACCACACCGCTTTTAATGTGGAGGAGCAGTGGCTCTATGCTGAGCTCCCACCAGATGTCCAAACTCCACCCAAGTTCAGCCACCCAACAAAGGAAACCCTCTTCAACTGTTTTTATCTGTGATCACATCCTTTTTGTCACTACACAAACCAAAGACTGAAGGTTAGAATGTAGACTGACAGGTAAATCAAGAGTTTCACCCTTTGGTTCAGCTCCCTCTTCACCACAACAGCTATGTTATGGTTTACACCGCACCACATTATCTGTATATCGCACTCTCCCTTTTCCTGACACTCATGAACAAGACCCTGTGATACTTGAAATCCCTCGCTTGGGGTAGCAACTCACACCGAAGGAGACAATCCACCGTTTTTCTGCAGAGGACCATGGCCTTAAACTTGGAAGTGCCATCTTTCATTCTGGCAGCTTCACACTCAGCTGCAAACCATCTCAGTGCACGTCTGAGGTCATGGATCGAAGAAGCCAAGAGAACCATGTCATCTGCAAAAAGGTAGGATGTGGCTCCAAAGTTCTCTTACCTGACACACTCCTCACCCTGGTTGTGCCTTGAGATCCCGTTCATAAATATCACAAACAGGATTGGAGACAAGGGGCAACCTCTGGGTCCATATCCTGCAGGAATGGGCATAAGAGTTGGGTGCAATGTGTGCTAGGTGCAAAGGCAGAGGAAACTTTCGGAGATTATAATGATGATGTGCAAGCAAACTTGGATAAGAACTTCAAGCTTCTCACTACCCTACGGTGTTGTTGTGTGATCATGTTGTGAGGTTTGATGACAAATTATTAATTTTGTTCAGAAATAATCATTAATTATATTAAGTAACTAGATGTGATTTAATTTTAATCAGACTTAAGGTACCACCATTAACGAGGGAAATCAAAGCCAATTCAGTAATGCAGTCTGTATACTGACTAATTTAACACCATGATTGCTAATAAATTTAATAACTACACCAAGCTTACACTATCGGTTATCAGTTTGAGATGTGAAGTTTAACTGAGCAGAGGTCAATTTAAGCCAATTAAATTAATTTTATTTATATAGTGTTACATCAATCGTTAAAAAGTTATCTCAAGGCTCTTTTCCCAACATTCCCTCATGAGAAAGCACCTCGAGCAGAACCAGGCTCTGAGTGGGCGGCTATCTGCCTCATCAAGTTGAGTTAAGAAAGAAAGAGAGAGAGAGAAAGGCAGAAATAAAGAAAGAGAGAGCAAGGGACAGAGAGTATAGAATAATATATAACAAGTAACAAATGGTAATATGAATCAGCAGGTATATAAGCAGCCATCCGGCAACACCCAAATGGCCCAGAACCAGGTACTCCCAGCCACCACCGCCAGAGACCTGGAAATATTCTCTCATCTGCAACAATGAATAACAAGTCAGCAAAATGTTCCATATTTAAAAGCAATTATTAAAATAGGGGGAAAACACAAATTATATTTAATATGTTTAATATATATTCTATTTTCACAAGGTGCTATTTACAAGATGTGTGTGCATGCTGGGGAAGGGGTGTGTGTCTGCATATATGTACCTGACAAAAGGCAAGAAGGGTGATCCAAAATGAGGACCAAGACCACATGACTTAAGCAAATATATATATATAGATATGTACAGAGGCAGCGCAGCTCTGTGTGAAGCTCCCTGGTCATCTATCACAGAATGATATGTTAACACACCTTTCAAATGAGGATTTGTTGTCATCAAACAAGTACAGATGACACATTTTACTTAAATGATGCTTATGTTTGGTAAAAGTACATAATTCGTACCAGGTACGCCATTATTCAATTTACAGGAATTCTGGAGAAATGTCTTGGGAACTTTCACACAACAGGTTGCTTGTCTACTAACACAAATTTGCAAGATGTAGTCGTGCAGATACATGATGACAGCATGACACTGGACACTGATACTTACTTTTACTCTACAGTACTGCCTTGTTCCTTCTACACTGGTGTCCCAGAGGTGAATGTATCTTCCCAGGACAAGTTCAGTTCTCTATCTGCTGAAACAACAGGGAAAAAAACAGGGTACATCTGTGCTTCTCCTTCTAGAAGACATTAGGGGATTTACTCTGCATATTCTCTGGTCCCCAAGAAGACATGAGGTTTAAGACTCATTATGAATCTCAGCACTCAGTCAGAATCAATACATCTCTGCACTCCCTGACCCTCTGGACATTCAGCAGGTGTTTGATTGTAGCACTCCCACTGTTGCACAGCCACAATTTTTTTTATACTAAAAAACCTCATTGTCATGGTCAGGTCCAAAGAATGGACCATTTTGCAGCTGCTCAACTGTTCATTAACCAAATCAGGTCAGGGTTTGCAATCAACTGGAAGAAGAGTACCCCCTGCCCTGCTAAAGATCAGACCATCTGAGGGCAATGCTCAACTCAACTTAGCTCCAAGCTTTTCGGTTTGAACAGGGATGGACAGACCCACATCTGGCAGTTTGCAAACTTGTACCTCCCCTTTATTTGATGATCATTCAATGTAGTTGTTGTAGGTAAACACTGCACACTGATGCAAAAACATTGACTGTATAAAACACTGGACAAACCCTCTGTAACGTCACCCATTGGTTTCTGCCTGAGCCAAAGTGAAGCCTCAGAAATCTCGTCCTGGGCGCCGCCATTTGCCTGCGCCTGACTCCGCCCAAAGCCCGTCTAAAATTGTGTATGAATTGTGCTCTACAAATAAACTTGCCTTGCCTCGCCTTGCCTAAATGACGCAAAAACCAAATATGGGAAAGGGGGTGGGGCTAAGGTGGGTTGAAGGATGAACATCACACCCACACAGCTAGGCAGCTCCCAGCTAGCTGTCACTCCGCGTGATCACGCCCTAATTTATGCAAAACAGCCGAATTTTAAGCTTAAATATAAACAAATGAGTTATAAAAAATTCACCCCCCTCAGAGTTTTCATGGGATGATAAAGAAGCTGTAGACAAAAATGCTTTTTGAACAAGGCTATAAATTTGTTTCTTTCTGCTTTAAAGTTGGCAATTTTAACTTGTGCTCCAATGAGATTTTGCTCCCTTTTGGAGCCAGCCTCATGCGATCAGTCGAGGAATTTAAAGTTTTTGTACTTCTTGGCTGGCTTAAATGCGGAAATGAGAAGGTTACCCCTTGTGCAAAACCTACTGGCTGCTATGGTTCTCTCTGTCAGGATAACCCACAAATAACAATTGTCACATTTTTCTCTTGCACCATGAGAAAACTCTTGCTTGAGAAAGCTGTGTTACATTTCAGCTTTTCTTCAACTGATTCCCCCTCTTTTGGGAGGAGTGAGAAAAGACTGGTTTGCAGTTGTCCTGGGACTGCTACTTGTTGGCAAAGTATGTGCCAACTGCAGCATTTACCAAACTTAGAGTATGTTGATGATCTGATAAAACAGGTCCACAACCAATGGGGATGCATACCATGCATAACAATGCTGTTATGTGTTCCATTATCTAATTAAATTAAAAAGGCATCCTTTTTGCTGGTCTTAAAAAACACATAAAATATTTTATGTGCATTTGGTTATTGTGACACCATAGAAGCAGAAGGGCAATACGATCATTGCCCTTTATGTCCTCAATTTTCAATACAAGTTTATAGTGCAAGTTTACAATTCGAAACTTAACCATTGCACTGAAAGAATTTGACTATCACCATGATGTACTTTTTTAAATAAATTAAATACATTTAATGATTTTAAATTATTTAGTAAATGTATATTTAAAACATTTTAAATTCATGCTTTATTTAGTGTTCTTTATTATCCACATATAAATGCATTTGTGACAATGCATAAAGTATTTTTGTAAGTCTGGGTCCTGGGGAGACATCACATTCCTTTTTTTGTGTCTAAAACCTGAGAGGGTTTTGGAACCCCTGCTTTTGTGTAAAACATCACAAATCAGCATGTTTAACATTAGCATGCCAGGAGAAGTTTTAGTTTACATGTAACTTTACAGAATGTCTTTTGCAACTTTCTAGGCTCCATTTCCCAGATGCATGACCAAGCCTATGTTGGGCTTGAGATGTTTTGTGTCAGCATGGCCTCTGGCTTTCAGAAAATAGAATATTATTGGTATAATTTCGTAAACAAAGCACTTCAAACACAAAGCAACAAAAAGTTATTTTTTAAGTTGTCCTTGTTAAAATTGTGGACCTTTTCTGTGAGATGGTAGATCTTTTATTTTGAAATAACACATTTATCTTCCTATCAAAGGGATTGCTATATTATTCGCTGCAGCAGGATTTACTGTCACTTTACAGTTACTGTCTTTTCCAGACATTGAGCAAACTGAATTTGAATAGTTATAAACAGGCTGAGATGCAAGCAGATGTAAATCAATTACATTGTAGAAAGTAAGCCAGTCTGAGACTACGGACATCAGGGAAATCATTAAGATGTAATCCCTGTTGGGTATGCAGTATGACTGTTTGCAAGTCAGAAATGCTGTCTTGTATGACACTTATCTATTACATTTTGCACACCACACTTTCATTAGCAACACCATCCTCATTACAAGTCAACCAGATTTTCTTCTCTCATTCTCTGCCTTCTTTCCTTGATTTGTGTGTTCACTTTATGTCCTCTTCACTACAAAATGCCTTTCAGCAAGTACTGCAATTAGGAGCTGAAGTATTGGCGGCCATCTTCATGCTAGATAAAACGATTTAATTAAGATGTTTGTGCGCTGCTTTGGTTAAGCAGATTTGGTTAATTAAAGATCAGGTTATTCAAAGCAGCTAATTAAATCTAATTTCAATAGAGACAAGATGTTTAGGACTGATTAGGATTAGGAGATTTGTAAATACCTTTATTTACAAAGTTTATTGTTAGCTTTATTTTTACGACATTTGAAGGTTCAAGTATTTATTGATCATCTTTGATTGTTGCTCTGTCACAACAAAAACATGATACACATCTTGTTTTTCAATTAAAAGCCCAATATATAAATGTTCAAACTGATAAAGAAAAAAGAAAAGGAAGTGTTGTTACTGTCATATCTTAAAGTTAAATAAAGTAAAGAAATAACCTTTCACCTTATTAACAGAGCAAGTCTAAGCTAGCCTTCTTTTCAAGCAATGAGTAGTGACTTCTGCCTTTCTTTCTGGCTTTATACATCCCTAAGCAGCTGAAAGAGCTTTGAACGTATTTGTTGAAAGCTAAATCCAACTGAAAGTGCAAAATTGGGGGGGAAACAGGATTTTAAACATGGAGGGGTGGGAAGTATAATATTGTTCTTTGAGATTGTTGATTAGAAATGTAAAGTGACATTAACAGTACACAAATGTATTTGATTGTAGTGCTGCAACAACATAGTTAGATACCTTTCACCCTAGTCCATACAATTTAAACGTAACCAGAAATTTGTATCTATTTTTCAGAGCAAAGCTGCAGCCAACAATGTTCCAATCTTTTATATGACTTTGTGATGTTAGCAAAAACAGAATGGTGCTCAACTTTAACTTTACAAGTGGTACTACTCTCAAAACAATGTTAATTTTGCCCCAAATGTAATTAAAATCTGAATACAAGCACCTATCTAAAAAGACTTCCCTTAATTTTAAACCTAGACACAACACATTTTTTGGAAATATGTTTTAAAATAAACTAGTCACCACAATTACATTTTTATATACATTTTTTATATTACATTTGCAAAATTATAAAGTAAATACACTGCTAAAATCAATTTGTATTAATTACATAATTACTTATATATTTCAAGTTTGTCTTGTTCATGACAGTGGTAACACATATTAGAAAGTCCAGCATATATTCTCACCCACACACTTTCTATCAAAAAAGAATATGGGCAAAAAACATGCATTTTTTGATTTCAGAAATGGAAGAAAGAAAACAAGTTTCCTTTCCCTGCAGATCAGAGCTGTCATCAGTGTTGTCAGCACTCAGTTACTCAACAACATGTTTGTTGACAATAATACTCAGCATATGAAGCAGCAGGGGAAATCTAGATATATTTAGCACATGACAGCTTCCATCAATGAAGTGTGAGACATGGAAGAGGAGACAATAGCAGGATCAAACAGGCCTCTGTCTATCACCTTGCCACACTTGGCTTCCCTGTCAGGTAACAGTTCACCCCAACATCTGACTGGGTCAAGTTATCCGGGAAATGCAGCACATTCCACCCTAACACATATTTTCCTTAATAATTTATTGAACAAAATAAAATAAAATCAGTGAAATTTTAACACAGCATATTTATAATACACATGTAGCATCCAACTTGTGTAATATCCTGGCCAAACATAACGTCCACACAGGGTTAGAATTATAAAAGGGGTTATCAATGGCCTTATAAAGGACTCCACAGAAGTTAAAAACCTAGGACTCCAAGGTTTCAGCAGGAGCACTGGATGGCGTGGGAGTGGCAGGAGTGATAGATGGTGTGGGAGGAGGTGCGGCAGCAGCAGCTGGGGACAGAATGTTGAATGGCTGGGCTTAGAGGGTGGAAGAAGCAGTAGATGGAGGTACATTACTTCCACTTTCAGAAGGAAGAACTCTCACCAGCTGGTAAGCAAAGTACATGTAAAAATTAAAAGAAAACAGAAAAACCAAACCAAACAAATAAGGCTATAAAAAGACCAAACAAACACAAGAATAACAAGAACAAGAATCCTTGATGCCATGTTGGAAAAGGTTCCTTTCCTCAGGGGTATATTTAATGAAGTGGTGCAGCCATTTTAGGAAAAACTAAATCCATCGATCCCTTTTCTTGTACTTCATACAGGGCATTTGGTGGACTATCCAGGCGGTACTCATTGCTTGGGAGGCAGCTGTGGTAGATGATGAATTATGGTATGCTCCCCCTGGCTGCAGTGGACCATGATATGCTCCCATGATGTCTGCTGCTGGAGATACACATGCTCTGCCTCCCTCTTTGGCAGAGCACCTTCTCCCTTGACCATGGCTTGTCCCTGAACCCAGTCTTATCGCAGTTAAAAAAGAGATGAGACTTCTCCCCCAGGCTATATTTTTGGTAAAGGCCTTCATAGAGCTGGACGAAGCCATCACTGTCCTCAAGTGTTGCCTCATGAACACATGCTCTGTCAAGGGAGTCTGCCATCCTCGAGATGAGTTCTGGGTGACAAGCCTTGACCATGCACCACCACCGGACCCCTTCTCTAAATTAACAGTGGTGCTGTCTGCCCCACCACTTTCTCTTAAAATCCCAGAGACCAGGGACTCCCAGAGGCGTTGACAATGGACTGGGTGACGGGGAACCCATGGTCTGCCAACCAAAAGATGAATGTCATCAAGGCTTCCTCCTTGGGCAGCAGGGCTGAGTTGGGGTGGAGTTTATGTGAGTTTTTATTTTTTTATAATCCTGGAGGATGGTGATGGGGAACACCATATTTGCTGCTGCCCTTAAGCATGAACCTGCCTTGACCTCCTCAGTGCTCTAGACTTTCCTTGTTGTATCGGTTTATTGTTTTTTCTTGCCTTCTGTCTTTCCTGTCACTTCTATTTCTTCTTTATTCCTGGCCTTTCCTGACATTTTCTGCATCACAGTAATTTTTACATAAAATTATGTCAGTGTTATAAATAAATAAATAAACACACTCACACACACATATATATATACATGTATACTGAATATTAGCTGAGCACACAGGGACCTCTGCCTTCTTCGTAAATTTAATTTTACATTGGATTCTGTGTGGTAAATGTCTTCAATTGATTATAATTTCTAAGCTTAGGTTTCTTACTGATTGCCTTCTTCCACTGCCCCTGATAATTCTATAGTTTTTGTTCAACTATATTTGTATGACAAGGAAAACAATTTGGGGAAATAAAATTCATATCAGAAAGACAAAATATTGTAGCAAGCTCTCTTAAGCAAGGGTGAATATGTGCTCAATCCCAGTTAAAGATCTTTATGGTCAGTCTTTCCTCTGGCAACTGAATAAGGTGGTTCAATAACCTCACCATCTCACCCCTTTGCTTTATAAGACATGGCTCACACCTCATGACCCCTTCAACAGCTGCAAATTTACACACTCCAAGAAAAAACCTCATGGCTCGATTTCTGAATGGAATCACTGTCAGGGATGTCCTCTGGCAGCATAGAATGAAACTAGGCTCACCATTGGATCATATAGTTTGGTAAAGGTTGAAAATCTAAGGTCAGGGCACCATTTCATTTTATACATTACAGACCTCAGTGCTCTTCCTGCTAATTCTGACAGTATGTTATTTCCTTTGTGAAAATATATTTTTATCAAACACCAGACCAAGATATTTGTAAGAACTGGTATAACCTGGAGGCAAACATAAAATATATAGTTAATCTGCTGTTCATATTGCCTTCTAAAATGTATGATCTGTTTTTAGTCACTATTAATAGACACATTTACTATGCAAAATATTTACTACATATGTACTATACGAAAACTCAAAACATTTAATTAAAAAAAAACGGTATCTGCGATTAGGACAATGTCATCAGCATATTACAAAATTCCTAGACTCAGGATATCAATCAAATTATTAACATTTGTCTGCTTATTTTTTTCAGCTTTATATGAAAAAGGTACAAAAAAGAACATCTCCAATGGAGTGGGAAACCAACCAGTCTTAAAATTATTTGGTTGTACACATTAAACTGGAGATTTATATAGGGCTTTGATGGTATTGTTAAATATGCTATTGATACCAGAATGTATGAGTTCATACTGTAAAAGATCTCTGTTAATCTATTCAAAACTTTTTTTTCAAATCAACAAAACAAACAAAGGAATTTTTCTTTCCTTGTTCGTAGTTAATAAATCTATAATTTAGGATACCTGAGTGCAATTTCTAAACTGCACTGATCAAAGTAATATCTCTATAATTTAATGGAACACGCTTTTTTTCAGATTTTGGTATTGGTTTTATTGTAGATTTATTCCACACAGATGGAATAATACCACTCACTTATTTTTGAAACAAATGTGTACAAGTTTTACCAAGTTCTTCTACACCAACAGCTTTTTTTGTTTAAGTCATATCTGTCACATTTTGCACCTCTTCCAATATAATCTCAATATTCAGCATGTGATTTAGGCAAAGTGCCGTTTTACACATCCTACTTTCAAGCTTGCATTTTATTTCACAAATCTAGTCTAATAACTGACCATTAAATAATGAAGAATTTGTTATTGACTATCATGATAATAACAATGAGCAACATTTTCCTGAGTTTCCCAGCAATATTTTAATTCAGGTATGACCACAAGTAGTGCTTTTTGATATACTGCATAAAAAAGAAAAAACCTAAGACATTTCTGATTAGCCTTTTTCACTTGCTGCTTAGGGCCAGCCATAGCAATAATATGGCTGGTACACACTTTAAAAATGGTAAACACAACACTGAATAATCAGGAAATCTACTTCCATCACCAATCAAGTTCCTAATTTCAGATCCAACCTCCTCTACATGGTCAGATGAAATGAAAATTTCATAAAAACATAAAACCATACTGCTGTCTAGCAATTTTAACAATGTTTACCTATCTATAGCATTCATTAGACTTTGCCATTAAATATGTTGTACACTATTCTTCACCTGACACCCACACACTCCATCTGAATTATCAGACCAGAAGTGTAGGTTGATATCTATAAGTAGCCTACCTGGGCACTGAGATGGACCAGCACCTGTCTTTCACACAGTGTGTAGGTGAACTCCTAAAAAAAATAAAAAAAATGTTGCTCCTGTGGAAGCCGAAAGGTTTTACTGTCTAACAAGACATTTTAACTACAGTGTACCAGTCACTTAATTACCTCTCACTCATCAAATGAGTCAATATGGCCATGTCCATTTTGTCCTTTTTCTCAGATCTTGCTTTTTAACAAATACCAAGAAAGTTAATATCATTAAACTTCAGCATAATCATCTAAAGAAGTAAGTGCTGCATGCATGTAATAACAGTTTTACAGCTTATTTCCTACTTTAGAATACTAATTTACCTATCACTCATTGCATTATGACGTCTATACTTAGGCTTTACAAAGTACAGCATTTTAATATTATTAATATTAAAAGACATATTAATAGACAGTACATGCATGACAGTGAAAGTTCATATTAACATATATTCTTCTCTGGAGAAAGAAGAAGTCTATATGTGTCATTTATAATTATACTGAATGCAGTGTATTGAAATTTGGTTCACTGCAATTACCACATCCAAGAGAAGCAGTCAGCATTGAATGCTGCCCACATTTATGCTTGCATAATTTCAGGAGGTAGCGTAGATGGTGTGCTAAACTTTTTTTTAAGACATCCTACAGGCAAAAAAAGATTGATCGTTGTTGTGGTTGTTTTAAAAACTCTATTAGATCACATCTGAACAAGCAGGTTAGTCTATAGAAACACCAAATATGGAAGGCATTGCAGGTAAATGTGAGTAGAATTTCTTTATTTGGTAGAAAACTTATCTTAATGGGCTTTTGAATTTACAGGTTTAAATTCAGTTTAGTTTTTATAAAGCTATAATGATACATCTGCAAGGGAAATCCTGATAATTTTTTATGTATAACAGTTTGGGATTTTTTAAAAATGTTTTTGAAGTTTTTTAAAGATGCAGTTAAGATGAAATGTTGGGAATATTGAGGTTTAAGAGCCTGATCTTTTATTTTATATATTACTATGTATTTGCAAATGTAGTTTTCCTCACTGGTGACATGCACAGCTGTCAGCCTTCATTCGGTGGTCAAGCAGATTCAGACACTTAGAATATGCTGTGTGGGGGACACAGATAGATTGTCTGCAGTATGATCAAAAATGCTTTTCAATAAATGGACATCTATGATACCATTCAACACGATAATTGAATGATTCAGTGGTGTTGGAGAAGTATTTTTCTATATTAGTTTTATTAAATTGTAGCAGCATCTTTGGCCATATCTAGGGTTTTGGGTAGTGTGGATGAACCATACCTCTCACTGTGACTGTCTTCATTGTTTTCAAGGATTTAATTTTTAGACTTTAACATGTGCTTCAATTGATCCTTTCCACTCTGGCACTACATTAGGGGTGGTTGGAAAATAATTTAGTAATATTTTTTTTGAATGAGAACTGTTTCAAGCTTTTCATTCTTTTGAAACCAAAATCTACTTTAACTGAAATCAGAACCCAAGAATTGAAAATTTAAGAGATTCTTGAGATAGTTAGATTCTTAAAAATTTACACCCCACTCGATTGCTCCCTCTCTTCCCCTTACAGTCTTCCAATTTACATTTGTGTGGAGAGTTTTCTGGACCTGTTAAAACTTTAAATTGTTACAGCCTCTAGCAGCCTGACTTGCATTTGTAGCCTTGAAAGGAATATTAATTACAATTTATATAAGAGAAGAAGGAGTTGTAGATATGAGTACTACAGTATTTTAAATGTAAGGGAATTATGGCTTTTCCTCTGAGGTTACCATGACACTATGTTACAAACTAACAAACGTTTTCAACTATGCACAAGGACTAAACAAATGCATGGAGAGAGTTTGTGTGATGAAGAGAAAACACCACAAGTTCCCTGGAGGAAACACACAAACTTGCACAAGCTGAACAGACACAGAGACCATTACAGGGGACAAGTGAGATATTTTGTATATTCCTTACCCTCTTAAGTCATAGGTGTACCTGTAGAGCACTCCTGTGAGTCTATTCTTCTGATTGTGTTATGCACACCATTTTCATGTGCAGCGATGTTTAGAAGTCTTGATGTTGATAGTTTAAAGAGGTCTTGTGCTCAATGTGTGAATCAAAATCACAGGCTCATCTGTTAAGATAACCTGCATAGATCCTCTTCTAGAGGATTTTCAGCCTTCCTAATGTTCCTTACATGTCATTCTCATAAGCTCACCCAGTAGGTTCTCAAATGGAATTCAGTTACACTATCTAAATGACTATGTACTTTTACGTTACCAGAAAAATGCCCTATTCTGTAAATAATGTAAACCACTTGTTTTTAATTTAATTCTCCAAAAGTGAGACAAGAAAATTAGGATTCAAATTATTTAATTATAAACAGTACTCTGTGGGCTCATCAAAATACAGTTGGCAACAGAGAGAAGCAGGAGGACCCTAACCCTAACCACATAAGGTATATATAACAAACTGCAAATAAACTATTGATTTTACGCACAGCTACGTTGCTGTTTACCTGTCTTTTTCTGAATGCCTGGAGTTTTCTGTATATTCGTAAATTCGGTTTAAAAATAGTGTGCAAATGCCAATAGTTAATCACAATTAGAAAAAGAAATGACATTTAGGTATGAGCCTGTGTGACTATGGTAGAGCCGTCATGGTCCTCTGATCATTTGATTACAGTGTAATTAGGCAGATACAAGTTTTTTTTTTTCTGTATTCACACAATTTACTGGAGGAGACAGCTTGGAAACTGGGCTCTCTGTGGACTGTTATCTGTTCAGGCAAGTGTTGAAAATGGAAGACACACAGGAATCTTTCACATGGTTGTCAGTCAAGACTACATGGTAAGTTAAAAAGAGCAACCACACAAACCATTACTATTCCTGCATCTTTTTACTAATTCCACATCCATCATCAACAAAGAGGTAAAATCCTCCAACTGACTTTTAGCAACTAATTTGAACAATTTTCTCATTTTAACTATCCACCAGTCTCCAAAACCCATCCTGACTAGGCTGCATAGAGCCCAGTTTGATTCCATTCCACACAAATCCGCTTGTAAAAATGCTGACTTTTGTGTGTCATGTGTCATTGCCTGATCTAAATGACTACCGCCCTGTGGCACTCACCCCCATCCTGATGAAGTGCTTTGAGAAACTGGTTCTCCAGCACATAAAGAACAACATCCCTGCCA
>JAPZDZ010000022.1:5618592-5629159 GCA_029783805.1 Acanthurus tennentii
CTACATTTACCATCCCTTGCTCCTTGAGTCGAACCAGAGTATAGTAGTTAAGTAAGTGTTGTTCTTACTGGGTTACACATGCACTGGAGAAGAATGTTGCACAGATATCCAAATAAATGCAGACTCAAACTTTAACTAAGGCCCTAAAAGGGCTATAGAGAATAATTTTTTGAGGCAAGGCAAGGCAAACAACAAGATATAGAGCAATGTGCTCAAAACTGCTCACTGATGTTGTGGTGGTAATGAATCACATGAGGAGTTTTGAGCGTGCATAATTTATTTTCCATTCTATAATCAAATGGCCTATGCAGTTGTGTGAAAATTGTCCTAACCTTTATCCCTAAATGACACACTCCATGGCCTTGTAGGCTGGGCAGATTACTAAACCTTATGAGTCTGTGAAAAGGCTTCTGAATTGTTATCCTTAAAGTATAGAACATCCACAAGACCGGTTTGTGTGGTTTTGGCAAGGTGTGTTCATCTGTGCTCTTTTCCACTTAGGCCAGGAAAATGTTTTTTGTTCAATGGATTTGCATTCATACCTGTGAGCTGGCAGAGAGCCAATTGCAATAAGAGTTAAAAAATTAAAGTGAAATTGTGCTGCTCAAATGAATCTTTGCTGACACAATTTTTTGCAGTTTTATGCAGCTGCATTCCTGTTAAGGCAAGAAAATAGTAATTCAATGAAAGTGCGGAAAAAATCCCCTTTGGGTTAGTTTAGAAATCCCAAACATGCTTGGATCCAATGTGTTTATATCATCACATTATTATATTTTTTTAAAGATTCATGGACTAATTTTTTCCATGTCTTGTTAAATCTATCTTTAAAAGGCACTTGCACACAAACTCATATCCAAATGCTATATGTCAAAGCTTACAAAGGAATCTCAGCCCTTTACAATTTGAGACTATAAATTTTCCCAGTGTAATGTATAAAGAAGTTATTGTGTCCAGGAGCTAATAAGTTGAGATACATTTTTTGAAATTCTTTCAATACCCTGTGAAAAAAATACCTTACTCATTCAGATAATTTTTTGTGTGTCTGATGAGGAATTACCAAGGTCTCATTTCTGAAAAAGTCCTGGAATATATTAGTATAATAGCAGATAAATGTAAATTAAATGTTTAAAACGTAATTTTGAAATATGTTTAATATAAGTGTTTTCTGTCATTTGTTGTATGTGTGACTGAATAATGATATCATACTACATATCATGTTTTAAAGGATGTACAAAAATGAAAAACAAAATTTCAATTACTTTTAATTTTAAAAAATTGTATGCATGAAAACGGAAAAAAAAATCAACCATTTACAAAATTTACACAATGTGCATTTTCTTGAATTAATGCTTGGCAGAAAAGGAGGTGGTGTGGTAAGTTAGGGAAAAACATTACTCGAAATTTCAGACATCAGTTTTTGCCCAACCTCTTACACTGACCCTCCAAAGAGTGAGCTCCTATTAGTTGGGAGTGGCCTCATATGGTTGTAGTTCAGTCTTTATCAAAATACAGACATAGGTTCCCTTAACCAATAAAACCTTCATATTGCACCTACTGGTTTTGAAAAAGAAATTGATTGATTACGTTGCCTAATGCTTACAGAATTCTCATCCAGTTCTTCACAGGCACTTCCAAGGTGTTGAAAAATATCCTGTCATCAGAGTTAATATTCTCCACAGAGAAGTGACCACACAGGAATTTTTCCAAACCTATTTTTCCAAATTTCTCAAACCTCACTCAGAAAAACCATCTGGTGAGGACATCAAATTTAGTTTTCCATTCAACTCTCTGCTTTTTTCTTTGTCATTATTAATCATAATCATTTAAGTTTTTCCTGCTGCTTCTCTTTTTTTGAAGGCATTTGGATTGGACTGGATTAGAAGACAGAATTGCCTCATGTCTCAACCCTCTCCATTGTCCCCCAGTTGTTTGACATGGATATGGCAATCATCATTCCTTGGCTCCTTGTATAGTTGCAGAGCCTTTCAAAATGATTTTTTTTTGAATGTCACTCAATTGTGTTGAAGTATAAACTATTTTTGGCAGTGTTTGTTTTTTTCCCCTATTACAATCCTTTTGAACTTTTAAACTTCTTAAAAACTTTTGTTCCACAGACTTTGTAACTGTTAAGGGGTGGAGGGGGTGGTGTTGGGTGTAGCTCAGCCTCGACCTCAGTCAAACAATGAAACCTGCAGCTTTTTCTACATGTGGGACAGAAAGAGAAGAGATGAGAGACAGAGAAAACAAGACCCCTACATTTTTATAGAGTTCTGCATTTATGCTCTTATCAGCTGGGGCCACACACCATTGGCTAAAGGCAGTTACCTAGAAACATCCTGAGAATGGCAATAAATAAATAAATAAGTACAAGCAGATGGTAGGCCCTCTGAACATGGAGATATGACCACAGTTTTTAAGAAGCTGAAATCTCTTTTTGACATTGGAAAGTACCACCTCTGCTTTTAAAAATGGTAGTAGAGTAAAATAATGTTTGTAATGTATATGATGCATCAGTTGTGTATCTCAAGTAACAACTTTTGAAATATGATCAGCATTTTGGACATTTTAACCATTGTGCTCAGCAGTGCTTTAGATATAAATAGACCTTCAATGACATTGGAGAAGTTGTTTAATCATTATAAGTTTTTGTTTTTAACAATACAGCATGTATTAGGTCAGTTTGTTCACAAATTCAAGTTCTGATTCTTGTTTTTTCTTACAACACTGATGTGAACAACCTTTTTCTGTGTATAATTATGTACATATTATGTGTAGACTGTTCCTTAGTGTCTGAGTATCTTTGTCTTATTCTAAGGGTATAGTGAAGATGATAATGATATTGTTTTATAACATTTTAAAATCTCAAAGTGAAAATGCAGAAAATAAAAGTATGTTGAGAAAAAGGGCTGAACTATGCTTTTAATGTGATTCTACATCGACTAACTTGTACAGTGCAGCTCATATTTACCAAATTGGAGTAGGTAACTCCATAGCATCTAAGCTGAGACTAATGCTAATTAAGCTTAAACACATCTTCTGCAACAGCCTAAAAAGATGACTAAGGGCTGAGGTTTGGAGCTGATAAAATAGATGCTTTAGATGGTGATGACTCAAAAATCTCCTTCATGCATTCCAGTGTCAAGAGGATTTGAAACATTTGTCTATTGTATGTACTCTTAAAGTTGGCCCCACCACTTGAAACCGTAGTTTTAAATCAGAATTTCCTGACATCAAGGAGAAAGTTTCATTCATTTCTGCTCACATTTTCAGACTGTCCCCAAATTCTCCTGATACATTACATGCTACTATGCAATGCTATAAGCACACAAAAAAAGAGGGTGAGGTCATAAGATTTCGTCCATATCTAAGCTTATTTACCCAAGTGAATATCTCATAGCTAAGACCAGAAACAAAGGGTTGAGAGGCATTTTGCCACCACATTACATCTCATCCACAACAGCAGACGAGGCTAATGAAACAGGATATGGAGAATTCTGCTCAATCAGCCCCGGCTCTGACAATTGCCATATGGGACCTTTAAAAAGCTGCATCACAGGTAGTCCAGAGGGGCTGTCACTTTGCTTCAGTTTAGTTTTCAGTGTTGCAGGAACAACCCGTAGCCAATTAGCCTAGTAGTCATCAGTGGGGAGGAGAGGAGCTGGTGCTCAGATGGCTGACCTTGGAGCAGCGGACCTTCCCTGATGCATCTGGGTCTGTAGAGGCAGTGAAGATTAAAGTCATTTTCTCTGCTGCACCTCCTGCCCTGAATTAGATAAAAGAAACTTGATTACACAGAGTTTAATATGGATTGCTTCTGACCCCTGCTGGCAGCAAGGTGATAGTAAACCTTCAAACTGGTGGTTAAAACAGGACTGCAGAGATGGCACAGTTGCACACAAGCCTGGCTCATGGCAGTAGTGTGATGAGTCATGACCAAGGGAAAAGCACAAAAAATCTTGTAAACAAGCACTTTCAGTGAACATGTTGTCTGAACTTTCCATTACACAAGGACAAACTGACTATTTTCAAAATCAGTGAAACAGTCTACAAAAGTTGGAGGAATAAATGCTTTTTAAAACAATTGTTGACTCTATAACTAGGCCACTCAATTATGCAAAGGACGCATACAACCCCTTTAATTCACATACTCTGTAATGAGCTTTTGAATAATGAGTTTTTCCAGGCAAAATAATGGATCTGTATGCTGAAGCAGCAGCCAGAATGACAGCCACTATAAATGAAAAAAATGGCCAGTGCAGTTACAGTCAGTTATTACAGAAATGTCAGTGCATTTCTTTTGCATGTTTGATGAAGGGGTTCTTAGCTGCACTATGTTAAATATAATATATGTGCCATGTAAGTATACTGTAATTACAATGATAAAAAATTATCAGGATATTACACTCTATCACTGTCTGCCTTTTCTGGTTCTTACACTGGCCACTATGCAGTCAGATCAAGGCAAAAGGAAAAATGTGAGGCAAGCTGTGCTTTGTCCTCATCATGACAGCACACAGTAAATTCAAGTGCTGCAGAAGTTCAACTTGAAAAAGACAGTGCATTAGTGTATGTATCACAATCAGTTTTTGGAATATGGAATATGAATTCTATTTTATTTTTTATTAAATGCAAACCATTTTCAGTTTTTCAGCTAACTATTCAGCCATACTCTCCCCTGGAATCTCCTACAAAATTTCAAATATTCCACATCTTTTGGGTAGGTTTCAACATTTCAGATTCCATTAAAACTTTAAGAAACATTTAACTTTCTTAAAACTTTGTTTCTGAAACTTTGGAATTTTTAACTCTTGGTTGTATTTGGCCAGTTTGTTTGCACTGTCCTGTGTCTTAAGTGTTGTGTTTGTGTGTTTACCACTGCTGTATGTAAAATCTCCCCTGAGGGAAAATAAAGGTCTGAACAGAGTTGAACTTAACTGAAGTAATCTGAAGTAATGGAAATCAATTAGAAAGTCCCTCAAACCCTTTTATCCTCAGCCACTTCCCATTTACTCACAGTCACAGAGATATTGCTGTCTAAATCTAAACAAGTAGTTGCACTGTTCAAATTTGACTTTATTAAACACCTGCAGTGATTCTCCGCAGTTAAAATAAAAACTCTCCCCATTAACACAGACACTGAGCACACTCATGCAAGAGGCAACGAAGCGTTATAAATTGTTTATTTATTATTTTTGAATCTTCTTCTGACATGCTCAAAGGATGTAATGGTAGTTAATGTTTTGTCTCCTTTCACTCATCTGTAAAGCAAAGCAGCTCTCTTTCTGATTCACCTTGAATTCAACTGTTGATAAAACACCAAATGATCTCAAGCCTAAATACATGTCTGATATACTTGTACTTCATAAAGCACCCAGAGCCCTCAGGTCATCTGGGACAGGGTTATTCGGTATTCCTGAGATTAAAACAAAGTAAGGTGAAGCAGCTTTTAGCCTTCATGCTTCCAATCTGTGGAAAAGTTTTCTTACCAAGTTCTACCGCAACCGTCAGCTCATTAAATCAGGGTGTAAATCATTACTGTTTACTGAGGCTTTCCAATGATTAAGATTCAAAATTTTATTGTAATCTGTGGCTTTTTTGGTTCTTTACTTGATTTTGCTTTTAATCTAAGTACTTTTTATGTCATTTCTTTTTTATCGTCTTTTAAAAATTTTTGTAAATTATTTGTCATTCTTTGTTTTTATTGTCGTTTGAATGAAATTATAATGTTTTCTAAGTGTCTGCTTTTTATTGCATTTCTGTGCTCCTGTAAAGCATTTTGAATTTCCTTCTGTCTGAATAGTGCTGTATAAATAAACTTGCCTTACCTGTTTGGAACTCCTTTTCTGTGGAGAGTTTCCGCTGTCCTGTCATGTTTTGCAGTATTTCACTACTCAACTGTCTGACAATGTTTGCTGCAGTGACATTACTGCACAAATAAAAATGTTTAAATTACTGAAAGCAACCCTTTAATCATTAAAATAAGCAGTCTAATTGAAGTACGAGAGTTGGAGAAAATAGTTGGTTTGAGCGGGTAATGGTTTGTCCTGAGGATGTGCAAATAGAGTCTAGACCTGAGGCATTAATAAAACAAAGTACCTAGAAAAAGAAAACAAAGAATGGAGCTGAACAGTTTGATGACCAGCGTTAATAGCCATCCAGTTTATTTGCTCTTAATATTTCCAGGTTCAACCAGTTCTTTTTTAGCAGCTAAAGCTGTAGGAGAGGATCAGACCGGGAGAGCTGTAGCAATGCAGTGGGATGTTGCAGAGGAGGCAGAACTGGCTAGGGAAAGAGCAACAGGTGAAATTAACAGTCAAAAAGGTAAGGTTAGGTTTAGTTGAGTCAGTTTTACTTTTATAGCACCAAATCATAAGTTGTCTTGGCATTTTACTTATAGAGCAAGTCTGTTTACAGTCTACTTTATAATTTACAAAGATTGAGAGCAGTTCTCATGAGAGAGCACATTGGAGCAGTAGAGACTAAAAATGTTCTTTTAACAGGCAGAAACCTCTGAACAGAACCTGGCTCGAACAGCCATCTGCTACAACCAGTCAGGTTAAAGGAGAGAGAGCAGTGGACAGAGAGATGCATGGCAAGACAGCAAAATGAACTATAGTAGTGATTAAAATTTGAGTAACAATGGCAAAATAGGACAATAAGAATAATAAATAAGTTCACCTCAGTGTGTCTTTTCAAAGACATATCCTTTAAAAAAGCTTGATATTTTTTTTTCTTATTTATTTCTTATTTATGTCTTAGTTGGCTGCATAAATGTGGAGTGGAGCAATTTTTCGATGGCATTATTAAATAATTAACAGAGAGTGGATGTTCCTTTGTTTCATGGAAACATGTCTGTTGTGAAAAATTCTATTCACAACAGTTCTAACATGATGTGGCCCTAGATAGAGCTAAAAATTTGTGGACTCGGTTGGCAGAGAGGCTATGATACTGTAGCCAGACACAGTGAGCCAGACTACATCAAAGCTTTTTTAAACCCAAAATTAATAATGTCAAAAAATAGTGATGTAAAGTAAAAAGTAATAACAGCCTCTGTGCCTAGTTATTTAAGTTACTCAGCCTGCTGCTGCCACTGCTGTGTAAGTTACAATTTGCTTTGGAAAATTGTCATTAATCTACACGTTTCTCGAGTGCTGGCTGTGTGTAATGCTTTGTAGGCATGTTAAATTTTTGTTGGTTTTGCCTGGTAGGAGAAGTAACTGGCATGTCCCATATTTTGCTAAAATTAACACATAGTCTATGTAATGATGCAGTATGAAATGAGCATTTGCAATTTGCTTAAGAAATTAGCTGTTTGATCGCTGTCCTCTGCAATGGCTCTAAAACTTTCAGCAATTGATGTGAATATTAAAATTTAAAAAAAGTTATTTATGGTCATGAATTGGTGGTTTGTGTGTTTAATAACAAATAGTCTCTGCGTATGCAACAACAAAAAACTTCAAACAACATTTGTCGTGCTCAAACACCTGTAATCCGACTTTAATGTATTGTGTCAATGAAGTTCATCTCCAAAAAAAGAATAGTAAAAGTAAATAGTAAAAAACTATGTAACTTTTGCAGAACAGCAATGAGTTTAGCAGATTACAAGATAATGTTACAAATTTTACGACATACTGTAAAATAATACTAAGAATAGTAAATAAGTAGTAATAGTAAGAATAGGCAATAGCAAGAATTCTCCTCTTCTAATAAGAATAATAGAAGAGGAGAATAATCATCATTTAATTAAACACACTCAGTAATGTCAGTTAGACAGCAACAGTGAGCCATGTTTGGCTGAGACTGACTAACTCATGCTTAAATGTGTATACTTGGTCTAGGTTTAGGGTTGAATTCTTCATAGTTGTTTTCAGTGTACAGACAAAAATCTCTCTCCATGACATCTGCCCAGCACCTATTGGTACAGTACATAATAATAATGCATAATCTGAAAACTAAGAAAAACACTTTGCAAGATACTTTTTATTGGGTCATAACAACCGTAAACAGTGATAAATACAGCATGACAAACTTTGGATTACTTCTCACCATCACAACAGGGAAAAGGGGTTTCCAAGAGTAAGTGTCATCTTAATTAAAAAGTTGAAGTGCACAAGAAAGGTCCACCATAGAATAATCAGGTATAACATTCATTAACTGTGTGTGCCTATCCTTCTGTTAAATCTCAAAAAGAATATGTTTTACGTTTGAGGAATAACAAGATAACTGAGACAATTTGAAAAAGAAATGCCGTAAATTCAACAAAAAGACTCAAGGACATTTTCAAGAAACAAGTATTTTCTGACTATACAAATATGACACCCAATGCAAATTACAAATAAGAGTAGACTGAAGTTCAAGAAAACTGTATGTTTCCCAAATAAAGCCTCTGTTTGACAGATCAATATTATACCTATACATGTATACACAGAGGCATTATCTTATAAAGCCAAGAAACCCCAGAAGATGAACGATACAAAAAGATATGCATACAGTATGTCTCGTTATGATTAAAAACAAATACAGGTCCACTCTGCAGAGCTGGGTGTAGATTTGAGAATGAAATCAAGTGACAGAAGTTACCATATTGTGATTTAAGTGGATAACAGTAACAGTATGGAAAGCAGTACTAAAATGCTTTCTCTTCAAAATATGTTCGGCCTGCTGCAAATATATTGCCTGGAAAAATAAAACATTGCTGCATTGTTAAATGAGAAGAGCACACGTGTTGACTTTTTTCCTTCCTTCAACTTTTTATGATCTTAAAAAACAATTCAAGGATCCCATCCGGTACATGAGCGCATTACCTTAAGTTCAAGTAAAGATGACAAATTTTATGAAGCGATAGGGTTTGTACATTTAATGAGAGATCTAAGTCATGTTGAAGAAAGACAATGAAGATCAAAATTTTGTTTTAGTTTTTAAACATTAAAACAGAAGACCTACAGCTGAATGCAAAGAAAAGCATAAATGCAGGTAAAATAAATCAAGCAATTTACTGTTTTCCCATCTCAAGACTCAACACTCTTGCTAATACTAAAACATCAATAAAACATCATCTTAACAACTTGGGACTTTTGTAAAAGCTGTCCATCTCAAAGTTTTGTTTCAACTTCTTTGAGATCATTACATAGAATATTATTTCAAATATAATTGACAATCATTCAAACAGCAGAGAAAAAACCCTGCTTTGACTTATCAAGGTAAATTCGTAATTTCAAAAGGGTATATTGACCACTCTGTGTACAATGTGGCACTCAGGAAATTCTAGAATATCTCTACCATCATTGTTAATAGTTTTAATGGAATGGAGGATTCTTGGTCTGCATGGAATATTATGTACTGTACTTTGTATTTTTACACAAGACATTCATGAAATCCCTAAACTTTCCAGAACATTGAGGGCTTATGGGGCCAAATACCTTTGCATGCCTTGTCATTTGCCAAGGAAGCAATCCTACAGGAAATGTATACATTTTTTGCAAATAATGTTGTAATCACAGTAACGTGTGCCATCATGAGTGCAGGTGCTTTTCCTAATACATTAGTGAAAAATAGGAGTGTTGTTCTTAAGCTTGACACTGATAATCAGTTATGTAAAGTCAAGTCAGTGTCTGCTTCAGCAGAACTAAATGTATCTTCTTTTTTCTTGGTCTGGACCCAAAAATAAACTACAGTTCGAAGAGTAACCTTGGTTCACAAATGAGTATTATGTAGTACTGTTATCTTTGTTGCTCTGGTAAAAGGTGTGAATACAATAGGGAAAAATCAAAAAGGACATTTCAAGTAAATTAAAATAAAATATCGAAATCGTCCTCATTTGGGAGCCCTGTTGCAATTCTAGGACATCCCTGGACTTCACTTTGCACAGCAGAGATCCAAATCCTCTTAGAACAAGCCAGCTCACAGACTCAATATCAAAGGCAGGCTGTGGCCAATTGCCTCAAGTTTACAGATAGTATCTACAAAGAATTGGGCAGAGTTCTCAGTCACACTCAGCTGTCGAGCTCAGTAGTAAATACACCAGTTGCTGTAATCGCTGGGCATTAGGCTGCCAGTGATGAGCAGGATCAAGTCCACAAACCACCAGATTCCAAGGCCTCCGAGGGTAAGAAGCTTCCCAACAGCAGTGCCAGTGTGGCCCAGGCAGAAACGATCGACCCCAAAACAACCCAGGAAGAAGGAGTACAGCAGCGTGGTGATAAAATAGTGTCCAGTGTATCTGTGCAAACCAGCAGAGGGTAAAAGATGACTTTTAATGCAAATTACTGTCAACTGGAATCAAATGTGAACATTTGGGAAGTTAAATTGTAAACATTAAATTTTTCCATTTACTTTACACAATTTAAAATCTTGAACGTAAATAAATAGTTAATTTCTCAAGTGGCAAATATAGGGTAAAATTTAATGCAAAACAAATAAATGTGCTTATATTTAAACAGAGAACACAAATAGTAAAATACTAAAAATAAAATCAACAAGACATTAAAAGTGGTTAGTGCAGAGTGATTAGAGTATGAAGGCAACAGCTGTTCTTAGATAAATAGCATGGGCAGACACACTCTGAACA
>JAPZDZ010000022.1:5636666-5647155 GCA_029783805.1 Acanthurus tennentii
TGAAGTCTTTTGAGCAGGAGTCCAAGTCAAGTCTGAAGTCTCTCTGTGTGCGACTTAAGTGCGACTCGAGTCCGAGTTGCAAACTGGAGTCCCCATCTCTGCTGTAGACTATATGTGAGTCTTGCTGACTGGATGTTTGATGGATTAATACCACTGATCAATACCGTTGTTACTGAGCTCAACGTACCAAGTCAAGTAACACTCATTTACTTAGTACTTAAACTTTAGGTGTATTTTTTGTGTACTAGCTAATGATGCAGATAATTTAGTCTTTAATTTTGTTTTGAACATGCTCAAAACCAGGCCAGCTGACAATCTTGGCTGGGCCTGGGACAAGAAAATCTGAGAGTACTGTGAGTTCATTTTGCTTATATAGAGAACTGTCTACTGCCACAGGGCCATTACTCTTCAGCATGATAGAACACAACACCCGCACTTCCCCTGGAAATATTAGCCTCATCTGATGTTCACTTTCAAAATAAGACACCTAAAAGTCAGGGTTTTTTTTAGCTATTTTAACTGTAAGTTTATATGGATGTGAAAAATAAATTCTCTGTTTCCACAGTCATTACTCTTTAGGATGAAAAAACACAGCCCCTTGACTTGCCCTGAAAATGTATCAACCAAATATGATTTCAAAATAGAAAGCCATAAGTCCTATCTCTGAAATATTCACTCAATAAGAGGACGTCTTGCGTACACCCCCTCTTTTGGTTCCGCAAAAGTTTGGTTGCTTTTTTGCAGCGTGATATTTGCATCCTGTGGTTAAAACCCTCATGTCCAATTAGCAGTTTAAAAATATTGTTTCGTGTGAATAATTTGCACTAAAAATATCCTTAGCAGTTAGAGGCGTGTCAAGGCGGGAAACAAAAGATACACAGCATGCTGTGGTCCTAGTCATTGTAGCGTGATTTAGTGTTACCATCTTACTTGAAGCAGCAGACACCGTAGCAACTGCTGATTTAAGAGACACATCAACTGAACTCCATCCCCCTTGTGCTTCTCTGAAATCGCAGGGATAAAAATATGTTGCGTCCCTGTGAGTTTTGTTAGCGACATTTGCGCTGTCGACAAGAGTAAGCTATGGCATACTTGTCCACACAACAAATATGGCAGGACATCTCAGCAGACATTGCAAAGATGTGGACTTGAAGGATAGTTCACTCAAAATTAAAATTTCACCCATTTGGAGACTTACGAGCTTTTGAACTACATGCATGCTAACATGAACGCGGCTCCTGTCTAGAAGGCTATAGTGAACATTTTGGCAAAAAACACTGTTAATGTTGCCATTCTGAGACAAATTGGATGGTCAATTCTCCTGCACGTCTGGATGACGCCACACGGGGAGTATGTAGGCATTCTGTGATTTTCTTCTGTTGCTTTTTTCCATTGAGTGGCTCCAATTGGTGTGGAATTATCTCCCTTGGTCAAACTCATGAGGGGCTCTGTGGATTAGAATATGTTACCAGAGCCTTCGTCGACATAGTGGTGAGTGGAAACTGTGTGAAATTTCAATTTTGGGTGAACAGTCCCTTTAAGGCCCTCTACACACTAGACAATTATCAAATCCTAACCAATTTTAAAAAGGTGAGAGACCACAGATATAAGGACCGTCTCGACCATTTTTAAAACCAATTTTAGGCCCTTACTCACCAGATTTGTAACAAATAAACGACACAAATGTGCAAAATGTTCTGATGCGAAATGTTTGGATCAAAACTCTTCACACCAGCTCTAACATGAATTTGTAAAAGAAACAGGGTAACTTGAATGTACAAAAAAGTTTTTGCTCATTCTGAGAAAAAAAAATGGACTAATCCTTCGGTGAAGATGGACTAGTCCAAGATCTTCTCCTCATCATCCTTTTAAAGAAAAAGAGTAGGGATAGAGAGGGAGAGTTCCACTTTCTCACAGAGAAAATAAAACTGCACCACAGCCTGTTACAGACGGTGGGACAGTTCGAGGCGCTTTTATAGATGCTAGCGCCTCATCTGAGAAGACAGAGCAGTAACTGCTGGAAGGCTGTTGACCAAGAGCACTTTTGCAGTCTGTGAGGTAGACGGGTTATTAAAATGTCTGTCGGTCTATCTATCTATGAGTCAGACGACGTTTAGTCCATTTAATTAATTATATTTAAACAATATGTTAAAAGGCTACAAGTGTTCTATGGTTTTATTTACAAATTTTGTAGAGCATGGCATGTACGTTTGTCAACATAACAAAACACTGTTTACTGAGATTAGGAACTTATGTGACAGAGGAAAAACAAAACTTTTCCCATAAAAACCTGTCACTGATTGATCTTTATTGTGTCAACTATTCCATATTTTTCGCTTGTAACAATTTATGTGTATTGGATTACTCATAGGCACTATATTCATACCCACAACACGCTGCATAACTCTTCTTCATTATCTTGATTTAGCTATTGTTGTTGATTTTGTTGTGGGAGACGGACATGACGTCCTCTCCGCACAACTATCCTGATTAGTTGATGTGTTTTTTTTCGCAGTGTGAAAGTTTGGAAAAACCAACCTCGACCTGAGAAGTATCGCTCTTTTTACAGTGTGATATTTGCATTCTGCGTAAAAAAAAAAACTAATGTTCAACATGCAGTTCGAAAAAATATTTATTGTGTAAATTATTTGCACAAAAAAATTGCATCAGTTGTGTAAATACCTTAATCCTCCAAACTTAACCACTTAACTGCGCCTAGTAAACCGAAATTTCAAGGTGGAGTGTTTTCTTTCAAGTTACTCATTGCATGAGTTGACATCATCAATCAATCAAGCCACCTTAAATGTCATGATAGTATCTGACCATTGTATTTGTTTTTATTATCTCTCTTGCATAACATACACTAAAGTGATCATCAGATCTTGAAGCGCATGGTTGTTACGGCTCCTGTTTGTTGTTTTTGCTTGTTGGTGTTCATATGACGCTGTTGTGATGTGAATGAGTATGTACTTACACAGCAGACGTCAGTTGAGTAGGTGGTCCTCAGAGTGTGACCCAGGACAGATCACTGTTCCCACTGCTAAAAGAATGTGGCCCGGACCACCTCCAAATGTGGTTTGAGTGATCAAATCTCAAATGCATATTGGGTGTGTTCTCACCTGTCCTTAAGACTGTCCACTTGTGATTGGATCACTCAGGACAGATGATAAACCAGGTGAAAACAGCTTCTTGGTTACTATACTTTGCCTGATCATTCCAGATAATCAAGTCTTATGCATTTGTGATTTTATCCCTATACATTTTGCAAAGAGTTACTTGAGACACAGAGGTGTGGTAGGATTGTAAGGTATCTATTCCTACACATTACATACACAAGATATAGTGTGCATATGAGACAAAAGCAAGAACAAACTCTAATTTCTTTTTTTTCCAACAGCATCATGCAGACTTGACTCAATTTTATAGCAGAGATTGGGTTATTTAATTTTTATTTGCAAAGTTCATTGATTTTAATCTTGTCTAAAAATTGTATAGTGTAATTTTTAACCCCCTATCCAAAGTGTCTGCTGATTTCTCCCTTGCCATAAGCAACTTTTATGACTATTATATATAATGTGAATTTCAGTCTTTCTTTGCCAGTCTGGTGCTTTTTTGTTTCCGTTAATACTCTATGAGCAGGGACACAATAAAAGTGCACCTGCATGCCCATTCTGCACATTTTTACTACCATGAGATATTCACCGTTTGTGTTCATGACAAATCCTTGAGACCTGCTGCTGAATGTGAACAGATTACTTTTTTAATGATTGAATGAGCTCTTGCTCCCTATATAAAAATGACAATTGATCTGTCCTTCTAATAATATACTAAATTAAACACCACTGAGAGTTAAACACCACTGTTGCCAGTATTGTCAGACTCTACAAGCTCATAAGTGTCATGTTATAGGTGATTTTGCCTTTATTAATCCAACATAGTACAGCAGAACTGTTTATTGTTGTGTATTAAACTACATGTATCACATATTGAAGCAAATACCTATCCATTTCTTACTGTAAAAGTAACCTCAACTGACATTTAGAGAGAAATATATAAATATTAATTATATGTATAAAATATAGCTTTTAGCTGTGTGTGTGTGTAAATAAACTCCTAAAAAATTAATAGTAGTTTTTTTTTTTTTTTATTCAAATGTTCTCATATTTCAACATTTGTACATTTAGTGCTGTTTATAATGAGACCTAGTGTAAGAAAATGTTTGATGTGCCTCATTTTATCTCACAGGTCCTGTGTTTGGAAACATGAACCAGTTTGTTGGACTTGGAATATTTGTGGATACATATCCCAATGCAGACAAAAGCCATGATGTGAGCAACACCAGTTCACCATCTCATGTTATCACATGACATACATCTATTTGATTTCTCAGTGCCACCTGATGTTACATTGTGATAGTGTAGTTTACCTAATAAAGGTGTCTGTGTTGTAGCCACACTGTTTTGTGGTTAAGTCTCTTATCTTCCTTACAGAGGACCTTCCCATATGTATCAGTGATGCTGGGAAATGGGACTCTGTCATATGATCACGATCGTGATGGACGACCTACTGAACTTGGAGGATGTACAGCTATGGCACGCAACGCAATCTATGACACCTTTCTTCTTGTCAGATATTCCAGAAACAGACTCATGGTATAAAACCCACAAATCAAAAAGAGAGATTGACACAGTATTTTAACATGCTGGCTTTGAGACTGTCATTTCTCTTTTAATATGAAGTATGGGTTTAAGATCTAGAATGATACTAATGGTATTACATATCAGAAAACCTCTGAAATAATATGTTATATAAAAGAAGAAGAGGCTTTGATGATAATTCCTAATATTAATCCGTCCATCAGTAACTTACACAGACCCTTTCTTCCTCTTCTAGCTAATGGTGGATGTAGATGGTAAGCAGGAATGGAAAGACTGTGCTGACAGAACCGGAGTGCATTTACCTACAGGCTACTTCTTTGGTGCCTCCTCTGCCACCGGAGATCTGTCAGGTATGAAATATCAGGCATCATCTGCAGGTGACTTGACCACTGGAAATCTCTGTTAATTTAATTAAGTGAAATAAAATTTAAAAAAAAAACTTTGAAAAAATTAGTTTAGGGATAGGAAGCACTTCAGTCGAAGTGAGATTAAATTAAGATTAAAGCTGAAATGTAAAATTAGCTTTTCCTCCCAAACATATGCACTAAAGAAGATTGTGTGATTTCCTAATTGAAGTATTGATTATAGACTCATGCTTTAGATAACCATGACATCATCTCCATGAAGTTGTACCAACTGACAGTAGAGCGGACTTCTGACAAGGAAGAGGAAATAGTCACCATCCCCAGTGTTGACAACATGGAACATTTCCAAGGTAGTGACCAGATTTCTACTCATTATTCCAGACTCATGACAAGGTTGCGATTGAGTTTCATTTAGGTCCAAGGTCCTAAAATAAAAAGAAGAATAGCATTCATGCAGAAGAGGCCAATAAGCCTCGGCCTTCAAAATCACTGAAGTAATACAGTAATACAGCCCAGTAGCTTTTGTTATCAGGCTCCCCTTCTTGGGAATGCTTTTATCTTAAAAAGAACCTTTTAGAATAATCACAGGCTTAAAAACTTCATCAGCTTAACCCAGCTACAGTTTCGAACTTCTAAAGGTATACAAATTTTTATTAAAAAAAGCCTATAAAGCCTGTACAAGGGCACTGTAATGACCCTGACCCTAACCCAGTAACAGGGGAGACATTAGCATAGGACTTATCTATATGCTATGCTGTACATTTAAACAGCATTTTTTCTTAAGAATACTCCTCTAAAATTTAAGATGGCAGATAATGAGATTTTAGCTTACACTGAAGACTGTCGGGATCAAGGCATTACATAGACATATAACTGTTCCAAGGGAAAGAAGTACTCTCATTATTAAAACAGACAATTTACATGTACATTTTTTGGATTTCTCCATTAAATTTTTAAATGTCTGTAATCATGAAACCATTTTTCAAAAGGAAATGTTGTCTCATGTGCCCTTTGTTCCGTATATGCATTCTGTGTCTGATAATGGACTTTTTATCCATTTACCTCATAGTGGAAGTCCAGGAGGAAGGGATGAGTGGAGTCCAGTTTTTGTTCACTCTCCTTTTCTCCATCCTTGGTTTGGGTGTGCTGGCAGTGGTGGGGCTGATGGTGTATGGGCGCTGGAAAGAAAACAGACGCAGACGTTTCTATTGATCAAAGAACAAATGATCCACATGGGTTTTCAGAATGTTTTTTTTAATCAATACACAACCCAGGAATGCAAAAACAGAAGACTGCTACAGCTTTACTGAACCATGCAATCAAGTTAACTCAGTAAAACAACTCATCTGTCTAAAACCCAGAGCCAAGAGAACATAAAGAGCCGAGATGAACAGGTGAGGAAATTAAGACAAGTGGGACTAAAAATTGTTCAAGTAGAATTTTCTCTGTCAAAATACATTAATCTTAATCTTAAACTAAAGCACAACAGGTCTGCAACATCTGCATTCATTAGAACAGTGTAGATTTAACATGTCAGTATTAGCATCTGTTCTGAGCTGTGGTCACTTCTTAACCAACAAGGAGAGACACACAAAAACCTTGATTTAAGACTCATTACAGATGCTGTGTGCAGTTTTACTGAAGCCATGTCGCAAGATAATTTGTACTGAAGTTTAATGTATAGTTACCTCTTTCTGCCACTTGGTGCTGCCAATATGCAGCTTTAATCTGACTTGTAGCTGCTGTAAAGACCAATCAACCTGTGGATTATTGTAGATTTCTTGCTGCACTGAATATGGCACATTGTAATGAAAGCATTTGGTAGCAGTAAAAGCCAGAGAGCACTTGTGTCAGCTCAAGGTGGTTTATAGTAGCTGTTTGTAAATGTACTGTGTGACTGATGATACACTGTGCTTTATGTTTTAGGAGATAGGATTCAGAGTTAGCGATGATATTTCAAGTGCCCAGCTAGCATGAGTAACAGTGAGTTCTCAGTTTCACTTGTTTCTGTTGGTTTCTGTAGGTACTATATAAATTACTAGCTGTCAGTAGGTTGCTGTTAAGGTTTTTCCACAATCTGTATCACTATTGTACATTGGATACAAATTTTAACATTTTCTTTGGCACTGAATTTCAGCAGACCCCTGTTAACTGAAACACTTTTTCATTATTATTTGTCATGTTCAGTGCATCCTGAAGACTTTAGCTTCAAGCATGCACTGTGAATTTAGTAGCCATACACAGGACAATGAAGTAAAATGTGCATTTAAGTAAATTGAAGAGCCTGTGAATGTGAATACTGTTAATTCATTTAACCTCAAAAACTGATGTGATTATACAAGCTGGTGCCTTACCCCTGTTTTTCAACAGAAGTGACTGTGTCTTTTTCTAAAAATGTCATGGATGCTGGAGATGTTTCACCACACCTCCTTTCAGGCAGTATACCACAGTCCATCAGACTGGTGACCAGTGTATCTCATCTGCACTCTTTGTTCCCCAAGTGTATTTTTCATGAAGTAATATATGCTTTTTATGCATGGGACATACTTTGGGGATTTTTATATGTCTATAATTAATGTCAAATAACATTCATTTCACATCCAAAGGGTAACTTTTCATTATAACCAATATTTATGAGATGATAAATTACACTGTAATATTGACAATAAAATAACACTGGAACCCTGAAACATAAGCACCTAAATTATCAGTTGTTTTATTATTTACACCAGAGCTTTTTCTACTGTGATTTCAAACTGTCCTCTTACAAAAAAAATCTAAAATCCAGACCTGTGTTTATTAATGATTAACTCTACAATTCCATTTTTTTTAAGTATTTTTAAGCTATAAAATGCAATAGTTCAACCTGCATACATTGAAGGAAAATCTGATCCAAGAAAAGAAAAAAAAATCAAGAGTTCACCAAATTGGCATTGCAGTCCTGTAACACTGTCAGACTAATAATAGAAAACTTCAGCCTTAACTGCTGACTCAAGGGACATCCCTTGAGGCTGTAAATCAGACATCACACAGCTCCTGCATACAAAAAATGTGTACTCTTGTTGATCAATCCACTTTGGTGGTATATAATTTTGCACTTGTGTATGAAATGTGTATAGTATTTTTTTATTTTCATACTGTGTGATGCTGGGAATTTTACTGTAAGGTCAATAAAGTCAGATCACGGGTTGTTAAAAGTTGAATTTAGCAAGTCTGTCAGTGTGATTTCTGTCTACAGACTTGTCATCTTTTGGATTTCGTATTTCAAAATTAATGTTTGCACCAAAGTGTAAAAAATCTTGCAGGCAAGTTTAGTATGTGTGTGTATCTTGAGAAGCATCACGAGTTCACAATAAATGTATGCATAGATGTAAAGTGTGCACAATCCAAATGACAGGTGCAGTAGACTTGATGATTTGCACTCGTGTGGGGCACCACCTCTGAAGAGAAAAATTTGACCAAATGGATTAACCAAATGACTATTCAACAAAATATTAATTATTAATTATTCAACTTGTAGTTGAACCAAATCAATGATTTTGCTATCAGGATTCAAATATCTGAAAGACGTGAAATCTCGATTAAATTGATCTCCATTCTAAATTTCAAAGAAACATTCAAGAGAATGACTGGGTCTAGATCAAAATGTTTATTAAATGATCAAAAATTAATGTGAATTAGGGTAACAGACATTGAACACATGATAGGAAAATTGAACAAGGAATGGGGAATGGTGGAAGCGATAATATGGGTTAAAATGAATTCTAAATGAAGATATGAAATTTTGAAATTGACTTACTATCAGAATTATTATGACTGGTCTATCATTTTGACATCAACCCAAGTTCTAAATCGTAAAAGAGATGGTTACTACTGTGAGCTATGAAGGCCGTGGCTGGAGATTAACTGGGTTGGAACCACTAGCTTTGGGCTGATGATGAGGAACTTCTCACAATGTACCCCAATCTTCTCCCAGAATGGGCGCAAAGTATGCATAAAGTAAATTGTATATCTTATAAGAGAGAGAGACTAAATGATGAGTGGGAGTGATGTTAAGTAATTGTGCAAAGGATAGGGAAAGTGAGTAGTGGATGTGATTGGTGCCATGACATTAATGTCTCACTGACGTCCAGGCCTGCTTGGAGACCTTTCGAATTACTTTAAGTATACTAAACTTGATCTGCAAAGCCCCTTGGTGCAATAACAGTTGGTAGAAAAATAAAAAATAATAGAAACATAAAAATAAATTTCATGCGTCTTCTAATGCAGTACATGTCTACAATTACATATCAGTGCCCTTTTAACCCCATTATACTTAATACTTCAAATTATTTCATTTTCTAAAAGTTGAAAATGCAAAGGAGAGGACAATAAGCAAAATGAAGCATTTTATGCAGTGGTTGATGTGTACAGCAGG
Organism: Acanthurus tennentii; assembly: GCA_029783805.1. Taxonomy (NCBI): domain Eukaryota; kingdom Metazoa; phylum Chordata; class Actinopteri; order Acanthuriformes; family Acanthuridae; genus Acanthurus; species Acanthurus tennentii. The sequence goes on from JAPZDZ010000022.1 coordinate 5,646,107, forward strand.
ATGCAGAATGATTTGAGCAGATTTTTACTGGAGAGGCTTATACAATATACCTGTGCAACACTGCACAGGATACGTAAGGTAAAAACCCCACTACCTGGAGCTGATATTTGTTGTTTATATTTATTTAATTTGGGTAATTTATTTATTTGTTTATACAGCAGGTACATACTTTAGTTAGCTTATCAGTCAATTTTTATCGATAGTCCTTTGGTAGGTTAAAACAATACAGTGTCATGTCATCAATACAAAGCTTGAACAGGTACTACAAAACTATACAAAACAACATCATAAAACATAAGACATTACAGAAGCAACACATATAAAAGCAGTAATTTCATACAATTCAAGAGTTCATAGTCTTGTTTTGAGGACTGCTACATTACTGTTTTGAGATCAGTCAGGTGGGCAAGTTGATCTCTAGTCATTAGTAAGTCAAATTTTCAAATCCCCTTCCTCTAGAACCGCTCAAAGTGGAGGCAATGCCCAGGGGCCCAGGTTAATGTCATAGTTTTGCATGTCACAAGTTAGGTCTCCAGACTTTGCACTTAAGTCCCAAGACAAAACTGACAAGTCCTAAGCTGTTTCCCTCTAAGAATTTTGAGTTTCAATCTCTAAACCAATCCTAATTCACTTACCAAATATGTGCCATTTTATCACAAGAGCCTCCTCTTACTATTCACTTGCGCAGCTGTTGAACAAAGTTGATAGATGTTGCAGTGTCTCCGTTTGTAATATTCAATCCACACATTTTGCATACTGCAGTTTGGTCCTTTTTGTCTAGCTTCTGTTTTTCAGTCAATCAATCGATTAAACTTTATTTATAAAGCGCTCTTCATACATTGCGTGCAATTCAAAGTGCTTTACACCGACAGATAAAAACATTCCCCCAAACCCAACCACCCACCCAAAAACTTTGCTTTTGCAAGCGAGAAAGCGCCATCAAGGGAGCTGTCTGCACCAGGAGCAGAGGCACTGACGCAGGACCCAGCGGAGAGATGTGGCAGAAACACCAAAACCTCCACCAGGAACCTACGAGATCCCTGCAGCCA
>JAPZDZ010000022.1:5665995-5684416 GCA_029783805.1 Acanthurus tennentii
CACAGCCTCAGCTTGCATTCGGCGGTCAGAACAGCTCTTCCTCTGTTTTAGTGGTCCTAAGAAAGGTTGTGCTCTCTTCAAACAGCGCCTGTCCCACTGGATTGTGGACGTCATTCGCTATGCATATGGGACAAGTAACCATCCTTTGCTATTAGGCGTGAAATGCCACTCCACCAGGAGTGTCTCTACGTCATGGGCTGCCCTGAGAGGAGTACCTCTGGAAGATATTTGTACCGCGGCTTCATGGTCCACATCAGGAACATTCTCCAGGTTTTACAGGGTGAATGTTGCTACCCCACATCCACTGGGGGTGGTTCTGTTGCCGGAGTCCGCTGATTCTACTCATTAAGTTTTGTAATCAGGATTTCTCATGACTTTGCTGGTATAAGTCATTCAGTGCTTAAAGCACCGCCTCTGGCGGTCATTCGGGATTCATAGAACCGTAGTTACATTCGTAACTCTCGTTTTAAAGCAGCAACGAACAATGTTACTGACTGCCTTTATTATATTAATAGTTACCTTTTGATTCAAGGTATTTTAGTCTTATTATTGGTCTGTGAAGATTTTCTTTTTTTAATGTGATCAATCTTAAAAATATTTTTAGTAATATTTTTCTAAACCATTTTTAGTCATCTATTTTACTGTCATGTTGCTGCTATGTCCCCAGATTGAACTTCTTTGCAAACAAGTAGGTTATTATATGCCAATCATATAAAGCACTTGAAACCTGAAAACCGCAGATAAACATGTCTCTATATTAGAGAAATTCTTTTACTAGAACCTTACCAGTTTTATTACACTGTCTCTTTGTTTCTCAGGGCCATTTAGACCAAGATAGCAGTCTGTGGTAAAACAATGTTATTTTTCTCATGCAGGTGGAAGTAAACTACAGACCACAGTGAAAATGGAAGAGGCAAGACCGGAGGCCAAAGTGGAGGCTTCTAGGCATGCAACACTCTCTTCAGGTACTCAGGACCCCAAGAATGAAGTTTCAGATTCTCTGTCCGCATCAGCCCTGGCTGCACTTCAGAGTGATGTCCAGCCTGTTGGACATGACTACGTTGAGGAAGTAAGTTTTGACGGACCTATGTATAGACTAGAGCCTACTTACATTTAAGAAGTAGAAATACATTCTGCTTTTGATTTTAATGTGTGGAATTTCAATATAGGTCCGAAATGATGAAGGCAAAGTCATCCGCTTCCACTGCAAGCTGTGTGAATGTAGTTTTAATGACCCAAATGCAAAGGAAATGCATCTAAAAGGCCGTAGGCATCGTCTGCAATACAAGGTTTGTAGCTGACACGTCTCACACCACACCACTGAATGTCTTAGGGTGTCAAATGAAGTTCTGAGCATTATGTTATTTTGGTAATTAAGTGAATACTGAATAAATTACCTGTAGCTCAGGAGTTAGAGTATGTAATATACAGTTCTAATTGAAAGTGATGGTTTGATCCCCGGCTCCTCTAGTCTTCGTGTCAAAGTATCCTTGGGCAAGATACTGAATTCCAAATAGCCCTCTGTGACTGCACCATCAATGTGTTAATGTATCTGCATGAGTTCCTGATGAGAAAGTTAGTTTGTAGTGAAGCCACCTGGTATTAGGGTGTGAATGTGTGTGTGAAGGGGTGAATGCTGACTTGAATTGTAAAAGTGCTTTACAAATCGAAAGATTAGAAAAGCATTCATAAGTACAGTCCATTTATGATTCCACTTACCACAGTGAAATCACTCTGTTTTAGAGCAGGTATTGACAGTGCTGATTTAGTGCTGATCAAAGACATTTTCCAGCTGTAATATTGTTGTAATGTCTTACAGTTGCCATGTTTTAGGATTTTTTTTCTCAAAAGAAAATCCTAACTAAGAGAAAGCAAGTTCATATTTTTTTAATGTTCTACTCTGAGTTGAGAGTCAAACTTTATGTCAGTTTTATAGGAATGGCCTTGATAAACAAGGATTCAATCATTTTAAACATCACAATTTTAAATATTAACATTACATAACATGACATTACTTTTTTTATTTTTATTGTGAGACTTAACAGCAAGGTCCTCTCTTTTACCATGAGCCATTGAGACATTCAAGTCCTCTGTATAACTAAAGGTAGGTTGTTGGGGTTTTTTTTGTTTTTTTGTTTGTTTTTTTTTGTAGAAAAAAGTAAACCCAGATCTGCAGGTAGAGGTCAAACCCAGCATCCGAGCCAGAAAGATTCAGGAAGAGAAGATGAGAAAGCAGATGCAGAAAGAGGAGTATTGGAGAAGAAGAGAGGAGGAAGAGCGCTGGAGATTAGAGATGAGGTATGGTTATAGTCTTTTTTTTTTTTTAATCCATGGTAATATTAAAAACTACTGCCTCCGCCAGAGGGACTAATGAAGCAAACAAAGGCTTTACAAAGGTAAAGTGGTATTATCATCTTATTCTTCTTATCTTATCTTAAGTATCTAAAAAGGTTAAAAACAACCACTAGGCAATTATTTACAAATTGGTGTAAAATTTATTGTATGAAATCAGACCTGCTTTTAGTTTTGGTGTTTCTTTCATGAGAACATCCAAAAGCTTTACAAAAGTCTGGCATTTAAGCGTCTGCCAGATGCACTGCAGTCGGGCAAAGTAAGCCTGCATGTCAGAATCATCAGCATAACATGGCAGCCATGCTGGCGCATCATTTGTAAGTGTGGACTTGACCTGAGGCTCCCTAAAGACATACCAAATGAAGGAATCACTTTTAGAATAATGGGGTTCACCCTTTTAAATAGTACTACAAACTTGTACAATCTGTGCCAAGGAGCATGAACACATGCTAACAAAACATATTCCATTACTTTGTGTCTTTTTCCTTTTAATTGTCAAAAAACTGAATGTGGAGACTAGCTGTGGTTTATATTTTCAGGCGGTATGAAGAAGACTTGTACTGGAGACGAATGGAGGAAGAGCAGCACCACTGGGACGAGAGACGTCGCATACCAGACGGAGGGTATCCACAGGGACCTCCTGGTCTCCTTGGAGTCCGGCCTGGGATGCCCGGCCTTCAGCCTCAGGGTCCTGTGGTAGGGCTTTTTGATTGTGCTAGTGCAGTGTGGCCTAGTGTATGGCTAGTGACCAAAAATTGATAACTCTTGACTATTCAGAATAGTTTGCTATGGCATTTTGTTCACTGGAACTAGACAAAGAGAATTTGATTTATGTAGTTATCTATGTTAACTTTTTGCTGAAGGAAAAAAAATGGGATTTTGGGAGACCAAGAGGAGCGCTTTTGTTTTGTTTGTTTTTTTATAAACATTATAATTATTGCATTTCTCTCATTTTATAAAAAACCCAACAAATAGTTGCAGTGAAGAATGGCTGCACACCATGCCTCATAAGATGAGTTTTGTCTTATGCAGAGGAAAATAGTCCTTTCTCTGTAACAAGACTTTCTCTTCTTCATCAAGTTAATCAAAAAATTCAAGTACCGTTTTTGGTTTGCTATTCATGTCCTAAGTTGCCAGGCAGAGTCCCTTTGTATGTTCAGCTTCTGGTGTGGTAAATTACCTCAATCTTAACTGGAAAGTTTGGGGATTCTCAGCAAGCCTGAACTTGCTCGGACTGTTTCAGGCTAAACTTTTAACACTGTTGTTTCCAGAGAAGCTCTGCCTGCATTTTTTAAAATACGATTTACATTTTATTTTACTACAAACTACATATCACACACTGTTTGACTACAAAATTGTTTGGTTATTTGGTTAGTTCAGTGCATAGTCTATATAAATACAGTGTAACCATTATTAAAATCACTCCTCACCATCACTCTTTTTCCTGTAGTAATCAAAATCAAACAAGTAGCTAAGCATTTTGGAAAACATAATTCATGTTAACCTAAATGTCACTATATTCAACACAGTCTTGCTGATTCTTTCAGCCCCCACGTCGGCCTGATTCTTCAGATGACCGCTATGTCATGACTAAGCATGCAGCCATCTACCCATCAGAAGATGAGCTCCAGTCTATCCAGAAGATAGTGTCAATCACAGAACGTGCCCTCAAACTGGTTTCTGACATCATCACAGACCAGGACAAGGCTAAAGAAGAGGACAAAGATAAAAAGGAACCCTCTAAAGACAGGTGTGATATTTAATACCTGATTTAAATTGACTGCATGCAGGAAAATTAGAATATTTAGTCTTCTTTTGCTTAAAAACACTGGGTACGGAAAGTATTCAGACCCCTTTTAAATTTTTCATTCTTTGTTTCATTGCAGCCATTTGCTAAAATCAAAAAAGTTCATTTTATTTCTCATTAATGTACACTCAGCACCCCATCTTGACAGAAAAAAACAGAAATGTAGAAATTTTTGCAAATTTATTAAAAAAGAAAAACTGAAACATCACATGGTCATAAGTATTAAGACCCTTTGCTGTGACACTCATATTTAACCCTGTGTCACAGGTTAAAATACAATTCCAAAAAAAGAAAGGATGCTATGCTGCCTTTTCAGTTTTTCTACAGTAGTTAAATAGAGTGAAGAAAATTCTCTGTGCTGCTGTCATACAGTTTGTGTCTGCTATTTGAATAGCTATTTGCTATTTTGCTACCAGAAATTTAAGGATGGAGTGTTTTCTTTCATGTTACTCAGTGCATGAGTTGATGTTGTGAATCAGTCAAGCCACTTTAAATGTCAAAATGATATTTTACAATTTTTGTATGTTTTTATCATATCTCTTGCATAACAAACACCTTAGTGATGATAAGATCTTAAAGCATAAGGTTGTCAAGGCTTTGACTTTTTGTTACGCTTGTTTTTAAATGACACAAATGAGTAGGTATTGTCACACAAATTGGTAAGTACTTCCTTTTGCACAGAACATGTCACTGCACGCATTTTTTAAAGCAGCGCTTACTGCTTGAAAAACAACGACGACACGATAAAACTAAGCAACAAGAGCTAGAGGAAGATGAGGCTGTCGTTGAACATTTTAAAGAAGCCCCCTGATGTCACATCAGCTTGCTTGGAGGCATGTCAGACTTACTTTGAGGAAGTCCTTCTCATACACTTCTCACTGCTGAAAATGATGATGGAAATGCAAATCAGCACCTCCAAAAGTGCCATTGGAAATGCTCCACCTATCCCTGCCCAATAACTGCAAAGCTCAGTACCAGATCTAACCCACTACCCCTAAAACTTAAAAAAAACAACAACAAAGAAAAAACATGCACAATTGTATGCAGTTGGGTTTTCAGCATTTCTGTCAGGTGTTAATTTGATTGACCATCCAGATAAAACTTTCAGTGCTTCAAGGCAGAGCCTGTGAATTACATTTAACACCTGTGAATGAATATAAATGTGTTTGTACTTGCTACATGTACATGTGTGGTTACCCATCAGCCAAAGTGGTAAAGAACTATAAAAAAAGTTCCTTTGGACATTTCTAGAAATAACATTCCTTATCTCTCGCATTTTGTAGGCTCATACAAAAAGATGGGCCAATGTAGCTAGCAGCAGATGTCAGACAGGTTGCTTTGTTCAGCTTTAATTATTTATTTATTTATTGAAAGCAGTAAGGTGAACTAGTAATGATTATTTTAATAAACCTATACAAATTTTAGATGTGGATGTATTTCACATTTCATAATGTTGACATTTTTAATGTTGTTTGTTTACCTTTTTGTAACTGTCTAGAGCCCTGAAGGGAGTAATGAGGGTTGGAGTCCTGGCCAAAGGCTTGCTTCTTCGTGGGGACAAGAATGTCAATCTAGTCTTGCTCTGCTCTGATAAGCCTACCAAGGGCCTCCTCACCCGCATTGTGGAGCACCTTCCCAAACAACTAACAGTACTGTCTTTACAAATATCCAACCATAAATAATTTTATCAGTAGTTACTTAAACTGATATTTTTACCATACTCAATTTGTGGCGTAAAATGTAGTTATCAGTGTGTCTAATTTCAATTCAATTTAGTCACAGAGGCATTACATCTTCTAGAGTCAATATGAATTTTTATTGGACACACTAATAACCACATTTTAGGCCACATATTGAATCTTGTGAAAATATCACTAACATTTCCTTTGCTCTCTAAGATACCTTTTTATATTTTTTTTAGGTTGTTTTTGTTTTATTAATATTGCTGTCAAATGTCCCATACAGAAGTCTATGTTTTGGGTTTTTTATTGATTTGACTTTTAATTTTATATTGTTACCTAATTTCTTACAAGCAAACAGGTTAATTCAGTTTATTTAGAGGGTGTTACAAAAGACTAGAATTTGCTAATTTGAGTTGTATTTGTAATTGCCAATATTTTTTAAGAGAGGTTATTAAAACATTCAGTAAATCATTTTATCCATTAGCTAAACCTGCTTATCATGTAAGGGCTGGAGGCCCATATTCAAACTGGCAGAGGGAGGTAAAGCTGAGTTTACTCTTGCATTAAAAGATAGTATTGTAAATGGTTGCTTTTTGGAGAAGCAGGTTTTGGAGGACTGAATGAAGCTGTTGTAGAAAACATGGTTGAGAAGAAAGGCCTTGACTGTAACCCACAGTGGCATGGAGGTGAGGGGTGAGAGGTCAGTTTACTCAGTACAGGAGAGTGGAAAGCTTAGTGTGTCCCTTGAGGAACTTGAGCTATGCCTTAAAACCACTTTGTATGTACGCAATGTTCATTTGTGAGAGCAGCGATCTTTTTTATAGGTATGTTTCCTAGCTACTGAGAAATGACTGCTAACAAGTTAGTTGTTTGTATGTATGTGTAATTAAAAATAATGTTAGCACATATGCATCTATCTAATTTCTTTCAGATTGTAACACCAGAAAAATATGAGGTCAAGGGTTCTATCCAGGAAGCAGCCATCATGCTGACATCCTGCACTGAGCCAAAGATGCAAGTGACAATCACACTGACTTCACCTGTCATCAGAGAGGAAAATGGCCGGGATGGAGGTTGGGAAACCCATCACAGCCTTTCCCATTGCACTTTTCCTCTTGTCTTTCTGCTATCTCTCTATGAACTCAGTTTCAGTATGTTGGTTGGCACCCTGAAGAGCACTGACCTGCTGGCACTCCACTGAGATTGTTTTGTTTTGTCTTGAATCCTGGCAGCTTACTCTTAAGGTGTGATTCATTTGGATTTCAGCAAAAAAAAATGACACGGCAGCCAAGGAAGCACAAACTCATCACTTTTCTTTCTTTAGTTGTTGCCCCCCAAAGTTTGTTTTGCACAGTCTAAGACCAGCAAAAATTGAATTTTAAATACTTTATTTGTTTAAACTACTAAAACGATTTGATTTTTTGAATGGATCTTTATTCAGTGTATTACTGCATTTAGTGGGAAACCCATAACTTTATTTCTCGCAATTAATGCTCAACTATCATGGGGCAGCTCACTAAAAGCTAAAAAAATTTTAAAAGATGAAAGTGCCAGCAGTACTGCTCTTGGGCCTTTTGCTCTGTAACTCCTATTTCTCAAATGCTATCTTTATCCTTTAAAACAAAGCATGATCAGTGTTTGCATTGTGTTAAGTCTAGTTTTCCCAGGTGAGATTCTATTTTGTTTCCTGTGTTCCAGGGGATTCTGTTTCAATTTTGTGTTAGCTATGTTAACAAGAAAGTTTAAATAGTTTGAATTATGATACCTTTTCTCCAAATTTTGTTAAGGACATGAGGAGATAAATAGACAATTCCAGCAGAAGATGGAAAAGTAGACAACAGAAGGCACTTCTGTTCCTCTAGTTTAATTTGGAATCAAAGATGTTTGAATTTTGCAACCCCTTCTCAAAACCAGATTTGGAACATTGGGTGATATTTTCTCACAGGAAACAAATGTACCTTTTGTGTACTGGTGAACATTTCACCTTGCTGAGGTCCCCTGTTCTGAAGTGCTCCCCTGAGTTGATTGACGTTTTCCTTTATACACATCTGACTCAAAATTGGGCTCTGTAGATAATGTGTAGACTGATTCAGCATAAAATGAAAGCCTTTGACAAGTTTGACATTTTGATTTCACTGACAATGAAGACAAACAATTTTAAAGATATACTATTATCTCTTTTAAACTAATTGACAATGGAAACATGGAGGTCATTCTTGAAAAATATTATTGATCTGATTATCCAAATTTATTCTTAGGGGAGTATGGTTAAATGTTTAGGTAGGTTATGAGTAGAAAAAGCTTTGTTTGGACCTGAGTACAACCTTTGTTATACAATGATTGCTAGGCTTTATTCCAACCTACTGATGTTAGGTATGCATGCAGTGATATCCTAACCCCTTTTGTTTGCTGGTAGTTCTTATGTTTTTTCTCTTCTCCAGAACCCATTGCTTTCTCCTTCCTATATTTGTAGTAAAATTTAGAAGTCCAGCACAAAGGCCCCTTTATTTTAAAAAACAGTAAAAAGAATTCCAATACATTGTCCCACATCAGAGGTTTGTTAAGGACCAACAGCTTCGGAAGGATTTTTGACCAAGGTTTTCTTACAACCCAAAAACTTTGCCACACCTACTATTGCCATGCCACTTTTTTATCAGGTCACTCACTCTTAGCCATCTGCACTTACTCTATCCCTAGTGCAATACTTGAAATCATAGCCATGGAAATCCTCCTCTGTCCCGCTGCTTGAGTGAGGAAAATCCGCTAAAACTCAAAACCCAAAATCTGCTAAAACTCAAAACCCCATGTACTTACCAAGGTAATGGTAAGCTTTCCAGCAAAATTACCTGATAAAATTGTATTGGCCTTAAGACATTTGTGACCTTATCCCATGTAATTTAGCTTGATTCTTACCAAACACATCAGACAACTTGTCTTTTGTGTCAGGTCAGTAAATTCTGACCCCTTTTCATGGAATATAATAACTTAACATACTGTACACAAGCAATGTGTATCCGTCCACTTAATGTTGGCAGTGTGTTGGTTTGAGTAATCATTCTTTTGAATATCCATTACCTTTTTTGTAAATTAAGCAACCGACTATAGGTTGTCATGGAAAAAAACATTGGTATGTGTGGCAATGTGTTTGTTCTTTGCCAGCCTCGCTGACCTGGTCAAACACCCATTCCTTATCACCATTTTGACACTTCAAATCCATTTTTAGATGTAACTTCGGGTATGGTGAAAGACCCAGCGGACGTCTTGGACAGGCAAAAATGCCTTGACGCTCTGGCTGCTCTGCGCCACGCTAAGTGGTTCCAGGTTCGGAACATCATTTTACTTTCTTATTGTAGCCTTATGAGATGCATTTTTTATTTGTTTATTCATTCATTTGTGTTTTTAAATATTTGGTTTTCATTTTAGAATAATGAAGAAAACTATCACTATTGGAAGCAAAAATATTCAAGGATGCCAACTATTTTGTCAAGGATCTGGTTAATGTCTGTAATATGTATCGATTATCTAAGTTCATTTGAAGCTCTCATATTAAAAATACAATAGCAAAGAAGTGGCATCCTTGTATTACCTTTTTCAATTTTACAAGTACAGCATTATAGCAACATGTGATTCCATAAGGCTGCACAATAATTTGCACAACGTTGTGCCATCTAAAAGTGCTTTTTTGTTCAATGTTTGTTTTATTTTATATATTTTTAGTAGAATGGGGATTGAGGGGAAAAAGGAATATCTGAGTAGTTTCCTGTGCTTTTGCAAACCTGAGCAAAAGCACAGGCAAAGTAAAGCAGAGTTCCTTGGCTCTTTCAGTCCCTATATTCTCCTCTCAGGTGTACTCTTGTACTTTTAAGTACCTGTTTGTGAGATACCTGGATAAACCTGGGGTCAGGGTTTAGAAGATGGCAAGAAAAGTTCACATTTCTTGGGCATCTTGCAAACTTTGAACTCCCTTACTAACTGTGAGGCACAAGACTACTGGGAATGGCAGCTGATTGCAAACTCTTTTGGCTCATACACACCTTAAACCATACTCAAGCTTCCATTATGCACAGTAGTGTTTGGACCTCTATGACATAACTGATTCACTTGTTGGTCCATCTCTTGTCACTCTTGGTTACTACTTAAAAACCTAACTCTATTGCACCAAAAGGCTAGAGCCAATGGACTTCAGTCCTGTGTGATCATTATCCGAATCTTGCGGGACCTCTGTCAGCGAGTTCCTACCTGGTCGCCCTTCCCAGGATGGGTGAGTATATTATCTAAACATGCAATGAAACATCTGATGACCTCTATGCACTTTTTGGCTTTTGGTCATCCCTGAGAGGAGCTTTAATTCATGAGCACTCAAAATTCTTCCTTTTGCAGCATCAGTTCAGATTTTGGAGTCGTGCATTGATCAATTTAAAGCACATTGCATTGCATTGTTGCACTTCTCACTTGAAAAAATTGTCTTCACAGCTCAATTACGCATCATAAGGCTATCCATTTGATAACCTTATGACAACTGCAACATGTTGCTTTTACCAATTAAAGTAGAAATTAAGCTGAGGCAGGTTCATTTCAGGTTTGTAATCTATGGTTTTAGGATTATGCTACATTCAAAAAGTAGCTTCAGTCATTACCCAATTAAATAATGCTGCTGTAGTCTGGTTTGCAAAAGATATCTCAAAGCAAGGCAAAAGGGTTACTGAAATCTTTTATTGGTCCAGTTTTCCTAATCTTTGCATTGTCTCATGCAAATTTACAGATTTATGGTTATACTAGCTGAACAAGGGCTACCAAGACAAGGCTGTTTTTTGGTTATGTTTTACTGTGTCTTTGCATCAATCCATGAGTCCACATTTAAATAGTTATTGGCCTTAAATACTGACTGTTGAAATGCAAGTAGATGTTGTGTAAGTTTGCAAGGCATGTGAGCCATCACTGTTCACTCTGTTTAGGCCATGGAACTGCTAGTTGAGAAGGCCATCAGTAGCGCATCCGCCCCCCTAAGTCCAGGCGATGCACTGAGACGTGTCTTTGAATGTATTTCATCTGGGATTTTACTCCCCGGTAAGATATTGCACCTCAGTTGTCCCATGATTTGATTATGGTACTATTCTACTTTTTGGATGTTTTTTGCTATGTTTTTCAGACAAATAAACTGAGTTCTCTGCTTACAGGCCACTAACAGATTCACCTGAAAAGGAGACAATTCTTAGCATTTCAAATTTACACACATTGTACTTACATGCAATAATGTAAACTGACTGTTCTGTCTTTTTGCAGTTACCTGGCTTAGAACATATTAATCTTTTTCCTATGGAATTCTTTCCAAGTAAACCTGTTACAAGACAGAAATAGCTTTACATTGGTTTTGCTACAAAGACCACATGCCATACACTTTCAATTAGCCTAGCTTATTACTAAAGCTGGGTTTACATGGAGCCTAATATTCCAATTAGAATCGGGTTAGAAGCCCAAACCGAATAATAATGTTCCATTTAAACACCTCAATCGGAATAAACAGGCCTAAACCGAATGGAATTTCATTCGGTTTCACAGGGGTAGAATATTCCTTTTCCCAAACCGATCAAAAGTAAAATTTTATCATGTAAACGGTGAAACGGAAAGTTGTCAGGCTGTGTTCATTCTGCGCATGCTCTGTCTTGACGTAAATGCGCAGTGACATTTCCTCACTTGAAAATATGGCGGCTTCCAAGCAGTACACGCAGAACTGGTCTGCGGCGGAGACTTTATTTTTAATCCAAACTCTCAAAGATCTGAACATTATTGCATCATTGCTTAAATAAAAGTGTCAAAACAATCGCAACTGCTGTGCTGATCAGAAGATAGACCTCGATCTTTGATCAATCACGTGATGTTTTCATCGATCTGCGTGTGACACACAGCTGTAAAACGGTGGTTCTGATGAAATGTAGTGGCACATGTAAACACCAGATCGGAATAGATCACGTCACATGTAAGCAGTTGACCTGAACTCTTCAATTGGAAAGATTTCAATCAGAATGAAAAAAAGTCTGCATGTAAACCTGGCTTAAGACAGAGCAAAGCCACAGGACTCAAAATTTGACCATTCAGTCTCTCTGCTGACTGCCTGACTAAAAAAGAGAATTGAGACTGAAAAAGATCACCCACTATTGGAATACATTTTTTTTAATCATGGTCCCTATATAATAAATCACAGTTAGTTTACTGATCTCCTAATTTGCTTACATTTCATCTAAAGGACTGCAACAACACAGCAAAACGAAACCGGCATATTGTAGCATCCTTCAGTTTTAATGGCTCTTGTAATATAAGCAATGCTTTTGTTTTTGTTTTTTTTTTGTTTTTTTTTTTGTTTTTTTACAGTGTTTCACTTAACAGTTTAATTATTGAATTAATTAATCATGTTTTCTGGGTATATTCTTTAGAGTAGCCAACTAGTCAGAGTTTGAACTTCTGTTTAAATGTTAGAGAAAATACTTTTTAAAAACATCACACTCTCTGCAACACTCTTTGTTGTTTTTGTTTGTTCATTGTTAAGTTATGACTTAAAATTAATCAACAGGAGTGCACTGCTGCTTGTGAGTGCAGGCAGGCATGTTTAAAGTCAAAATTGGGTATATTTTCTGATACTGAGAATTAAAAAAGATAACCACAAGTAAGAATAATAAATGACTATTTCCATGTGATTTTTTTGGTGATTTTTTTTTTTTCAACAAAGTCAAATGTCAGACAAATTACATATTAAATTAATAAGACAAAGAAGACAAAAAACAAGAGTCAACCAGAAACAAAAGGAAGTTGATGAAAAGTAATAACTACAGAATAATAACATGACTTATGTCACGTGTCCAAGACACATTGCTACGCCCATATTGGGAATTTTCAATCCCTTGTGAATTCTGAGAAATGTAAAATGACAGGAGTTACATTGTTTAATTATGTGTGGACAACTCTTCATGTCCATATAAAGTCAAGTCCATAAGTGTTTGCAAAGTGACACATTTTGTATTCAAGATGGTCAAGATGTGATTTAAATTTTGATGCAAAAGTGTAATTTAAGGGATTTTAATCCGAATTGCATTTAACTTTTTAGAATAATCATAATTTTTATATCTAGTTCCTTCTTTTTAAGGAGCTTAAAAGTGAATTGAGAATTAACTGACATGCAGTTTTGTGGGGCCTGTTCCCTCAGCTTTTTACACTGTTTGTTTGTGCCAGATGTAAGATACCAATGCCACTTGTGCCACTGATGCATGGTGCAAATAATCCTTAATGATAATTAGAGCCGACTCTCTAATTGGTTATTGCATTTTCAGTCAAAGACACACCTATGAAACACCCCTGAATTGATGAGGTGATAGTAAACAGCTGATAGGACTATCCTGCTGTGTGCCAGTGGCACAGGGGGTGGGTCAGAGCAGGATACCTCTGCTGCTCCTGAAACAAGATGACAAAGGTGGATTTGTGCACTCCCTTGAATGAATTAAAACCTTTGCGCTTGCGCCATAGAAGAATGTAAGATAAGGCCCATTAAATCACGATAAATTTGAACCAGAATGATAGGAAAAGAAAAGGGTGGAGAAAGGAAAGAAAGGCTTAGGAATCAAAGCATACCATATTACCTGTCAAACATGGTGGAGGCATAAGAGAGAGAGATGCGTAGCTGCCAGTAAAACTGGATCATTCATGTTCATTTTAATGTACTTGCTAGAAGTAGTAGGATGAATTCTTACCTGTTTAGGACTATATCTGCCCAAATTCTGCCAAAAGATGCAAAACTGACAGGGCAGCGCCTCACATTGTTAAAGGATAATGACCCAAAACATACTGCGATAGGAACCGAAGAGCTTTCCAAGACAGGGAAATGGAATATTCTTCAGTAACCAAGTCAGTCACCTGATCTCATACTGATGGTCATGCTTTTCATATACGTAAGACAATTAAATGCTGGGTTAGAGACCTGAAGACCCGCAAACAAGCAGCAAATAAATGACGGCAAAATGAAGACCTGGCAGAGTATCTCAAGGGATAATATGGTGTTTGGTGTTGTTTGGTGTCAGACTTCAGTTTGGAATTATGTTAGCTTGTCCTGATACTTTTGAGCCTGTGAAAATGAGGGCACAAAGTGTAAAAATGACTTAAATTCCTAAATGGTTAAGCCATATTTTTGTTAAAGCTTATTGTCTCCTGACTGCATGTTCATGGTCCTAAATTCTCTGAAGCACGACCCCACCACTTTTTCTCAAGAACAAGTCCCCATTTTGGTATCATTGTCCAATGCAAATAAAGCATCTTTCTCTGCTTTGGCATACAATCATGATGCAATAGTTGTACTTTGTTTTTTGTTATGTTTTGTTTTTTTTCCCTGAAACTAATTGAACATGATTTGGGGTCATGTCGAAGTCAGCATGTAAAAGCTGTATGTATGTATGTTTACAGTTCATATCAAAGCCAACTTACCAAATCTTTAAGCACACTTCATGAAAATATCAGACTACACTTTTATATTGTAAAAATAAAGTTTGAAAGTTTGATCTATACATTGGAAATTTCAGGGAAATTTAAAACTTGCTGATTCTTATAGACCTATATTGTACTAGTGTAGAGACCTCAGAATGTGAAGAAATTAAACATAATTAATGCTGTTTAACTTCTCTTGACAGGTGGGCCAGGATTAATAGATCCATGTGAAAAGAAGCCTGTGGACACCCTAACCGCTATGGGAGAACAACAAAGAGAGGATATTACCTCAAGTGCCCAAGTACAAGCTCTTGAATTATACAAAAACTATCAAGCTGATTTAGACATTAAGAAATATGATCGAAAACTGCCAGGTGGTTTGCAATTTTAATAAGAGAAATGACTGCTCAGAAATTTTTTTTTAAAAATTAACTTGTCATGATGGTGAGTGCTCTGAAGACAAAGGTACATCTGAAATGTTTAAATGAAACATTTAGACGATATTTCAGGACTTTTTTGTGATTTTGATATTAATTTTAAACAAATACCTTGTCTTCAGTGCTTGATGATGCACATATTAATTTTCATACTTCTAGAGAGTGCATTATAGAATATTAATGATTTCGATTATTTAATGATAGGACATGTCAGCCATCACAAAATGTTTGGGACTTTTTTCTGCTCTTTAAGATCATGTTCAAATCAGGGTTTGGATTGATCTCTAATTCATTTGTATGATGAGATCTACTATTCTGGCTGGTAAATTTTTGAAATGCTCTTTCTTTATTTCTACGTAGTTTGCCTTGAGGCTGCTGGCATTCCGTCAGATCCATAAAGTACTGGGCATGGACCCTCTGCCACAGATAAACCCGCGCTTCAATGTCCGCAACAGCCGCAAGCGCCGCCGTGACAACAGTGATGGTACAGACAGCTTTGAGGGTGAAGGCAAAAAGGACAAGAAGGATTATGATAGTTTCTAAGCTTCTCTGTAACTAATTAAAGTTATCTACACATAAAATGTACTAACATGTTGTATGCGCAGTCTCTTGTGCATTGGCTAAGTCCATTGTTTTTTATTTGAGTGTTTTTTGTTTGTTTGTTATTCAAATTCCTAAGATGTACCAGTGTTACTGCAGCTTCACACTGTATTACACGAGAAAAAATGTCAATTTGTTAGCTGCTTTAATTGTAGATTTATTGGGTTGGGTTGTGACTTCTGTACTAGAAAAATCCGTTTTTAACTAATGTGCTTCTAAAACAGAAGTGTTGATGGCTGTGGCCTCTTAAGCCTCTGCTGCTGCTCTCCCTGAGCTGTGTTCTTGTTTAATTGTAAGGTTGAGTTCACAGGATCAAAAATGGAGCCAGCTTTGCATTGTGTATCAGGAGGAAAGGCAGTGATAAATGTAAATGCCTTTATTCATCTGTATAGGTGCATTCTGAGTCAACTGTGCTGTTGTGATTGTGAAGCATTTATTTAGCCAGCTTAGTTTTCAAAGTTTTTCTTTTGAAAAAAGAATATCTGTGCTTAATGCAAGTAATGTTTAATGCTGTGGTCGTTTTGCCTCAATGCTAGGCTACACTTAACATAAAATACCTGTGAGGCATTGCACAAAATTTAAAAAAGAACTCTACCTGTTGATAGATTTTGTTAATAGCGAAGTTGTCATCCCTAAATGTCAGTGTTGTCTTTTCACTTTTAAATCAATCAAAGTATCTGTACAATCCTTAATAGATAAAAACACTTTGGTTTATGGAAACATGGCCATGTTCACATTGTTGTTTTTTTTTTAACCCTTGCTTTTAAAATTTTGTTTTCCTGGTTGATAAAGAATTTTATTGGCATGCTTGCTATTAAACTTGGTTAGGTGCTAAGTTCAATGAAAACAACAAAAATCATGAGGATGGGGATGGGAGGGATAACAATGTAATTGCCCTGCAGTGTAGGTTGTGTTGTGAATGCTTGTTGTGTTGGGCACTCTGCTTTATGATAACAATAGCAGAATAAAAACATTTCCAGATTAAGCAGTTGTTTATTGAGCAACTTGGTTTTCCTCATGGTTTACAATGTAAACCAGGGTTTGCTTGTAGCCTAATTTCCAAGCTACTCCCTGTGTATAATAACCCTAATCTGACACCTCAATAAACTCTTCAGTCTCCTTTTTGAGTTGTAGCCTGAAGGTTTCGGTTGCACTTTGGAACCATCATCATTAAAAAAGAGAAAATGGAACAGATGATTTGGAATAATATAATAATATATAATAATATATTGTGCCAGGAAAGTATACTTGCTTTATGGGCAGGTGCTTTCTTGTGCTCTGAAACTTTTTTCCAGAGAAGTTCTTGCCCAGTGATACTTCGACATGGAGACTAAAGGAGCAGAGCTGACCTTTTGATAAGTAGACGCAGTGTCATTTCTAATGTCTCTACCAAACATCCTACATGAAAAACAAAAGGCTGCATCTCCAGATGCAAAATATCCCAAACAGGAAAAGCTTACAAACCAGTTTAAATTAAAAGACTGTTTTTTTAACCCAAAGCTGTGCAGGGGACACTGGGACAACTACCTGTTTTAGGCCACATTGGTTTTACCTCAAGTCACCAGTGTTTCCCTCTACATTATGACCAGTACTTTTCGCCCTGTACCCCTGTCTAATGTTCTCTGCTGCCACTGTGTTCATCTCTCCCTCAGTTTCCTCTTCATGACGCTCCTGTCTTTGGCCTGTCTCTTGCTGGTCCTTCTCCACTCTCTCACTTTGCCTTGCCTCAGTGTTCATCCTGCTCCATCTCTCCTCCACCTCCATCTGCACTCCCGCTCCGTTTTCTCTGAGCAACATTCTGAAAGTTACATCTAATTTGAAACTATCCTCAGCACATTTACTTGTGTCAGGAACTTATTGTTACCAGACCTGCAGTTAGTCTGCAGTATTCAACTTGTTCATGAATGGACTTTCCAGGACATTAGAGTCAGGTCTCAAGAAAACCCCTGTCAAGTCTATTTGTTCATGCAGAAGTGTTGTTCAGTGTTGAATCAGTAACAGCTAGCCAACATTTGGTGTAAGTTTACACTAATCTTTGAAACTCATTGAGTTTACTTGCAAAAACTAAACTTAATTACAGTCATTTTTAGTCCATAGGTAATAAGCACACATAGTTACTACAATTTCCTAGTATCATCCTTCTCTAGAACTCATGAATTAAATGATTAATTTGTTATCATAAAAATTGATTTATCCAATGTCAGGCCTTTTAGCCTGATGTTAACACAGTTACTTAAACTTGACAAAGGTTTCCCTGCGACCTGATGCCTTCTCATCTGATGTCTGACCTGACTGCTAAGTTAGGATGTAATAAACACAATAATCTAGTTTGTTTACCAAGAATCACCTCTGTCAAACTCCTCTCTCCTTTGTGCTTCCTTCCTTCTGCTAAATCCAAAGTGTTTTCTGATGTTTATCTACAGGAGCCAATAATCAATCCATCCATCCATCTATCTTCTTCCACTTATCTGGGGTCGCGGGGACAGCAGCCAAAGCAGGGAAGCCCAGACTTCCCTCACCGCGGCTACTTTGTCCAGCTTCTTCTAGGGGATCCCGAGACGTTCCCAGTCCAGCCGAGAGACAGTCTCTCCAGCGTGTCCTGGGTCTGCCCGGGGTCTCCTGCCGGTGGGACATGCCCTGAACACCTCACCAGGGAGGCGTCTGGGAGGCATCCAAATAGATGCCCGAGCCACCTCATCTGGCTCTTCTCAATGCGGAGGAGCAGCGGTTCTACTCCAAGCTCCTCCTGGATGACCGAGCTTCTCACCCTATCTCTAAGGGAGAGCCCAGCCACCCTACAGTGGAAGCTCATTTCGGCCGCTTGTACCCGTGATCTTGTTCTTTCGGTCTCTACCCAAAGCTCATGACCATAGGTGAGGGTAGTAATGAAGATCGACCTGTAAATAGAGAGCTTTGCCTTTCAGCACAGCTCCCTCTTCACCACAACAGATTTCAATTTCAATTTCAATTTTATTTATATAGCGTCAAATCAAGTTGGCTCAAGACACTTTACATATGGAGCAGGTCTAGACCACACTCTATAAATACATTAATATTTTAGATTTATAGGAACCCAA
>JAPZDZ010000022.1:5698963-5709438 GCA_029783805.1 Acanthurus tennentii
TTCCAAAAGGCACCTTTCTTTGCATGACAAAAATGATTCCTTGTATAAAAGTAAAACTCAAAAATGAATATCATTGGTGTATTGGCTATCTTGACTAAGTTAAACATAGCTGATGCTGAGGTAAGCATGTTTGCTAACTGTCCATATGTGCCATGTGGTGCCATCTTGTTTGAAGTTTTTATAACCAAATGTAATTACAAAGGGTACAGCTGTGGGTGTGTTGGTCGCCATACTGTCATTTGAGGTATTAACGCGAGCCGCACACCCAATGCATAATATAGTTACTACTGAGTTTCCCCAATGTTAATACGGCAAAAAAAAGAAAAGAAAGAAAAAAAGAAAAAATAATGATTGTTTACGAGTCCCAAAACATGAGTCCGAGTCGAGTCGAGTCTGAAGTCTTTTGAGCAGGAGTCCAAGTCAAGTCTGAAGTCTCTCTGTGTGCGACTTAAGTGCGACTCCAGTCTGAGTTGCAAACTTGAGTCCCCATCTCTGGTCGAGTGTTTATACCAACAAAGTCACCTGTGACCCCTGATGACCCCGGTTAGCCTATATCTTCTGGTGACATCAGAGGATCTGTTCCTTTTCATCTTCTCGCTTTGCAGGTAGGCTACATGTCACCAAGCTAGCTGGAGCTAAGGACCAATTATTGCTGTTCGTTGCTGGTAGGCTTGTGACTTCTTGTCGGAGCTGCGAGCTGCTCGCCCTCCAGAGGCTGCAACAAACTACAACGGTGAGAAGTTAGTTGCGGTTTGCCGCGGACACTCCTGCCTCGGATCATCATCCTCGATTGGCTAAGTACCAAAGGTTTTCTTATTACATATTGTTTGGTACAACCTGTTGTACTCGCTTTTGGTTGTATTTTCATTCTGTGTTGGTGAAGGTAGTGTACTCGCTCCCTCTTCAGGCATTTGTTCTACTCTTTATTATTTCATTACATGCATTAGCTGTTAGCATTGTGACCGCTTGCCCTATCTTACTGACTGATCGGTGCACCATGGTGTATCCGCTTTTCGTTGTACTTTGTTGGTGCAGGCAGTGTGTGCGCTCCCACTCCCGGCATAGGTACGTATTAGTTCTTTTGTGTCTGCAACACTGAGCTATGTTTGCCTTTGTTTGATAGTTGTTGCCTGCGTTTTCGCTCGGCCTTCTTTTGTTTTCGTTTATAGGTGCCAACTCTACCCATAGCTGGTGAAGGCAGTGCTCTCGCTCCCGCTACCAGCAAAGATGTGACTTTGTGGAAGTTGAAGTTGGTAGCAGCGTTTCCGCTGGGGCTAACTAGTCTGTTTTTCTTGCAACACTTGTTGGTGAAGGCTGTGTTTTCACTCCGTCTCCCAGTGTCTGTTGTTATCTCTGTGTGATTTTTTTGCTTGTTGTTAACATGTTGGTGACCGCTCTTGCTCGGCCTGTATGGCTTCTCTGCATCCTGTAGATGGCCATAATATGTGTCCCTTCATGCCTTGGTCTCGAGCATCTGAGGGAGGGTCTTTTAGAAGATCCCTGCATGAACTGCAATTTCATGCCTCGGGCAGTGAGGGCTGCCAGACTGGCTGAGGTGGAACAACTGTTGGACCTTGTTCCGTCACCTGAACAGTTGACCTCAGCCTAGTGACTGATTCCAGCTCAGTCTGGCCGATCTAACCCACCTGACCCACTTCCAGGAAGAAGGTTAAGGAGTCCGGGCTTGCCTCCAAGGTGGACCAATTAACAGAGGAGATTAATCAAATGAAATCCCTCTTCCTGGCCTTCCAGTCTGGTGCAGGGGAGCTGGGTGCTGCTGCTCCTCCGGCAGCCATCTTGGAGCTGCAGGAAGATGTGCTCTCCATGGCAGCGTTGGCCACTGAGTTCGCTGAATATGAGGTGGATGTGGTTCCACTCTTGTCCACTCTCGTCCAGGCTTGCCGCAAGGTTTGGCTGGCACAATCTTCTCTCACTGAGGAGGAGAACCCTCTGCAGTGTTGCAGTGGAACTGGGGGAGCTGTTTGGATCTGCAGTGCTAGAGGCACTTGAACGCACAGTCTAAGCCAGACTGACTCAACAGCAGCTGTCTGGGCTTCACAGGAGTGTGCCTCCTCCTAGCGGGCCTAGGGGTTCTTCAGCTGCCCCCAAGCACCACTCTCATCCACAGGCTTACCCCAGTGGCTACCTCAGGTCTCAGCGCCCACGTCCACAGCCTGCTCAGCAGGTAGCACAGACCTTTTGGGCCCCTGGGCAACCTCGGGCCTCATATGCTCTCCGCCGTACCCTCAGAGCCTCTAGTGGCCGGGGGACCCAGCACTGAGGCCTTGGGGCTGTCAGCTATTTTTCCCAGCAGCAGCTCAGCTATTGGGCTGCTTCCACCAGGGACCCTTGGGTGCTTTCCACTTTGACCCTTGGGTACAAACTTCAGTTCCGGCGCCGGCCCCCAGCCTTTGGCCCATCATATGCAACCCGGCAAAAGCCCAAGCCCTCAACCAAGAGTTGTCCGTCTTCCTGGACAAGGGTGCAATCGAGCTGGTAGATCCCCTGTCACAACCCGGGGGGTTCTACTCGACTTACTTTCTTGTAACAAAGAGGGATGGTGGACTTCACCCTATCTTGGACTTGAGGAGACTCAACAGGTTCCTTAAGGTCCTTAGGTTCCACATGCTCAGCACTGCAGAGGTTCTGCGCACGGTTTCCAGATGGGAGTGGTTTACATCAATAGATCTGAAGGATGCCTACTTTCATGTCCCCATAGCACCACACCACAGACAGTTTCTCAGGTTTGCTTTTCAAAGGTGTCATTTCCAGTTCAGGGTGCTCCAGTTCGACCTCTCCCTTTCCCCACGGGTGTTTACCAGGTGTGTGATGGCAGCCCTCTCACCCCTGCAGTCACAGGGCATGAAGATCCTGCGATATCTAGATGATTGGCTCATCTGTGCGTCATCCAAGTTTCAGGTGGCCCTGGACACCACACGTCTTCTCTCCCATGTGACCCAACTGGGTCTCAGGGTGAATTTCACAAAGTGTTGCCTGGTTCCCTGACAGAGCACACTTTTTCTTGGGATGACTCTCGATGCAGTCGCCATAAAGGCCTGTCCGTCGCCGCAGCGGGTGGACGACATCCTCCGCCTCCTTCCCCTCTTTCAAGGGGGGGGGGGGGCCAGATGGTTGCGCTATGTGAAGTTTTTGTGCCTCCTAGGGAAACTGACGGCTGCCGCCACTGTGGTTTCTTTAGGGCTGCTGTTGCTACATCCCCTTTTTAGAGGTGGCTGAACAGCTTTCATTTGGATGCCAAGTTACATCAGCGCAGGAGACTCATGGTGTCACACTGTTGCCACCTTGCTCTGGCTCCATGGAGAGAGAGATTGTTTCTCCTTCAGGGCATGCCCATGGGTTCCACTGCATTCCGTTGGGAGGCCATCACAACAGATGCCTCCCTCTCCGGGTGGGGCGCGGTGTGGCAGAACCGGACAGCTCAGGGGCTGTGGCCTGCTCAGGACTGCTCAGAGCATTTCAATGTTCAGGAGCTGTGGGCTGTCTACATGGCCCTGCAGTGTTTTCTTCCTTTCCTGAGAGGTTGGCATGTGCTTGTACATTCAGACAATGTCTCAACCATCTCTCACATAAATCACCAGGGGGGCACCAGGTCTGCACAACTGTTGCAAGCATCTCGGAACCTCCTGTTGTGGGCAGCACCACGCCTGGCCAGCCTGAGAGTGATGTATTTGCCCAGGGATCAGAACCAGGCTACAGACTTGCTCTCCCATCTTAAGCCTCTGCCAGGGGAGTGGCAGCTTCATCCAGAGGTGGTGCCCAATAGCTGGGACATATTCGGCAAAGCAGAGGTAGATCTGTTTGCCACAGCGGAGTTGACTCATTGCCCCCTCTGGTTCTCCCTGACAGAGGAGAGCAGCCCTCTGGGCCAGGATGCTCTTGCCCACGATTGGCCAGAGGGTCTCCTCTATGCGTTTCCAACAATCCCTCTGATTTTTCCAAAACTACAGAGGGTACTCCAGCAGGGTTACAGGCTGCTGTTGGTAGCCCCCTTCGCCTCCCCTCTTCAGTGGGTTGGGCCCTGCAGCTATGGGTCTGGCCGCTGCAGTGCCCAACCCACTGCTGACAAAGTGTTCAGATGTTGTCTGCAATACCATACTAAATGCCAGGGTGCCTTCTACCCCGCTGCAGTTTGAAAATAGGTAGCAGCTGTTTACTGCATGGTGTTCAGACAGGGGTGAGGACCCTGTGCACTGTTCATTTCCAAAGATTCTGGAGTTCCTCCAGTCACTCTTGGACAATGGCAGGTCCCCTGCTTCTCTGAGGGTATACGTGGCAGCCATTTCCTCTCGACATGCTCAGGTGGATAATGACACAGTGGGGTGCCACAGACTGGTGTCCCTCTTTCTGAAGGGCACGTTGTGGTTATGACCCCCACGAGCACAGCGTGCCCCCAGCATGGGATCTGCACCTGGTGCTTGATGTTTTGTGTCTGCCTCCCTTTGAACCCCTGGCTCACGCAGAGCTGAAGTGGGTCTCTGCTCAGACTGCCTTTCTCCTTGCCGTTGCTTCAGCCAAGGTTGTCGGGAAGCTACATGCCCTGTCCGTGAGTGACTCATGTCTGCGGTGGAATTCAGATGGCTCGGGGGTTACCCTGTGGCCGAATACAGCTTTTCTCCCGAAGGTTCTGTCATCGCCGAACCTCAACCTTCCTATTCACGTGGCACAATTTATCCCCCCAGAAGGGGAGGACAGGTTGGGACTGCTTTGTCCTGTGCAGGCTCTGAGAATTTATGTAACTGCGACCGCAAGTATAAGACGGTCAGACCAGCTTTTCCTCTGCTATGGTGGAAAGGCTGTGCTCTTTCCAAACAGCGACTGTCTCACTGGATTGTGGATGTCATCACCCACGCTTAAAAAAGAGGTGGTCACCATCCGGGGGTGAGGTGCCACTCTACTACAGTGGTCTCTACATCATGGGTGGCCCTGTGTGGCGTACCCCTGGAGGACATCTGTGAGGCAGCATCATGGGCCTCACCTAGTACCTTTTACAGATTATACATGGTGAATGTTGCCACTTTCCATCCATTGGGTGTGGTCCTGTTGCCCAACTTTGCTGTTTCCTCTAAATGAGGTATGAATTGGGATTCCTTGTGACTTCATTGTTATGGGTCATCCAGTGCTTGAAGCACCGCCTCTGGTGGTCAGTAAGGATGAAATAGAATGAAAGTTACGTCTGTAACTACAGTTCTATGATCCCTGGACGCTTAGTGAGAAGATTCTGCAGGAACAGATCCTCTGATGTCACCAGAAGATATTGGCTAACCAGGGTCATCGGGGGTCACAGGTGACTCTGTTTGTATAAACACTCGACCTGCGCATGCGAGAGATGGATACATTCAGTGCTTGAAGCACCGCCTCTGGCGGTCATCCAGGATTCATAGCACAGTGGTTAAAGACACAACTTTCGAAATGAAGAAAACATGCACCAATGGATTGTTATGATGACTTGTAAAGTGATTCACTTTGGTTCTTTGCATCCTACAGTATGCTGTTAGTTTTAAGTATATAGAGCTGATATATACAACAACGAGCCAAAAGACCCAATAATGCAGGCTTTGTTTCAAACTAAATATTAAGCAGTTCACTTCATTAGCCAAAAAACCTTCCTGTTTATAGCTTCTGTCTTCAGAACCATAAATCAATGTAAACTGAATGTCACATTACAAAGCTTAAGTCTATAACAACTTTAAAAGCAGCAGAATTCTGGATGATTCATTTCTCCACTCTGTGCTGTAAGATGACAATGAATTAACCTAGATATACAAAATGAGAAGAGTAAAAAGGCAAGAGGGATAAAATAGTAATAATTTGTAGTGTCATGAACTAGTGGTATTGATTATAACCTTGATCTAAGAATAAAGAGACAGAATAAAACACTCATGTTTCAAATTATTGTGGTAATAGTGCAGCACCTCTTTAGCAATTCCATTTCTTTCCTTTCTTGTTTTGCCATAGCAGGTGTAGTATTGTGCCCAAATGCTGGTGTAAACTCACTATACAATGACAAATTTTATTAACTGTTCATTTTGTATGCCTTTGTACAATTATGGTCACTGACCCACTTTCGCTACAAAAGTTAAAGATAATGCTGGTGTGATAAAACCTGCACATAAATAGCTGTGGTCATGCATGTACACTTCTGGGTACAGACAGTCTGTGCTAAAAAGGGGCTCTTCTTTCTTTTTCTTCTTCCTCTTTTTTCTTCTCTTTCTTCTTCTCCTCCATTTTTGTAGCCTTCATCCTAGGAAAATTTGCCTTCAAATACATGAAAATAAACCAAACTTGACACATAGGGGCTGTCCTATGCTACATTTCTTTAGCTGCAAGTGAAAGCCAATAATCCTAATGGTGACAGATACAGCTTTACGACTTACACCATAATTTTGTACACTTAACAGTGGTACAAATTATGAGGTCTATCTCTCAGTTTTTATCAAAAACTGTAACACTAGTTGAACCTATCTCCTACACTTTTTTTCTTTTTTTGCTCAATTGACACCAGACTTGCTACAGGGCATCTACAGACTGTTCTACACAAACAATCTGCACAAATTTATGATTCACCAAAAACTGAGCATACATTACATTAAAATGTTTGACTGTAAACAGCGCTGAAAACATATATTTTCAAATTCATGCTAAGTAAATCTTCCAGGTTCATGAAAAAATTGACAACATTTTGCTGTCATGGTAGATTCAGTGTGTAAAATTTTTGAATTTTATCATTATTATTTTATTGAGCACCTAGGCGGTGCGAGACCCTATTGTGACTGTTGCGTTTGTTTCTTATAATCTATTATTAGGGCCCGAGCACCTAGGCGGTGCGAAGCCCTATTGTAATTGTACTTTTTGTTTCTTCTTATTATTATTATTGCCCAAGCACCGAAGGCGGTGCGAGGCCCTATTGTAACTGTTCCGTTTCTTCTAATTATTATTACGTCCAAACAAACCTTAATTTGACGCCCTAAACATGCTCAAAAACTCACCAAATTTGGCATGCACACCAGGACTGGCAAAAAATTTGATAAAATGAACAAACAGACCCCCTCACCCCAAAAATGTGCTCTCTAGCGCCACCTAGGCACACGTAAACGCCCACTGCTGCCCACAGGAATGTCATGGAAAGATGGGACAAGAGCCTAATTGTAGTACTAATCAAGACCTACAAATAACACGCTGACACTCCCAGGCCAGGGGTCGGCAACCTGCGGCTCCAGAGCCGCATGCAGTTTTTTCATCGCTCTGCTGCGGCTCCCGTTGTCTTTGGAAAATAAGTAATGAGAATTTAATTTAAATTTATTTCATTTTATTTCGTTTATTTTTTAAATGTTATTCTAAATTTAAAGATTATGGTGCTCTTGTGACATTAAAATAAAACATGATTATTTTCTGTCTTGTTTTTCTTGTTTTGTCGCTCTAAATATGCATCACAACCGCAACACATACGACACCCGCAGGTGCGCAATTCATTGAGCTTTTCAAACCCCGGTAGGCCAACCATGAACAGTTCTATGAAAATAAAAGTTTCTGAAGAAAACAGAAGGTTTACCAGACAGCAAATTAAATACATTGATTCAGCCGAGGCGTACTAAATCGCCAGCGTCTTTTTTTCGGAGTTCAAAATGTTTGAAATGTTTTTGTTGCATGCAGAAAAAAAATCATCCTTCTCTTCATCCTTTCTCTCCTCACTCTTTCCTTATTCCCCCCTCCCCCTCCTACACACACACATAGTATAAAAGCCTGAGTACCTGAAACACTTAAAACTAAAACTGTGATAACTCAGAAATGGTACAAGATAGCAAAAACATGTAACACAAGTTTTAGAGATCAAAGTCTTGTGACTCATTTAAAATTTGAGCAGAGTCTGAAGCTATAACTATGTTTGATTGGTCTACACTCAAACAGGTGTGGGTCTTCTTGGCCTGTCAGTTGAAATAAACTAGCATTTCTCTGTGTGTGGCTGCAGTTTATTCTTAAAGGCTATCCCCACAGCTGCCAGCATACATGTTAATCAAACTTTGATTGGGGCACTTGAGGTCAAATAAATGTTGATCTGTCATTTGAAAGGAATAGACAATTAGTGTCTGTCTGTAGATAGTTCTCATGACTTGACAATGCACATCAATGAAATGTTGACTAGCTCATATGGGTAATGCGTCTGACATTCTGAAATAAAATCTCACACCATCTGAACCTCAATGAACATTCATTTTGATGTCACTGCTGTGAGCAACACACACATATTTCACCCTGAATAAACTTCTTATGCTCACAGTTGAAATGTCCATCACACACTACTGTAAAACTTCTGACCTCTCCAGCAACACAACGTTTTAATTATTTCCTTTTGCCCTGTGTTTATCCCAGCTGATTAAAAGACAGTAAAAGCGCTGTTTGTGTTGGTACTGTATAGGATATGTGTAGCTCAGTTGGTTGCGCAGGTGTCCCGTAAACGACAGACGCAAGTTCAATTCCTGCTTTTACTTTTGCTGCGTGGTAACCCCCGCCACCACCCCATCAGCCTCAAAAACTAATTTAAGGTCAAAAGACGAAGAAATATTTAAAAATAAATGAAAAGGTTTTAAAAAAAAGTGATCATTGATATTATTTGGCCCATGGAAATGTATATTGGCATATTACGTCACAGTTCCCGGAACTACATAAAAATTAAAAAACTGGGCACAAATTCAGTCTTAAGTATATTGATCTGCCCAAACAATAAATTTTCCTGAATAAATGTCTCCATTTCTAGATAATCTTTCTCCAAAAATTTTTATTACAAGCTCTGGAGTCAGCGCCAACAGGATAATTTGCTCTTTTTAGTGTCGATAGCCAGTCACACTACAGCCTTCTGCTCCAGCAGTACTTTAAACACATTGTCTATTATCACATTGTCTTATTTTATACAGTCTATGACTTTTTCCGTATAAAAGCCTTTAGTAATACCAGCCTCAATATAGTATGGGCATCCCTTTTGTCATTGTGCCACCATCTTTCACTTTCTGTCATTGACCATCACTGCTACCTCTGTAACTCCTGCACTACCAAGGAATTTGGCAACGTCACAGGTTACAGCAATGAAAGCTGGCGTAATCTGTGCTAGGATATACATAAGGGAACACGGTTTTTTAATTTTTTCAATTAAAAGTACTTTAAAATGGCAGTAAAGGCCTTCAAGTTCTTTTCTTCATCAGTTCTCCAAACTCAGCTGAGTGAGCTGCAGGTTTAGATCACATCAACACATTTCAAGTACAGAAGCTCCTCTGTTTATCACATTTAAATTCTATTCTAAACTATTTTATGGCGTGTGTTTAAGCGGTTGGAAAACTGTCATGGCGTCATGCACGGAAGACAGATTCTCAGAGACGGATGCGGTGATGCATTCAAAGACGCTCAGTGAAAAACACATGGGGAGACAGATGCAGAAATGAACAGAAATATTAAAAAAAGAGATTGAAATAACGGTGTTTTGTCAACAATAAAGCAAGTTAACCTGTTCATATATTAATCTTAAGTGACAATGAATAAAATAAATCTATTTATAGGACACTACATAAGTTTAAGACAGTCATAGAAGCCAGTTTTCATAGAAAACATGATATTTCCTTTCACCAGCAGAAAATGCTTAGAGTATGACTGATAATTGACATGTACATGTCTTCAGGCTGAAAGTCTTATCAAATGTGTTGATTTTGAAGCAGATTGTTCTTTTTACAAAGAAGTTAGAGCTATTTTTTGCCTCCTGGCAAAACATGTAAATTCGACAGCCTGCCACGATCACACCGCTCAAAAGCCCCACACATCCTTGCAAACTTATCAATGGGCGGCAGGGTGCGAGTGCCCATTCAATGCTGCTTGCAGCTTTAATATAAGTTTACCACTGTGTGTGTGTGCATACCTCTCAGGTTAGTACTGGTGTAGTTTACGAGCAGGTTAGCTGCAGGCTCTCTAGCAACAGCCCCTCCGACATACCAGTTGACATTTGGGTTCCAACTGTTACTGTAGCCACACAGGTGATGCTCCTCAAAATTACATTCTGGTAAAGGGACAAACAAAGACAATCGTTATGCCTTACGCAGTTGTACTTCATATATATATAAGAAGTGTCAAATGAGACCACATGTTTTAACATTAACACTTACCTATGCAGTAACCAGGAACAATGTGAATTTCAAAGATGGCAACGCTGTTCCCTGAACCACGTTCAGGTTGACCCTCCAGCAAAACCTGTGGAAGAAAAAATAGAGCAGTGTCACATCACAAAAACATGTCCCTTCACTCGTCTTTAAAACTAACTTACAAATGTATGGGTTTATATCAATTCTCAAGTGGATGACCCTTCCAGTCAGAGCTATGAGAACACTGGCCGACAAATTGTAATGCTATAGATATAAACACATGTCTGCAGTCATACTTCAAGATTAAAAAAAAAAACTATATTTTATATAAATATA
>JAPZDZ010000022.1:5725698-5738340 GCA_029783805.1 Acanthurus tennentii
CTACTCGCATAGTCCAGTTGACTTGCTTTTGACTTTTCAACTTAACCATGACCTGGATGAATGAGAATCTACACAGAAATACTAGTAAGCATTCACCCATTCACTCAGGCATGAATACAGGATATTGCAGGTGGCTTTTCTACACAATGCCAACCATCACAGCTTTATACATGTTTTTACACACTGATGGAATGTCAATGGGCACAAACTGGGCCCAAGATATTTTGATGTGCAGACTGAAAGAGTCAGGGATTGAACCACCAACTTTTAAGTAGGTAAACCTGCCCTACTAACTAAACTACAGCAGCCCCCAGCACCTTATTTACACAGTAGAACAAGAAACAGCAAATTGTTCATATAAATGGAGAGAGACAAGACTGAAGTTAATTGTATTATTGTCATATGTAATCTAATTGAGTAAATAAATCAAACAAACATTGGCAAAGTACTGGAGGAAGGTTTTTCCTCTGCATGAAGCAAGATGCTGTCAGCTTTTGTTATAGAATTCCAGCAATTATTTAAAAAAACAGATTTGTCTTTGCTATTAAACTTAAGAAACCTGTATAATACAAAATTTTGAGTTTATCACACTTGCTTGATTGGTACTATACATGGGTAACTCTTAAAAGAGAAAATAAGGAAGTGAGAGGACTTTCATCACCAGCCCAATAAAGAAACAATGTGTTTTATTCAATTTTACCACTTGGCCAAGGGAGTTAGTAGACTGATGGAGCATGCTACTTGTTCCATGTTTAGACCTGCTGATTCTTTAGTTTTCTCAAAGAGAATCATCCAGGCACTTAACATTTCACCAAATGTTTATGTTTGAGGGATGAGGAAAAACCTTTGTATAAAATGAATTAAGTTTCAGATTGCACCATGAATCCTGTTTTCAATTAATCCGAGTCTACCCATTCAGCAGACCCCTAGTAAACTAGAATAGTGTAATTTTAAGACTGTAACAATTTGATTTTAATTCAATTTTTATTAAGAATATATATCAGACTTTTGAATAACCTGTGTGTCCCCTGTTTAAGGCAATATAATACCTTTTCAGTCTAAGCATTTTTATGCTCCTTTTTATTACGTACAACATTAGAGGGAAGCAGATTGAAACATAAAATACAGCTTTTATGATTTCTGGCCAGTAAACAGTTGACCTCACCACTGTGGTTCCCCCAAGTCAGCATAACACACTTTTTCCACAGAAGCTGTTAATCTCTTGTGTAACATTGCATAAAAAGGAAGTTCTAGGTTGTATTAAGTTTCAGCATGGGAGAGGCAAGAGACTGTGAAGCTTTCCTATTCCCTTACACTTACTCTTTTCAAGACTTGAATAATATTAAAGTACATCTGGGAGTTGTCTTTTTGCCTCAGTGTTGTGTGCAATTTAAAATTTCATCAGTGAATCTTATGAGGGATTCTTTTGATTAGAAAACACTAAACAACAGGATTTACACAGAAATAGAGATAAACTGCATGAAGAAAACTTCAGAAGCAAACATTATGTAGAACAAATGCTGAATCAGATAAATTAGTTGATGAACTCCATGCTGCACTGGTTTGTCCTAGATATTTTTGATGGCAAAACAAACCCTATGGTTTGGGAATTTTGGCTACATAGCCACATACCCCGCCCCTCTGACATATGTGTTTTGTGCTTTGTATACGTGTATTTCAGCTGACAGGGAACACAGCCAAACTAATGGCAAGAAACTGTCAACATCTACTGTAAAAAAACAATAAACAAAACAAAACAAAGAAATTTGAGTACTCACAAGTACACAGTCTACTGCTTTAAGATGGATTTCATTGGATTAAGTTTTTGTATGCTTTGTTTTTTAAAAGTGGTTGCACACAGAAGTCCAGGATACAGGGCAGTCCAGATTACTGGTTGGTCTCCAGGGCTAGCAACAAAAAAGCGGTCACATATTTTCGAAAGCTGAGAAGTGGCATACCAATAAAATGTTTTAATGTCTTTCCAAAACCCAACAAAGACAACAATGCATACCAACGACAGCAACAATATATCATAAATATATATTCATTGTTAGTAGTAGTTGTAGTATTAGTATAAGTAATATTGCTGTCGTTGATGTTGTTAATGTAGTTAAAAATATGTAGACATACCCTCGTCAAATAAACAATGGAATTTAAAAAAAAAAATCAAGGTTGTGTATTATAGACTATCCAACAGTTTACAAAATACTGCAACACATAACAACCGCAAGTTGAAAAATCTTACAAGTATTCCAATGAAAGAAGGGTCAGTTTATTATCTACTTTGCTTTACAGGACTTACAATTTTGGAACTTGGGGATACGGTTTTTTTTTCTGAAATCACGTATTTTAATATTTTCCTGAGACGATATATCTATGACGATATTTGCGCAGATGGCTTTCCATACACACACTCTTGAGCTTAAGGAACGAGGAGTGCACCAAAACCTCTGGTTCTCTGTCTGTATTAACCATTTAATGCCTAAACCGAAATATTTCGAAGTGTACCACGCAGTCTTGAAGCCACTGGTCCACAGAGTCTATAGATAAACCCGCGGCGGCCCATATGGCCCCCCCACGCTTCCGTAGTATTTTTTTTTCTCAACCGGAAAAACTTTTTGACCATGTGACGTTAGAGTGCCATAAAATGGCGGAGTCGGAAGAGGAGGTGGACGTCTTGGTCCAGAGAGTTGTTAAAGACATCACTAACGCCTTTAAAAGAAATCCCAACATGTAAGTAGGTTATAGATGACTATGAACAAAAAAGAGAGAATGCAGCGGCGTCCGTCACGTGCAGTGATATTAAGTCGAACAACAACTTGAAACGAGCTTTTCAACTGTTTGGGCTTGGACTATAACATGGAATTAGAACGGTCCGGGGAAAGTTGACATTTGATATAGCTAGCTTAGCTGGTAATGTATTTTGTTGAATAAGCTAGGTGTTTAACATATTGAGGATACATTTTCTTTGACATGCGAAACACGTTGGGCCATTCATGATGCATTCCATCCACTGAGAAATTTACGAGTGTTTTGTATTTTTTTGTTCGAAATTTGGTAAGCAACCTTTTTCCCGTCGTTTCATGTCATGGATGTGCCCCTATCTCTTCAGCTGAGGTCACGTTAAACCAACGTCTGACTGTCATGGTTAACGAACGCTCAATTGAGCTAATGTTTCATAGCTAACTTATTTGTTCCACGAATTATAATGTGACAAGCAAAGCAATACTTTAAGGTAGCAATACCTAAAGAATAGCGTGAACCAAAAGCAGTGCAGTGCTTACATAGTTGGGTACATTGCTATAAAATATTTCCATTGGCTACTGAAAAGAGTCATGATACTGTGTATGACAAGATAACATTAACCAAAGATACACCAGTGACTTACCTTTTGTATTTAAATATCAAGTTTTCTGGTATTCACATATAAACATTCTTGAACATAGTGAATTTAGTTAAAAAATAAAAGAAGCAACATTCACACGCTAATGCAAGGTGAATACTCCACAAAGTGCCAACCTGTTTATCAAAAACTTAGACTCATACATTCACATACTGCTGGCACAACCACCAGGAGCAGTTTGAAGTTCAGTAACCTACCTTGAAAAGCCTGAAGGAGAAGGAGAAGGAACCATTGACCTTTTGGTTAAGTAGATGATCTGCTCTACCTCTTAAGCTACAGCCATCCCGGTAGGTATTAGAAAATATATAGTTGCACTAAACCATCTTTTCATGGCTATTGGTATACAGCAGCCACCAGACCAAAGAGAATGTAATCTTTAACCTTATTTCACTTCACAAATAAATAAATGCCACTATTGTTATGTAGGAAATGGTTCTGTTGGAATAAAAAGTAAGAAATACTTCATGTATTCCCTAAGTCTTCTTGTCTGCCACCCTTTGCGGTCCCATTTACTTTCTGCAAGGATCTGTCACTTATGCTCGGCAATATCTTTAAAATTAAGGGAGGTGGTGTAAAGACTTGAGCCTCAAACACCCTTAGTGGACTTAAGACCAGTGACTTTATTGTACTACAAGGAACTTTGAACTAGTAATGAAAAAAGTCCTAATTTAACACGGATGCTTAAATATGACCTACATTTGGAAACCCCACCATACGCAAGAAGATGGCCTATCTCTACATTGTGAGTAGTTATTGTATTTATTCTTAATACTTGTCACTGGGTTGATTTCCAAAAACTAAAACTAATTTCATTTTTAGGGTGGACTTATTAGAAAAAAATCAAGGTGTCACATCCTGAGAAAAGATGCTGCTCTGTAGTCTGGTTGCACAGTAGCCAAGGCAATTTTATTTATATAGCACCATTCAGACACAAGGCAATTCACAGTGCTTCACAGGGCATAAGAAAAGAATTACAGTAAAAACAAATCAAATAAAACAGAAAACAAAGCAGATAAAATAGCAGTTAAGAATACATAAAAAGAGAATAAAAATAGTAAGAGCTTTATTAAAAATAAGTAAAATATGTTTGCTATCTAGTGGAAAGCCATAGGAAATACAAAAAGGAAATGTTGTGAGGCCTGATTTAAAAGAATGTAGCGTTTCAGCAGTCTTAAAGTGTTCAGGAAGTTTGTTCTACAAGTGAGGAGTGTAGTGAATAAAATCTGCTTCACCTTGTTTACTTCTAGCTCTGGGAACACTGAGTAAACCTCCTTCTGAGGACCTAAGGGGTCTGGATGTTTCATATTGTTTAAGCATATCAAAAATGTATTTGGGCCCTAGACCCTACAATGCTTTGTAGACTAGCAGTAAGATTTTGAAGTCGATTCTTTGGCACACAGGTAGCCAGTGCAGTGATTTAAGCACAGGTGTGTTCCACCTTCTTTGTGTTGGTGAGGACTCTTGCTGCAGCATTCTGGATGAGCTGCAACTGTCTGACTGATTTTTGTCTAAGATGTGTAAACACACCGTTGCAATAATCCAGCCTATTAAAAACAAATGCATGAATAAGTTTTTCTGAATCTTGTTAAGTGAGAAATCCTTTAATTCTTGCAATATTTTTCAAGTGGTAGTAAGCTGACTTTATCATCCAAATGTGGTTGTTAAAGTTCATGTCAGAGTCCATAATTACTCAAAGATTTCTGCTTGGTTTGTTGTCTTGAGTGAGATTGAGTCATGGTAAGCACTAACTTCTTTATGTTCTTTTTTGGGGCCTAAGACTATCACTTCCGTCTTATCTGGGTTCAGTTGCAGGAAGTTCTGACACATCCACTCAGTGATTTCACTTATTCAACCAGGCGAAAATGATAGTTGCCAGACAGCAGCAGCGCAAAAGCCTCAAAACCCAACACAGTGTGCTAGCCTTGCTGCAAAGAATTGGTATTTTAAGAAAAAAGATATACACTCACGTTAATTATTTGGGTCACAGGGTTGTCGAACGCAGGATGTTGCTTCCTGGCCATAATGGAATGGTTTGGAATAAATATAAATACCATTAGACTCCTTGTTTATACCATAAACTCTAAGACTGATCAATTTGTGACCAAGATTATGTAAGACCTGTCTACCACAGCATAACATCATATGACACAATCTTGTGAGATTGCACTTACCACTGTATGGAGGGGCCATAGAATCATAGAAGTATTAGTTAAAAACCACCTCAAAAGCCCCAAAAATATAGTATTCCAAGAAGCACAGATTTGTTATGATTGACTGATATTATCCAACACAATCTATAACTTCATACAGAGCCAGTTGAATTGATCAAGAAAGCCTAGAAACAGATACTTTTTTTTTTTTTTTTTTAAACAAAAGGTCATTTCTGGTAAGGGAAGCCCCATGTTGTTGTGTTAGAACAATTCCTCCATGACCATAAACAAAAAGTAAACTCCATCAGCCCTCATTCTCAGTGTCTGTTCCCATAGTGATGAGATTGGTGTGATCCCGTGTCCAGAGGCTCGCTACAACCGTAGTCCCATTGTGTTGGTGAGGAACAAGCTGGGTATTGAGAGCTGGTGTGTTAAGTTCTTGCTGCCATATGTCCACAACAAGCTGCTGCTCTACCGCCAGCGCAAACAATGGCTGGACAGGGAGGGTAAGTGTGAACTCACATTATCACCTTCAAAGATATCCTCTCTGTAGAGTACAGTGATAACAGTAACAACAATAACAATTAAATATGTCCTCTAGACCAGGACATATCCAAACAGAGTACTCAAATCAGAGCATGCTCTTTTAACCTAACAGCTACAGCACAAGTAGGGTTGGTAATCCTAAGGAACCCACAGTTCCCTTCTATTCCATTTCATTTTTTTGTATAACTGGAAATCAATATTAATGATCTGCAACATTTGTTTAATTTAAAAGTCAAGAGCTTTAATCAGTAGATTAATTAATTTGAAAGCATCTTACAGTCTCCTGCCTGCCTTAGAATAGCAACAAATTGGGGAGAGTGCTCCACTGTGTTGTTATTAAGTCTCCAGCAGTGGAGAGCATCCTTTTCAGCTGCAGTAAACTCTGAGTGGGAGCAGAGTTATTGAGGTGAAACAGAAAGAACAAAGTTGTTTTCTTTATCTCTTAGTTGGTGTAACTTGTGTAATGCTGCTGTTAGTCAGCCAGTCTTAATTGTTACTGCTAGTCACTGCTCTACTATTACAACAGTTATAGTGACAGCTTAGAAAGTTCACAAATTATTAAATGTTTCACTCACAATGGTAGTAATTTACATAAAAAATGCTTGCAAAAGAGCAGTCTGCTGAGCTCATGGTTATTTTCACTCCAGCAAATGGGTCTTTCCCTCCTCCCTCAGCAGATTTGGCTCATATTGAGCCAGTCAAAACCATCCATCTGTCGTGGGGTAGGCTTGATACAATGACCAAAAAAGGTGTGTTTCCAGTCAAAAGTTAAAACATCACATGTATAACTTCTTTGATTTGCAGGTTAGGGAGTTGGGGAGAACCTTTCTTTATGAATGTGAACTTTGCCAATTTAAATTCTAATGATGTTTCTAGGCATTATTGTTATAGAATTTTCAGTCTTGTAAATAGATCTCTCCATGTCATAACAAAAAATATATTCTTGACTGTTTTTGACTCAGTGTCACAAAATATGTGTTTGACTTCTATGTAAATAATTTTAAAGTTGTGGTGTTACATGGGTCATATTGTGCAAGATCTGTTGTGCAAGTAAACACTTTTGACGTAGTGGTCTCTCGTGACTCTTAAGACTATTATCACTGCTTTGGATCATCAGCCAAAGAACTGCCAATTAAACTTCATGTTTAAAGCCAAGCTTTTGTATTTTTTTAATGTATTTTATTTTTTATTTTTTAACTGTGTTGTGCTACACAGATCAGCACAGCATAACAGCATTAAGGGCCACATAATATTAAAAAGTCTGGCATCAAAATTGTAACCCTCTGCCCATGAAGTTGAGTAAGTTAATATTTCATGTTTTTGTGTCCCTTAGCTTTAGTGGATGTCACCTGCACCCTGTTGCTGCTTAACCCGGATTTTACCACTGCATGGAATGTCAGGTACAGATTAATCCTGTCACAGCGGTTGACCACAACACAACTACAAAAATGTTACTTCTAACAAATGTAAGCTGTTCATTATCTAGGCTCTCAAAATTTTCCAGTATTTTTCAATAGAAGTCAACACAGCACTCAAATATAAGCATAGGAAGAATTTAGTGATGCACTATAGAAAAACTTACATTTTTGTTCATAAATATTTACACTGCTACACAATACTAATTGTTACTAAAAATTACTTGTTTGGTTTCAACTTCATGAAATCAAGAAGTCAAAATGTAGTTGGAGTTTAGACTTTCAGTTTAAATTTAATGGGTTTAACAAAAAGAAAAAAACAAAAAGATTAGGTAATTGAGTAGAAGCCTGTGCAGTTTTAACAAATACAACTAACTCCACCATGATAACCATGGCTGCGTTTTGAGGCCAAAAGTGCTGTGAAAATTACACATTTGTGTCCAAGTCATTCATTAAAAAAAAACAAAAAACAAAATAAAAACAAAGAAATTAAATTGAATAAAGCAGCCAGTGCAGTAGGATATCCTAAAATTCTTAAACCATGGACTTGTTCTTGTTAAAAAACACCGTCATGTCTACATGAAAAGGAAAAAGGCACATGCAAAGCCTCTTCACAATCAGCAGAGTAAACCCTCTCTGCTGGCACAGATGTTGTGGGGATGCACAGATAGTTCATAGCCAAGGGGGACAGTTTCTTGCACATGTTCTCATACAGTTTCCACCACAGAACTGGGTCTTGTGTGGGTGGGATGAAGTCTTCCTCCAGGCACCACTCCAGTTCTGACTGGACAGATGTGGCCAGGATGCTATAGTAAGGGTAGCGAAATCTTCCTTAAATTACTTTCTGCAGGTTGAGATGTCTGACACAGTTACATTTCCATTTGGACAAAAGTAGCTAGCTGTTTTTACGGACTGTTTTATTTGCTATTTTGAAAACATTCATTCATTCAAGAGTGAAAATTTTAAAAAAAGGTGGAAAAAAACAATTAGAACTTGAAAAAATTTTTTCAAGTCCTTAAAAAATATTTAGGCCCTCAGAAAAACTAGGTTGCATTGTTAAAACAATTAGATTACAAGCATTTGCTGAACAAATCTTTGTGAAAACAAGTGCATGAAGTTAAAGATAGCTGAAGGGTGAGTGTTAAAAAAATTGTCAGGTCTTTTGTGGTGAAGGAGTGAAAATAACCTTGCAAATAATGAAAGTTGAAGGGATCTCTTGGTGCTTTCTGGCCATCCCATAGAAACCCATAAGTCTTAGTAGCCAAACTAAAAGTACTGACAAATAGAAGACAAATTTGTATACAATATTAGAAGGAATTATGAATGTAATGTAGTGAACCTTTTTTAAATTAATAAAATCATTTTAGACAAAATGCGTACAATTTTAAAGCTGCTGACAATACTGGGGACTAGACACAAAAACCATACAGAGGCAAATTGATGAGCTAAATATTGTTTGAATTGAATTGATACATTGAATTGTATCGAAACCATGAAAACTGATACCTATTGTGTGTTTCAGAAAATGTTATGTCAGTTACACCCCTGACCATTATATTGGTGAGTGGTGATTTTAATGTAGTAAATGATGCCTTAGTTGACCACACTTGTCATCCTTTTTTTAGCTGATAAATCTTTCTCACGAACCTTCAAAGAATTACTAGAAATACCATCATTAACTGATGTATGATGTCCAATAAACATAAAATCAGGGGTATACATTTTATTCAAGGGCTTTTGACTCTTATTCTAAATTTATTTCCTTTTACTGTCAAATTATTTATTTGTTTGTTATTTATGACACACTTTATAACATTGTTACATCTGATCATGTTCAAGTTTCATTAACATACAACTTCTAACTCAAAACCATAATCTAAGAGATGCAGATGGTAAATTTGTCTCACTATAACAATCCAGCTTATTGACAAAGGTGGCAAACGAGATCAGAGTGGCATTGGTATGGCCAAAGATCTTTATTGTTTTGATTTTTCTATTCAGAAAATTAGTACAACAGAAGATGAGGCAAAAACTATACCAAAAGGGTTACTAGGTGCTATTAAACAAAAGAAATAATATAACCAAATGAGGACTTAAAAATACAAGAGTCATCTATTCATGAAATAAGTTAAACATGAAAATAAAAGCTACAATTTGGAGTCTTCAGCATTGTGTGTGTGTGTGTTTGCGTGTGTGTATATTTAAACTGAAATGCATTTTTTGGTCTCTGTTTCATATATAAAAGTTTAATTATTTATTTTTTACAAAAGTGCACTTATTAAGTTGGTCCCTCGTAAAATAAAATAAAAAATTTGTAATGACTTGAATAATGCACATAAATTTGGAGAGTAGTCCTGAGCTTAGAGGCTGAGCAGAGCAACTTTCAAGGAAGAGCCAGGTGGGTGGAGACAGTGCTGTGCACTGGAGTGAAGGACCATACTAGAAGTTCCTAATCTAGTGACATCAGAGTTTGGAAATTTTAGAAAAAGAAACTCTGAAAATTGAGTGTTCAGAGCTGAAACTGAAACTTCTGAAACTGCCCTCAGGGACTATTTCAACATAAGCCTATGATGTGACACTTTTGCACCATCTAACGTGACTATCCCACATTTTTACATTATTTATGTTTTAGAAGTAGGAAAAGCAAAATAGGTAGCCTTTAAGTAACAAGAGAACCAACCACACCTGGCCATAAAACTGCCTGTCAGTGAAATGCCCAATTACTTTTGAGCCTCTGGAAAAGGAGGTACTATGTATAAAAGTTACGGTTATTCCTCAACTGTTAAGCTGCATTTATGTTAAGTTTTAGGTCATAGTTTACTGTGTAGAGTAATTGTAACTCCTGGCTATTTTTGTTGCAGGAAGGAACTGCTACAATGTGGAGTTCTCAACCCTGATAAAGACCTGTACCTGGGCAAGCTGGCCCTCACCAAATTCCCCAAGAGCCCAGAAACATGGATACACAGGTAAGACTTTGTTGGAGAGCACCCTGCTCCTTTCTTGAAACTATCATTGTCCTTTCTACACATAACAGTGATAAGAAGGTATTTTTCAAGTCCACCAGTTTTGTGTTTCCATCAAGTTATTTAAATGCACACTTTTAAGTAATAACAAAGTTAATGTACATGAAATAATTAGAAAAAAAGACCTTTTTTTGATTTTGATTCCTTTTTTTGAGTTTTTACATTTGAACTCAAACTGGAACGTCAGTAAAAGGTGGAGAATATAGTGCTGTACATAACAAGATGTGTAGTCCAGGCCAAGGGTGTATCTACAAGATCAGTAAAATTATTTTCTTCAGTGAGCAGAGTATTCTCTAGTGTTTTTATCAACCTTTTAGCAAAAGATAAACAAAAAAAAAGAGAACAAAAAGCCTCAGTTTGCACAGCTTTAGTCAGTTGAAGTGCACACACAACTCTGACACTAATAAACTCTTTTCTTGTATGTTTCTTCTTTTACTGTTCTTTAGTATTGCATCTATAACATTATCTACTGACATACTCATCAAAATGCAGCTCTTATTGTAACTCAGGGCCAGTCCAAGGTCCCAACCAAGGTTCACATTTTTGTTACATTATACACATTTGGGGTGGTGGGTTTCAGTGTGAGACTGCAATTATGCAAATGGACTAACAGACTTCATGTGACAAATACATTAAGTATATGGGCTGCGTGTCTCTATACTTTACATTGATTGGTTTGTTAGTGGGTGGGTGTCTGACGTCAGCGCGTCAAGAATGCCTTATTTTGTAGCCTGATTGTAGCTTGAATGTAGCTTAATGAGTTTTTTTCTAGTTGGCCCCTTATAAAGTCATCAGACCAAATGTGAATAAGACATTTGGTCTCCTTAACCCCCCATGTAGTTTCTAGGCTCACTCTTTGTTTTGGTAATGGTTACTTATTTTTCCGTTTTCCGGGTAGCCTGCTGTAATTCCTGTCATTGGTACTAATCACCAAACCTTTGCTCTTACACTGGACACAAACTGAACCATATTTCCTTAGATCCGAACTGAGACCACCTCTTTTGGTTGGACCAAATTTCAGCTGTTGGGTCAGGACCATGGTCTGGTGGAGGTTTCACACCTGCTATTTTGGTTCAAAACAAACTGAAAAGTCCAAAAGTCTGGACTAAATGAGGCAAGTGTGAAAGCCCCCTCAGGCAGGTCTGGGACAAATTGGATTAACATTTGAATCTAACAATAATGTTGGTAATATGTCACTGATTGTATCCAGGATTTTGCAGAAATATTTATGCAGCTGTTGCATTTGTTTTCCTGATACACAGGTTCTTTGCTTTGAGTGTATTAAACACAACAGCATCACACAGCAGCTGAAAGGATTTGTTTGACTTTAAAATAAAATCTGACTGTGCTCTGCAACACATCCATCCAGGTTAACTGTTACACACAAATCACTGGTTTATACAATAAAATTGTTTGTAATAAACAGTTCCTCCAGGATTTCGCAGGCGTTTTTCAAGATTGTTGTGGCCTAAAATGCCTGAATTTGCAGCAGCTTTTCTAAAAAAATTGCAATGTAAGTTGCGATGTTTCAAGTGTATTTGTTGCGATGAAATTGTGGGAGACAGTGAAAATTGCTAAAAAGTTGCATTTTTTTCCTTTGTTTTGTATAATGAATCATATTTGGACATATCTGTCAGTGGTTAAAAAAATTAATTTCACATCCTGGCACACACGTATTCACACTCGCACGCTCGCAGCTTGTCACGTCAATTTATTAATCTAACTTACCTTCATTCTTTTCAGTGCTCGCGACAGATCTGGATGCAACAGCTTCTGTCACGGTGATTTGTCTGGTCTGTGGTCCGCTCGTTTCACCCATTCTCCTAATATGTTTTGCAGTAGAAAAGTGTTTGTCAATCGATGATTTTCATTTGTGTTCCACCACAATATTGCACAGGGTGCAAAACAGTTTACCTCCGCTTTCGTGAAGAACATCAGGGAATTATTTTGCATGGTCTTTAGCAGTAATTTTTGTTGGTAAGTGAGAGACATTACTATTAGGGATGGCTCGATACCACTTTTTCATCCGATACCGATACTGCAGCCTTGAGGATCGGCCGATACCGATCCAATACCGATCCGATTCTTTTTGTCACTCTAAAAGT
>JAPZDZ010000022.1:5738440-5760865 GCA_029783805.1 Acanthurus tennentii
CGACTACACAATTGTTAAAAAAACAAAAAAAAGTCTACTGAATTGATAAAGCTATACCTGTTATTTCATATAAAAAATAATGGTTCTGATTAAATTAGGAAATTAGGTTGAAATAATAGAAAATTCCAAAATGTTGAGGGGGTTCACAAACTTTTGAGCAGCACTGTATGTTCTCTGTGTACTTATTACACGTAAAGTAAGGTATTTAATAAACGTTACATAAAATAAACTCCAAAAAGATAAACTAGCCAGGGATGGGTTAGGAATTATTTAAGACCATGGCTATCAGCTCCCAAGTTACCAGTTGTTTCATAGGAAGGCTACTTTTAAGGTTTTGGTGTGATTATCCATTGTGGCAGTTTTCAACTCACAATGCACTGTGCTTTGGTTTGCTTCCTAATTAGGTCCCAAATTAAGTCCACTTGGATTCTCACCTGAACAAACTGAACCATGGTTCAAGCGGAATAAGTCTGGTCTTTTCAGAAGGTCCATGGTCCAGTTGTCTGGTCCAACTGTAGTCTGGACCATTAGGGGGAGTGATCACTTCTGTAATTTTTGTCCAGATCAAACTAAAAAGTCTGGGAGTCCAGACTAAACAAGGCAGATATGAAAGCACCCTTATACTTGTGTTTGACTTAGAACAACCTGCATATGTATAAGAGGATTTGACTACTGACCTAGAAAAGGAAGCAACTGAGTCCATGCCAAAGCTAAAATAAACAAATATCTGGTGCTATTTCCAGTGGATGCAACAAGGGCAAACTAATGATTGAAGCTATCACTTTCCGAATCTCCTGATTTTGCAGAGGCACTGCAGCCACAAGCACTTAAAAAATGAAAAGTGGTGAATGGCATTTTGGAAAAATCTGATGCACTCTGAAGTATATAAAAATCTTTTATCAGATTATGGCTACGCCAATGCATTTCCTTTCCCCCGAGTCTTCATAAGTACAACAATCAAAGCAGGTGTGTTATGTGAAGATGAAGTCATGTGATCTATTTATCTGAGAGAGACACAGCAACAGTACAAGTACCAGTATGTGCAAATCTGAAGCAAGTAGGGTTCGCAGGTGTAAGTATTTCCAAACAGTTTGATAGTAAGCCAAATACCAGACTGGGCAGGTATATCAGACTTTCACACTAGGTAATGCACGTCACTCGGCCAACAGCATTCCTTACTGAAACGTAATGAGAGCTCATGAATAAGTGTGTATAGCAGCACCAAAACTGAACTGAGAGACACAAAGTGTTTTTGTTTCTCACAACAACTTTTCAAATGAACTCTTCTTCCAAAGCTGGACGTCGAACAAAAGAGTAAATGAAATAAGACTGTGGCTGCAGAAAAGGTCAGCATCCCTTATTGGAAATCTTTGAAGGGCCCCCCCCCCCCCCCAAACACACACACACACCTACCTTTGAACTTTGGAAATCATTGTATTCTGCTCTTTTTTACATTTAACATAGTGTCCCAACTTAAAAGGAATTGAGTTTTGTATTATCAACATATTACTTGCTTCAGATTTGCACATACTGGAACTTGTATTGTTGCTGTGTCTGTCTCAATTTATTTACATCTCTACTATTACATTATGCATTATAGTGCATGGGCTTTTCATGCCTATTTTTGCTTTGCTTGTTTTCTTTTTCTTGTTTGCATTATGACTATCAATTTTTTTTAGTATGAGTGTTCTTTATACAGATTTAATTTTACTCCTCTCATATTTTATTTTTAATGTTTTTGCACTTTTGTGCGAGTACTACTTATAGAGAAGGCAACAGCTGAATGGGCGGTCCTTCAGAGAAGCCAAGAAAAATAATGTAGCCACCTTCAAAAGTGGTTTGAATGATCCAATCTCAAATGTGTCCTAAATGTGTATTGGGTGCATTCTCGCCAGTACTTAACGCTGTCCATTTGTGATCAGATCACTCAGGACTGATCGAAAAATCAGGTGCAAACTGACTCAACAAAACCTGTGCCCTCTTTCTCTGTCTCTTTAATTGGTTTAAATTGAATATTGTTAGTGAATGTAACTTTTAGATAAGAGCATAAAACTTAATGATCTCCTCAGGAAAGATATTATTTAAAACTTTAGAGCCAAAAGTGTCTAGACACCCAATATAATGGATTCGTACAGATCATTTCAATAATAAGGTATTGCATGCATGTTTTCACCCTACCAGGCGGCACATCATCTACTTGTGGCACCACTGGAAGAGGGAACACCAGAACCACTTAAGCAATGGAGGCAGTGAGCCAGTCCATCTTAATGAAAGTGATTTACGCCCACAGAAGGGTGGCCAGGGGGAGAACATGAATGGACA
Organism: Acanthurus tennentii; assembly: GCA_029783805.1. Lineage (NCBI taxonomy): Eukaryota > Metazoa > Chordata > Actinopteri > Acanthuriformes > Acanthuridae > Acanthurus > Acanthurus tennentii. Next base: position 5,740,763 of record JAPZDZ010000022.1, read on the forward strand.
GAGGCATACTAGTGAGGCTATGGAGGTAGACGGGGCATCCTTGCCAGAGCCCTGTGACAGCAAGCGCCTGAAAAGAGGTGTCCTACTGCACGACCCCCCTGCTTTGCCCTCTGAATACAGCTTTGTTAGCAGTATCCTCGAAAACTGCTGTAACCCTGAGCAGAGACATTTCGCTCTGGCATATAAAAAGTGGTTAGACACTGTTATTGGTCAGCAGCCTTGAAAGAGAGAGTTGAGTGACGGTTAGCCCCATCTTTTCTCATCATTGAAGTTGCCTTTAGACACAGATATAGGATCAGCTTGCCTATCTTTAATGTGGACTTTAACTAATAGTACTTCAGATGCAGTAATGACTTTAGAAACAAGTCACTGGGTACCCTGGTTACAATCCTTTCCCCCTGACAGTGACTAGAGGGTATTGTGTCTCTAGTCTGCTCTTCTTGGAAACATCCTTATTCTCTGATCTTAACCTGGGCCAAAATGCCTTTAGAATGGAAATCTGTCCACATAGGGCCTAGTGGCTCACTAATAATTAGTTTGTCTTAAGCCTCAGTTCAAATTTCAATTTCAATTTCCTTTTTTTTTTTCTTGGCCAGTTTGGCAAAATTGTAAAATAATTCATCAGAGTAACTCAATGAAGCTGAATGATGAATAATGTCTTTGCAGATGTGAGAGCAGACTAGCATCCAAACTTAGCCTGACTAACTAAAAATCTCACTGGTTGAAACTGATTGTATGGAAAGCCAAGATAGCTAGTATTATCTAAAATCATTAATAATCATTGATTAAGTCATATATCAGTAAATTAACCAACAAACTGTGACATGATATAATAATCTGTTAAATTTAGCTATGAAATATTCTTTTATCATTCTTACTTTCAAAGTAGCATTTTCATTGGAGCCTTTATTGAAAAAATAACTCCTTTCATAAGTGTTTTCTCAAATCATTCGGCAAAAACCATGGTGATGGGGAGTGGGGAAGCAGCTCCATCATGGAAAACAACCCGTAGTATTTTTGTGGAAAAATGTCATTTATAAGTAATATAATAATATAAGATATATATGAAAAGAAATATTTTGTATTTTAGCTGTGAAGAAAGGGAAGTACATTTCAAGATAAGATGCTGAATTGGCAGAGTACCATTACATAGTGGCAAACTGAGTTTTTACACTTCTCTTTTTTCAGCTTCTCCCAGTTAAGGTTTGCTATAACATCATATATTTTCATCTTGCAAATATATTTAACCCCATCAAATGGCATGAAAATCAGTTTTATATGGCACATATTGGATTTGATTTGATAATTTACTCCATTTATTTATGTTTTATTATGTTTTTTAAGTCCTTCCTAGAGTTATTGAAACATTTTGAATAGAATAGAATAATAGTTGCTCTGATTAAATGTTTTTTTGCCAACATGGAAGACTTAATTTTCAGCTTCACATTTACTCCTTCTTAGGTGGATGTGTTAAACTTACTCAGGCCTTGCTTTTTGCAATGGCAGGTTATAAGCACAGCACGACTCCTGTTTTTGGTTCCTTAGATTTCCATTCTGAAGGTGATACCATTTATTAACCATGTTATTTTCCTATGTGATCTGTTGGTCCTTGTTTACTGTTGCTAGGCAATTTCTACCCTCTACCCTGAACTGGTAAATATAGTCGGTTAGTCCTAACTACGTAGCTAAGTTACAGTAGCTTGCAACAGAAAGCCAAAGTGGCTAGTTTTTAACTTAAATAACAGGTTGTGCACATGGAAAGTTAGTAAAAATCTAATTTTCAAGTCTTACCTTTTTTTTACCTGATGTGATAAATATATAAGCAGAGAAATGTTAGCTTCACCAGTTTAGCGGTACTGATGTTTGACTTTGAGGGAAGAAGTGTTAGCGAAGTGAGTTTTCCTGACATTCACTGGTGCTACATGTTATTGTTACTACAACTATTTCATCTGTTAGAGGGATGTAGTATGTAAGAGATGAAAACTGAACAGCACTTTGGACTATTTAATGATAATAGGCAATCATTGTTTTGTGAAATATAAGTGATAAACAACTTTTACAACAATTTTTGAAATATCATCTGTTATTTTGCACCAACAGTAGGCCTTGCTGTTTTATGTCACTACCTTGTATAAAAACAGACACAATACCAAAAGGTCAAAATGTACATTATTGTTTGTCATATGAAATAATTTATAGCATTACTTAAAACATTTCAATAGTAGCATCTGCACAGGTTATCCCTTCAGTGATGTAGAGGGGGAAATGATAGCGCTACCCACTACATTGTCTCACCTATATTAATAACTAAATCAAATGTTTTTTGACTAAATGTGAGCCTAACAAATCTGAAATCATGTTCATTACAGATAGTTGGCAAGAGAACATAAGTGATTGCAATTTGAATAGGAAAATTTTTATTGTCATCCAAGTACCCTATCAATTGTTGTTACCTGTTGTTTAGCTGTCAGTGACTTATTAGTACCCGATGAACAAATTAAAAAATGTGCAAAGATGACACTGTTCTATCAGTGTCGCCATACACAATGTTATTCACGTTATGTACTATTCATTCAAACGTATACCTGATTTCATCTCAATGTTACAGGGGCATTGTGAGTTCTTGATGTAATTTGAATGCCATCACATCTGTATATAAAGGTTTAGGTAACTGCCTGTGTTTGTTTTTTAAATATATTGCTGTATTTGAGGAGAAAAGAAATGCTGCTTATGGTTTCGCTGACCACAGTGTGTACAGGCTGGCTAGCTTTATTGCCAGGCTCCCCATTGAAGTCTCCCTGTGCTTCCATTTAAACCTGAACTTGTTGTACTTAGTTTCTCTTAGAAATTTACAATGTAAGAGTTATGGAGTAAGATCCTTTATCATCTCAAATCACTGTGTACATGATCATAGATAAATCTTTAACAGTATTTTTGAGCCATGTGCTCTGTAGGTTCCTTCATCAATAATCGGTGCATATCAGAACTGTTTGAAATATTTTGACATCCTTGCAGACCTAAAACACAAACTTTGAATACAAAACTATCTATGCAGACAGGTTTTTAAAGGTTCAACAAGCTTTTGAAAAGAATAATGTAGCTTTTCTTTTTCTAATTTATTCTTCAGTTGACTTCAATGGAATGTTTGTAATGAATTACTCTTTGCATCTCATTGATTTTCTGTTTATTTATAGAATTGAAGTCTTATCTCCATTTGTTGTTTTGTCATCTGCTTATCAAGGAAATAAAGCTAATCTGGGATTTTTTTCTTTCTTTTTTCTCTTTTTTTGTAAACCAGTGTTTCTTTCAGCCTGAGTCTAGTGAGTATGGCCAACTTGGATCACTTGCTAAACTTATCAACTGTGAAAGCTTGAATAAGATTACGATGTACCATTAGAACTGCTTGATTAGCTTTGGAAAGTCCCTGTCCACTCCTTTCCATTGTCAAAAGTTAAGGGGACGACTGGTTTGACAGTTTCTGTAACACTATAAAGCCAACAATAAAATAAAATACAAAAAAATTGTTGGCTTTAGGGTTGGTTGCATAGCCTCAATAATTGCAGCTAAATTTGTTGAACAGCGCTTTGAATAACAGAATCCTTAGAGACCCCACAAGTGACATTCTGTCTCAGAAGTGAGAACCATTAGTGCTTTCAAGGTTTTTATCAGGATTTTTAAAAACACACATTATAAAGATATTAATAGTCAAAAGTGAAAATGCAAATTACACATTACTTAGGGCACATTTTGAGTAAAATTGTGTTTTTTAAAACTTGTATATGTATTATTTTTCATAAAGGCAAAATATTTTGAAGAGAAAGTGTAATTGGAAATTATGCTATACATTTTCACTTTGCAAAAACTGGTTTTGGAAACTTAAGCATAATCTGGAAATTTAAGCATAAAATTTCTTACCTAGCTTTAGTGTCTTAAGTGCTGTTTTGATTCTAATATGGACAGGACATTATCAGATGATGCTGGTGTCTCCCAAAATGGGATGGGTTTGCATCTCTTAAAAAAGGCGCAGCTACTGAACTTTATCTTAGATTTTACAGCCAATTATTAAAACTAAGTGCATAGTAATCTGCTGCTATTTTCAAAATCATTTTTTTCTACTCTTGATTTTAATGGTTTTTAATGTAGTGGCACAAATGTGTACAGTTCTATGTCTAATCGTGTGGACTTCAAGCTTGTCGATCCTGATCGCTGCTACAAACTGCCCCAGTACACGTATTTAATAGGCGGATAGTGGACAGGCTTTTCGTTGTGTCCTATAATGCTGTGATAGTGGGAGGAAGGAGGGGCTGGGAAGCTGCTGAGCACACACACATACACACATACACAGCAGCCGCTTCAGGGAAGATGGAGGACGGTGTGGCAGCTGCAGAGTGGACCCCCAGTCTGCAGCAACATCAATGCTGAGAGCAGGTGAGTTAACCTCTCGTTCAAATGCGTCTCTAAGTAACCCGACGCCTCGAATACAGCACGGTGATACAGAGCAGTAAACTGCTCTGTAGCGCCTGTTATTACTGTGCCGTGGGAATGATGTTATTGTCGCCGCTCGGTTAGTTGACTGTTCCAGGAGTGGCTTAAGGAAAAGAAAACGTCGTGTTGCAGAGGAAATGCCATACCAGGATTCAGATGGAAAGAAACTCAACAGCGGCTCTATGAACCAGGCTTTGTGCCAGGTTAAAACGCGACCGCCCACCGGGTTGACATGAATGAAACGGCCCGCAGAGGCCCTGTTGTTGGCAGGTGCAGAGTCCCAGCATGGCTAACGGCAGTCTAGTCAAAACTCTGGCCTGATTTAGTCTTTCCTCAACGTTTCATGAGTTATATATCCATCACGTCATGTGATGCAGAAGCGAAATTCAGACACATGTACTGAAGAGACTGCCAAGCTTTGTGGACTGTGATCGGCGATAGCCTGCTAGTTGTGCAGTCTGTCTTGGCTGCGGTCTTCGTCCGACGTGAAAAAAACGGGCTCATCAAGTCCCAAAAGACACCATACTGGAAACGTACGTTTGTGTATGGGGGGTGGGTGGTGTTGTACATGTTCCATAGTCCAACATTAGAACAAATTTTACTTTTTGCTATCAAAATTGATCAAAATGTTTTAGATGTGTTTTTAAACTAAGAAAAATAACCCTGGTAAATATCAGAGATACTCTTTTTCCTCGCAGAAAAGGGCGTGTCCCTGTCTGTGTTTGATTGACAACTGCTGGCAGGTTAAGCCACAGCAGGTATAGTGGGAGGAAGTAAAGGGTAGGGGTTATTATTGTTATTTAAGAGTGAAATGCAAACACGTATCTTTGTGGACATTAAGTTGCACTTTTTGTTTATTCTGCCCCAGTTTATTCTTATCCTGCAAACTGTATAATCAGCAATGGAGTTGTTTCAGCAAAAGCTATAGAATTGCAATGTGACATTATGTCACAGAAATACTCAGTAATGACGGTTTGCATGGATTTTGTGAAAGTTGTTATTCTAGCTGGTTTCTTTAAGATTGTTTGTAAATTGTAAATTGTAAATTATGATATGACCACACTACAAACTATAGCATCGCTTAAACACCATGTGCTAGGTTGGCCCTGAGAGCTCAATGCATTGCAGCTTGAGAAAACATACAGACAAGCACATTAAGAAAACAAATACGAAACAAATACAGCCACAAATAGAGAAAATATAGTCAAATACAGAAAACTCCAAGTAGCACAAATGACAGCAAGAACAACAGGTTGGTGCTTCATCAGTTAGTGTTTGTATATTGGATTTAAGACTGGTTTTCACACTATGCATACGTTTAAAATGATAGCTGCATGAACCTCACAGGAGCAAATGAGTCGATTCCTCAGAATATTTTGTGTTTATGAAAGTTTATAATCTTCACTTACCTAGCAGCGCTTCCCATCACCTCCAGGAGGGGATCATGAGGCATGTCCTGGCCAGATAAGATAATTCCTCCAGCAAGTCCTGGGTCTACCCTGAAGATGCCCAGGAGGCATCCTCTCCACTGACGACTTTCTATGCAAAGGAGCAGCGGCTCTACTCTAAGCTCCCTTCGGGCTCTATCCCTAAAGCTGAACTCAACCACTCTACAGAGGAAACTTATTTTGGTCAATATGACCATAGGTCATTGTTTAAAGATGGACTGATAAATCCAGAGCTTTGCCTTCCAACTCAGTTCCCCCTTCATCTTGATGGTTCCCCTCAGTAACATACTAAAACTACTGAAAGCCAGTTTAACTTTGAAATAAAGAACTTTTGCAGAAAATCTGTTCTACGTTGGTGTAGACAAGATATTACAACTGTGAAGCTGCCTGTCTGCTGAACAAGAGTGAGGGGAAGACAAAAGTGAAGACCAACAAATTTGAATGGAAGAAACTTACAAGAACTGTGTTTCATCCTGTTCATTGTCTTATTAGTTGCTTCTAAGTTAGAAAATCAAAGCTGTGACAAATCTAGTCAAAACTGCCACCCTCTGTGTTATGGAGATTTCTCACTGTGCAGCCTGCAGAGAGAAAGATGGCCAAATCAAGCCAAAATCACATCATAAGACCCCAAATGAAGATAAGTCTGAGACTTCGAAGGGACAAGATAAGAAAAAGATTCAAAAGAACTGCCCATGCTGCTACATGGGACAGAGTACCCTGGAAAGGTCCAGGAGCAGTTCTGCTCCTCAACTCCAGAACATCTCCCTCCACAACATTAGACATATACATTTTTGCTGATAATGGGGTTGATGCTATAGATTATAAGAATACTTATGAAGCACTGGATCAAAAAATTAGGGTCCCTATTAATTATGATGTCAAATTATCTTGAAGATAGAAGGAAAACTTGGATTTGATCGTAGGCATGTGAGTATGTGCATCAATGCAAGTCAATCATAAACCAGTAGCGCTTTCCTGCTTTTCAGCAATCAGCATACATCTCCACCCATGAATAGCCAATGTTCACCATATAAGGAGGTGTGGATATAAGCGCATTCTGTGAATCGTAGATGGGTTCACATACAAGTTTAAATAGCACTGGACCCTTCCTGGGAGCATGGTCCAGACCAGGGGTTTGGGAACCTTTTTGGCTGAGAGAGCCATGAACGCCACATATTTTAAAATGTAATTCCGTGAGAGCCATACAATATGTTTAGAACTAAATACAAGTAAATGTGTGCATTTTATGTAAGACCAACACTTTTAAAGTACAATAAGTCTCTGAATTCTTTTTAATAACATTGTTATGCTGTTACTAACCAGTGATGAATAAAGTACTTCTTATCATTAATGCGACTTCTGGTGCTGCATGGTTTTGCTGATGGCTCTGTAGTCTGGTTGATACGTGGTGAGGTTAAGCTTCATGCAGGCGTTGAGACTTCCATCCGTTAAACGTGATCGTAGGTTGGTCTTAATGTTCTTTAGATGTGAGAAAGACTGCTCACATGCATACGTAGAGCCAAACATTGTCAGTACAGCAATACTCACACACTGCAGTGTGTGGTATGTGACGGGAAGCGCGTTCCAAGTTTTGACAATCAGCTGGTCCACTGGTAGAAGTTTTTTTATTTCTCCCCACTTGTGTTTGCTCGCCAACTCTGCTTGCTGTCATGCAAAACTTTCCAAATCTTCATTCAGTGACTTGAACTTATTCACCCACATATCTGAGGCCTTCAAGTCAGCAGCTTGTCGCTCAAAATCTCTGACGGAGACACCGGGGATGTAACTCAGGTCGGCGCTGTCCACTGCACACTCGTGTGGATGGGTGATGAACTTAAAAAGACAAGTGTGCTCACGAAATTCTCCAAAGCGCGCTTTGAATGACTGCTGGAGATCAGATGTGAAGCCCGCTAGATGCTGGAGATCAAGATGTTGAGCAGAGTCACTTGCTGTACATGCATCTTTAAACTTTCTCAGTTTTTCAAAGTGTAGTAAACGACCTGTTTCAGTGTCAGCGATGAAGATTTCCAGCTTGTTTTCAAATGCAAACACTGCTTGTTGAAGGGATAAGACTGAATTTCCAATGCCTTGAATTTTCACATTGAGCTGATTCAGATGTTCAGTCATGTCCACGAGATAGTAGAACTTCAAGAGCCACTCAGTGTTAGCTAACTCGGGATGCTCAACGTTTTTCATTTCAAGAAAAGTCCGGATTTCGCTCAAACAAGCCGCGAAACAGCTGAGCACCTTCCCTCTTGACAAACAACGCACATTGCTGTGCAGAAGCAGACCAGGATAATTATTCCCAACTTCATCCAGCAGTGTTTTAAACTGGCGATCATTTAAAGCTCTGGCAACAATAAAGTTGACCACCTGAATGACCAGCGACATCACCTCACCAAGCTGCTCGCCACACATCTGAGCACAAAGCGCCTCCTGATGTAGGATGCAGTGAAAACTTAGGATGGGTCTCTTTTCATGTTTATGAAGAAGCGCAATGAATCCTCTGTTTTTTCCCACCATGCACGGAGCACCATCAGTGCACACCGAAATGAGTTTATCCATCAGTAGATTTTTTTTCTTTGGCGAACTCAGTGAAAGACTTGAATAAATCCTCCCCTCTTGTTGTCCCTTTCATAGGCAAAATTGCAAGACTTTCCTCACATAGTGTGTCACTGACAGCATACCTTGCAATCTGAACTGGGATAAATGGCTTACGTCTGTTGACTCATCCAAAGTGAGAGAAAAGAATGGTGCTGCATTTATGTCCTTCACTTGTGTTGCCTCAATTTGATTTGCCATCATGATGGTACGATCGTGAATAGTTCTTGCCGTCAAAGGCATGTCTTTTATACGTTTGATTATCTTGTCTTTATCCGAAAAGTCGTCAAAAAGTTCATTGGCAACATCAAGCATGAATGTTTTGGCATACTCCCCATCTGTGAATTGCTTTCCATTTCTCACAATTGCTAAAGCACCAGCAAAGCTAGCAGAATTAAAGTCACCTTGTTGGGTCCAAACACGGAGTTGCTGCTAACTAGCTTGCACTTTGCACAGTAGCTCTTGACATGCTTTCTTCCTGCTGTCCCCCGCAGGATATTTTGATGCAAATGTAGTATGGCGGGTGTCCAAGTGCCGCTTTATATTTGACCGTTTCATGGATGCAATTTTATCATTGCATATTAGACACCTGCAATCTCCACAAAGGCGAATTCCTCTGTCCATTCCTGTTGAAAAGTACGATACTCCTCATCTTTTTTTCTTGTAGCCATCTTCTTCATCAAAAGGGTTTCTGCAATTAGCTAGCTGACTACTGGATTAAAAGTAAGGGAATTTTACTGCCTGACCTCACGACAACCTGTTTTTTATTGTTTTTTTTACTATTCTCATTTTAAAGTTAAAAATGGTATAGTCGCCATGGCAACGGTAAACAGTCACCGTCGCATGCTACAGTGGAACTTCAGATAGATAGATAGATAGATAGACAGACAGACAGACAGACAGACAGACAGCCAAACTCGGACCGGACTGTAGATCCATCGTAGCGTGCGACGGTGACTGTTTACCGCTGCCATGGCGACTATAAAGCCGGTTCGCTATGAGGGCTATCTGCGAGCCAGATGCAGCCGTCAAAAGAGCCACATCTGGCTCACGAGCCATTGGTTCCCGACCCCTGGTCCAGACAAAGAAAGAAAGCCAAACTTTTCAAGATTTACACAAGTAGGCTATTAACTCAACTTAGATAATTCATTCGCATTTTGATAAACCTAATCTGCAGCTTAAATCTGCTAATGGCCAATTAAATTAGCTATTTGTGTTAAATATCTGTGTTTTTGTCATGTTTTAATCAAGTGTTTCAAAGGCATCTGCCTATTGTGAACACAACAAAGTACAGTATGAATTTAAAATGGAATATCTAATCTAACTTTCTAATAAAAGCATTATTTATGTGAATTTTTTATTTACTCTAGAACTAGGAGCAGTCAGAAGCAGGTAAAAATTTTGTTAGTAACTACAATGGCTTGCAAAAGTATTCATACCCCTTGAACCTTTCCACATTTTGTCACGTTACGACCACAAACATAAATATATATTTTATTGGAATTTTATGTGAAAGACCTACACAAAGTGGCACACAATTGTGAAGTACAAAGAAAATTGTATGATTTAAAAAAAAAATTCCAAATAAAAAACTGAAAAGTGTTTTTACCATGTAGAGGTGTCCAAGAAAGTTCTTATTATAAATAAAACAATTATCAAATTAAAACAGAGGATATTGATGCAGAAGTGACTTTTGTTGTTCAAAGATATTGTTAACAATGAAAACAGACAGTGTGAAATGCAAATATAATATGTATATCATACATGCAACAACAAAAAAATATTGCAGATGATCTTCACAACCCTATGCATAATTAGAAACAGGACATGTGATGTCACTGAAGAGCTTGGAAGCTGTTAACATGAGGGTTTGAAGCATGTGAATTTCATAAGTATTTAGGTTGTTAAGCCTTTTGGAACAACAGCATCTGTTCGCTGCTGGGGGCTGATACTGATAAATGCAATTGCACTATAATCTCTGTAATACTTTATATATAGAAATGCTGAAAACAGCTATCTGATGTAAGTATCACAGTGTTTATAGTGAATGCTAATTCGCAACAGAACAACCAGCTTCTTCTCTTAAGATCTTTCCTCTCTGTATGGCATGATGTTGATATTTAGTGATCCCAGGTTAACAAAAAAAGACACACATTGTGTAATGTTCTTGCTATGTATTATACTTCCAAAGCGTTAACATAGGTAAACAGCGAGCCAAACTCCTTTTCAAGAGCCAGGCAAATGAGCGTCTTACTCCTTTATTATCTTCACTGTCAGCAACATTGAATTAGAGTGAAACTAAACAGGAAAACACATTCAACATTGAATACATTCAATACATTGCTGTGCGAGCAACAAGCACATACAAACAGCTTAGGTGTTTGTCAGAGTCGTGAGCTGCCAAGTATATAACAGGTAAGTTAAAGTTCAGTGAAAAGAGATGCAGGTAACTGCACAGTACAATAGAACTGCTATTTTTATAGGCCGTAACAAAGTAAATTACTATCATCATACAAACTCAGAAAAGGTCCACAAAGTCAACAACACTAGATCACTAGATATGTGATGAACATTAAACTCTTACAATCATTGCCTCCAAAGGGATACACATGCACGATTGATATGGATTAGACAGCAGAAAATACAGATGCCATCATGACTTCTCTACAGCTTACTGATCTTCTTCCTGTTTCCTTCTTACCATTTCCCGCATCCTGCTTACTATTTTCTGTCTCCGCTATTTTGCAGCATCATAATAAAAGCGCAGTCTGAACTATTTCTGCATAGAGCAACACAAAACACATTATAACAATTAACTCCATGTCTATTGGAACCTATTCGGGGCAGAACACATTGTCTCCCAGGAATGAAGGGACTTGTGTTTTCACCCACCGTCCTGGGGATTCACAAGTGGATTCCCAACCACCACTCTTTATATCACAGTGGAGCTTCTTAAAATTCTAAGTCAAAGTTAAAATGATCTTTGGATTAATTAATCTTATCTTGATACAATAAACTCCCTGTAATATGATGGTGCCTGGCCTTTAAGTGCTTGGTTGGCGGTAGAAGAAGGATTTTCAATTCTACTCTGGATTTTACAGGTAGCCAATGCAAGGAAACTAAAATTGGAGAAATGTGTTCAATCATTGGAGTTCTGGTTAGTGCATGTGCTGCTGTGCTCTGAACTGCAGATTCTTTAAAGATTTATTGGTGCAGCATGATGATAAGGAACTGTAATAGTCTTGCCTTGAGGTACAAATGCATGGACTAGTTTTACTGCATCTTTTTGATACAGAAGAGGTCTGATTTTTGCAATGTTAGGAAAAAAATGGTTATCATGAAAGCTGTTTAATTTGGGAGTTAAAAGACATGTCCTGATCAAGGATAACCCCCAGATTTCTAACAGTAGAACTGGAGGCTAGAGTAAAAACATCTTAAGTAGTTGTATCATTAGATAATATTTTTTAGAATCAAGTACCATAAATTCAGTCATGTCTGAGTTTAATAATTGAAAATTATGGCTCATCCAAGTCTTTACATCCTAAAGACATGCTTGAAGTTTAGTCAACTGATCACTCTCATTTAGCTTATGGATAAGCATAATTGGATATAATCTGCATAACAATGGGTATTCATTTAATGTGTCTAAAAATGTTGCCTATGGGAAGCATGTATAAGGTAAATAGAACTGGCCCAAGCACCAAATCTTGTGTTACTCCATGGCTAACTCTGGTATGTACAGAGGATTGTTGTTAACATCTACAAACTGAAAGCGATCTGATAAATAACACTTAAACCAGCTTAATCCTATACCTTTAAATGACATGGTCAGTAGTGTCAAATGCAGCGCTTTCTTTTTTTAGGGTCAAGTGAATATCACTTTACTGTTTCCATGATTGGGCAAAGGGGGACAATACAGGATATCAAAATAGAAGCCTGATGTTAAAAAAGAAATATCGATTTTTTACAAATCATCTGATCAGGTGAAATAATGGTTGAAGCCACCTTCTGGAAGGCAAGATTCTGAGATCTTTGCGAGGATTTTTATGCCTCCACGTTGGCGATATCTCAAGAACGCTGAGAGGGATTTTCCTTAAACTGTGCACAAGTATTTAATGTGACTAAAGAATTAACTAATTAGCTTTTCGAGGTCAAAAGTCAAGTTCACTGCAGCTTTATGGTCATGTCATGCTTGTTAACATGATATGACATGATTTGAGGAATGCCTTGAAGGAATTCGTTCAGATTTGGTACAAAGGTCCACTGTGATTCAAGGATGAACTGATTAGATATTTAAGGTCATAGGTCATTGTCAAAATTATAGTGACCTCTCATTTTTCTAGGCCACATTTTTGAACTTCACATCTTGGAAACACCTAAAGAGAGTTTCTCCAAATTTGGTAAGAAGGTCAAGAATGAACTGATTAGATTTTGGGGTCCAAGGTCTACTTCATTCCGGCCTCACATTCATGTTTATGTCACTGGAGCATCACATTATATGTAGAGTGTTGCTAACCACAGTAGAGGGGTCTCTTTCCAACTGTGTGTGGTCTTGGAGCCACTTACCCAAGCACATCAGTTAGGCTGTTTAAAGACAGCGCAATAAAAAAATAATAAAAAAAGAAGCATTGCTAGGATTCCTTCATGCAATAAAGAAAAGGGCTGTGAAGTTCATGCCAATGTAAAAGCCTTGACTAACAGAGCAAGATGCTGTGCCTGACAATGTGGCTTGTAATACATCATAATGAGCATGACATGCATACATGTAGCTGCTCTGCACCTGATATCATAAAGACCTTGGCTCCAATTTTCTATGATGGCTGCACTGACACTAACACTGACTCAAGATTACTCCAAGGCATTCAAAGAGGAGAACGGAGGTTGACTGCAGCATGCCTCTTGTAGTGGCAACCCCATTTGTGGAGTGATGATGCATATCTGTAAGAACATTTCACATTCACTGAAAGAAAAAGAATGGCTTTTTTATAGGGGACAGCACATGTTAGCTGCCAACATCCTGATTGGCTGGCTTAGCCTATGTAAATTCAATTGGGCAAATGTGGTTATGGCATTGAATGACAGGAGTACCCATAGAAGGCAGCCTGTGTGAGATATAACTTCCAGTGCAAACTACTTTGCAAGAGTGAACCAATTGCTGTTGCAATTTGTTTCATATTTTTCATATTTGGGTTTACTGACATTTTCACTCTCTTTCCTGCAGCTTTTGCCCTGGCTTCTTACATGCACCTACTAACAACGAACTCTAAAAAATTCTTCTCCTACACTATCAAACCAACCAAAACCAGACAGCTATGAACCCCCAGGAGACAGAGCTTGGCCAGGAAGTGATGGAAGAGACTGATGCCCCTCCTTGTCATCGCCATAACAACCACAACATATGGCGTAACCACAGCAGCCAGGAAAAGCGCTATAGACGTTGTGAAGCCCCTGCTAGAGGAAGTGCTGGTGGCAGAGCCAGGGCTCTACAGCAGCGCAGGCCACAGGAGGAGCAAGACACAGAACTGCAGAATGGAGTTCAGTCTCTACAGCCCCAGCTGTCCCAGCCTATTCCTCGACCTGCAGTGACTCGTTATCGCCGACAAGGGGACAGCGAGGCCCGGATCAGAGCCCAGCAGCAGAGGCACAGACAGAGGCAGCAGAGAGAGGCAGAGAGAACACAACATTTAGCACATGAGAGGCAGCAGCATGCAGAGATGGCTCATGAGGATGAACGAGAGAGGGACGATTCTGTTCTGGCCCGCTCAGCAAGTACTGAGAGTGGCTTCCACACCCATACTGACCGGGCTGAGGGGGACGATGGCCTGGTGATGATGTCTGTGGAGCCTGAGGGGCAACCAGAGGCAGAGGATGAAGTGGGTAACTACGGAGTCCAGCTATGCCCAGAGGCAGAGGGGTACACTGAGAGTGCTGAGGCTGAACAGCAACATCTTCATCCAAATCCTAATTATCCCCCTCAGCCCCCGCCCCTACCATGTGACCCCCTGCCAGATATCCAAAACGCACAGAGACAGGATCAAGCAGAGATGCTGAATGTTGGCTACTCTAATTACGTCTACACCCAGTCCCTCAGCCATACTGGAGGAAGGGCAGATGTTGATCAGAGAATGAAGAGTTTAGACCCTGGACTCGTGGACGAAGCCTACTCTGAGCCATATGACGTTTACTCACCCTCTGAGCATGTTTATGAGGAAATCTGTGATGCTCCAACGCCAGTCTCATCTGCTGCAGGAAGAGATGAGGACACAAAATCCCTCCAGCAGAGAAGGACAGGCTTTCAGTTGTTTGACAGCCAGACAAGTGGGGGAGACTATCATCAGCAGGAGGCAGTGGGCTCCCGCCTGCGTCACTATGATGAACGCTCAGATGGTGAGTCTGACAGCCCAGAGAAGGAGGCTGAGTTTGCACCATACCCACGTGCTGACAGCTGTGACCAGGAGGAGGACATTGACAGCATTGTGGCTGAGGTCAAAGAAAGTCTAAGCTCTCAGAGTCTTCATTGTGCTGTAAAAAATACCATAGATGAAAAAAGTGAACTACTGCAGGAAGAAGAAAAAAAACAACCTGAGCCTCCAACCAATTTGGACATAAACAACAAAACTGCCAACCAAATGAATCCAGCCAGAGAGGGTACAAGTCCATCAGAGGAACCTGTAGCAGTTCAAAATATTCAGGAGAAGAGGGACGCCATATCCCTGGCCATCAAGGACATTAAGGAGGCCATTGAGGAGGTGAAAAACAAAACAGTGAGATCTCCTTACACTCCTGATGAGCCTAAGGAGCCAATTTGGGTTATGAGGCAGGACTTGAGCCCCACTCTGGAATGTGACCTACAACCAACTCTGGGGGTAGATGTGAGTAGATGTGGCCTTTCTGTTAGTCAGCTGTGTGCATATAAATGTGTTGGTTGACTTTTTACACATTTACACATTTAACATCTAGCAGTCAGTGCCATGGCTGTGAATTTTCTCCTTAAAACTTAAGTGTATCAATAGCAATCTAAAAAGACAGCCTCAGACAAGAAAGGTTTCATATGTCACAGACCTAAGTGAGACCTGAGGAACCAATTCCGTCAGTATGGGTGGGGGCTAGTGCTGTTGGCGCATGTAACAGCTCACTACAGTGAAAGAAACTGAGGTCAATCAGCGAAGAAGCTAACATTGGGTTGCTCTATCACATCACTAATAGCTGACAACTAATGTAGTCAAGCCGACAGGGTCAAGATTTGCTGTTGCACTTTAAGTTATGAAGAGTGATGCATAAAATACATTACCATTCTGATTCGTCCACTTCTGAGCAACCATGTATGATTTGGTCCTCTTCTTCTTCTTTTTTTAGAAGCTGTGTCTGGTTTAAGCCAGATGACATGGAAATTATGGCAGGAGAGGGTCAGTAAAGACAAGAGGGGGCAGAATAACAAGGGGGCTGAACAAAAGAGAAGAAAACATACATACCATTGCAGCCCTCCCACACCCCTAACATAAACAGCATCATTTAAAAAAAAAAACAGTTCATCTCATCCTTACTGAATAAGTCAGACAGTCGGACTAAGAATATACAAGCTGTGATGAGGTGAGCTTAAAGGGTACACTAACACATCTCATCACAACATATCACCTCAGTGTGAACAGAGAGCCGCATGTGTCATAAAACAGAAACAGACAAGCAGGAAACATCATACACACAATAGATGCTGCAGCCGGGTTTTTCAGAAAATCCTTTTTGATCTAATCTTTCCTTTAGTTTGTTTTGGGTTTTTTTTTGCCATTTTGGATATGTAATGACAGTAATTGTGTTGTTGGGCTTGGCAAAGCAGTACTGTTTTTAAACATTTCCTATATAGATAGAGGACTGAAGGTGTTAAAGCAAATTTTTGTAAATCTCTTTGATAACTAACTAACTATAGCTCCATCTAACTGGTGAGATACTGTTGGGAATCACCTCAGGAAAGTTTGGTTATTGCTCATTAATTACCAAATGTAATTAATAAAGAAATCATATTTATAAAATTAATTAATAATTTCAGGGCACCACCCTGGAATAAGGGATCAGACCAAACTATTTTCAGTCTCTAAATAATTGGAAGTGATAACCCAAGTTTGGGAATATTTATGAAATATCTAACAATTATATAGGTTTATGTCAACCAGCTGATGTCACAATAATTTATACAAAAATAACCACAGAGGTCTGCTTTAATTTAGCTTGATTTAACAACAAATGTTAAATACAAAATTTGTCTCTTTAAAAAATCTATTCACTCAAGCCAATAAACACCTGTCTAAAACTATCACTATAATGTAAGCACACAGGTAATAGGCTAAGCCGAAAGAAAACAATACAGCAACACAATACAAGCATATGTGTGTGTATGTAAAATTCAAAATTGCCCACTTCGAGACTACAGAAGAGTGAAAATTTAGTCTCAGACAATCAACTTTCAGCCTGGATGCAGTAGCTTGCGTTAACCAAAGTGGCTCATGGGTTGACAGAAAATGATTAAAAGCTAGTCAGCACAACAGATTGCAAGGGTCATTTTGTCAAAATACAAAATTAGTAGCATTGTTTGAAAGCAAAACTTGGTGTGTGCATTACATACACTGTAAGCTTAGTAGTAATTTGTTGCAATAAAAATGCAGATAGACTAACTAGGCTAATCACAAGCTTTTACCTGTCACTCTGATTTATTAACGACTTTCATCCGCTTTGCGTTTTGCCTCACTTTGTTTATGCTTCTGCACTGCTGTGTCATTTCCACATCGTATTTTCTGCCACATTGCTGGTCACTACTTATTTACAAAGTCCTGCGTGCTGCCATAGGCTGGAGGGGCTGCACCACTCTGCCCAAAAGTTGCCAACCAGAAACGTCATGGCCAAATAACAAGAACATTAAAGCTGCAAGCAGCATTGAACGGGCCCTCGCACCCCACTGCCAGTCGGAACCGGCGGCAACTCGCCCCAGACACGCTACACCGCTCAGTCCACACTGCGACCCAAGCTCAGTGTGTGCCTTCTTTCTCTCATGCAGGCATGCCAGCACACAATTCACTCTCCGCATTAATTCAACATGTCTGCCAGACAAACGTTGCCATGCAGACACACAATGGGGCATCATAGCCTATCTTATCAGTAATGGCTGGCAGGTGCACCTGATTACAGCAAAGTATTTACATTTCAGCTTTGCAAGCCATCAGCAGCTTTAATATTTTTTTAATCAGGGTGTAAAAAAATTACTTTTTGTCTAAATACCTAATAACCATGACTATATAAATAATGTCATCCACCTCAGCTAAAAACTCTTTGAATGACAAAAAGCAGACTCTAACTTTTTGGCTGTCTCTGTTTCCATATACTCTATTTTTAATTTTCCGCTACAAAATGAATTTTATTTTATTAGTTTTATGCAACAAACTCATGTCCTATCCGTCTTGCATACTCTTGTTGAAAACTGAATGGAAATACACTTGGCTGTGTGTAAGGATATTGGTCCCTACAAGGCTGAAAAAAACTGAAGTACCCATTTTGGTTAGAAGACAAGAAACCTGTCAGTCGTTCTCGACCATGCCGAGATAAAGGAGGAGACTGACAATCTCATCGGTTTTCTCTCTTTCTGCGCCTCTTATTATGGTTTTAGTTCACACACCAGCAAGCAAGTTAAGGTCCCCACTTTGGCGAAGAGACAGGCCCGCTATCAATCACTCTCTATGGTGCCGTTACATGACGAGCATCACGCCGATCTAATCGGCTTTTTAATTCTCGCCCTCTCTCGCTCTCTCTCTCTCACTTTATGATGTTTGTTTATTTGTATTTATAATTTTGGCCTTCGGCTGTGGCTTTTTTATGGCGTGTGTTCACGCGGTGAAAAACTATCATGGCGGAATGCACGGAAGACAGATTCTCAGAGACGGAAGTGGTGATGCATACAAAGACGCTCAGTGAAAAACATATGGGGAGACAGATGCAAAAATGAGCAGAAATAACATAAAAATAATCAAAATAACAGTGTTTTGTCAACATTAAAGCAAGTTAACTGGTTCATATATTAATCTTAAGTGACAATGAATAAAATATATCTATTTATAGTACACTACATAAGTTTAAGACAATAATAGAAGTCCATTTTCATAGAAAACATGATATTTCCTATCACCAGCAGAAAATGCTTTGAGCATGACTGATAATTGACATGTACATGTCTTCAGGCTGAAAGTCTTATCAAATGTGTGGATTTTGAAGCAGATTGTTCTTTTTACAAAGAAGTTAAAGCTATTTTTTGCCTCCTGGCAAAACATGTAAATTCCACAGCCTGCCACGATCACACCGTTCAAAAGCCCCCCACACCCTTGCAAACCTATCATCCTCAAGGTCTTATCTATAAACTGTGCAAGTTTCAGGTGGATAGGGTGAAGCCCGTAGGAGCTGCAATTTTAAAAGTGACTCCTGGAAATTGGCCCAAACCCAAACTTTGACTGAAAATATCTGACTTTCTGTTTGACTTAGCTCATGACGCCAAGAGACTTTTTTGTAGGTCTTGACGTTCTGAATTAGCCACCTGAATATGGTGAATCTATGTCAAAGGGGCTGCGGGGGCTGCTCCATTGAAATTTTCTAGGGGGCGCTATTAAGCCAATTTGCCACGCCCATGTCACATGGGTATAAAGATCTTATCCCTCTTTATGTGTGTGCCAAATTTGGTGAGTTTTCATGCATCCCTTGTGCCTGAAAAAACCCTTCCTATTTCACAGCGAAGGATGCACCGCCACGCCCACAGCCTTTGACCAAAATTCACAAAAATGACATGCAAAGAGAAAGGGGGCTTTGGTGTTGAAAATTGTTAGGGGGCGCTATAGAGCCAATTTGCCACGCCCTTGTATGAAAACTGTACCACATCACAATTTTCACGGGACCGGACGTTTGTGCCAAATTTCATGAGTTTTCACGCATGCCGAGCACCTGAAAAATGCGTTCAAGTACTAAAAAGAACAATACGAATAATTAAAGCTGCAAGCAGCATTGAACGGGCCCTCGCATCCCGGCGCCTGTCGGAGCCGGCAGAAACTCGCCCCAGACAGGCTCCACCGCTGCTGCTGAGTCCACATTGTGACCCAAGCTCAGTGTGTGCCTTCTTTCTCTCATGCAGGCAGGCCAGAACATATCTACACTCACAGCTTGACAGTGGAAATGAGGCAGTGAATCAAGTTCATTCATGTGCTTAA
Organism: Acanthurus tennentii; assembly: GCA_029783805.1. NCBI lineage: Eukaryota > Metazoa > Chordata > Actinopteri > Acanthuriformes > Acanthuridae > Acanthurus > Acanthurus tennentii. The sequence goes on from JAPZDZ010000022.1 coordinate 5,760,531, forward strand.
TCAAACTATCCACTATTTAACAATGAACTGACATAGATTCAAATCTCAACATAGAAAAGAAAAAAAAAAGTCTTCCCTTATGTATTTCCCAGCACCAACGTTGCTATCCTCCACCACTGTGGCCTGTGACGTCTGCCTGTCATCCCCACTTACTGTGCCTGTACCCAGCAAGCAGGATACTGCATTCAGCAGCTCTTTTTCTCACATTCAATCCAATGGAAAAATCACTAGAAGCCACACCTGTTTGAGCTTCGACCAGGCCAACATAGTTTTAGCTACAGACTTCATTCTAATTTTAAATGAGTCACAAGACTTTGATCTCTAAATCTTGCATT
>JAPZDZ010000022.1:5760965-5782037 GCA_029783805.1 Acanthurus tennentii
CCGAGTTGGTTCATATGGCTTCAACATGTCAGAGATGTACTTTGGCGCTAAGCCATGAAGAGACTTGTACACAAGCAGAGCTGTTTTAAAGTCTATTCTCTGAGCGACAGGAAGCCAGTGCAGAGACCTGAGGACTGGACTAATATAGTCGTATTTCCTGGTTCTAGTTAGGACTCGAGCAGCAGCACTCTGGATGCATTGCAGCTGTCTTACAGCTTGTTTAGAGAGCCCAGTGAGTAGACTGTTACAGTAGTCTAACCTGCTGGAGACAAACACATGGATTAGCATACAGCACTGTTTTATCTCTTTAGTCTGTCGTAGTTTTTGAAATGGCGAGCCTATATAACATTTTAATACTTTTTTGCACCAGGGGATGACCAAAACCTCTGACACTTTCATTTAGTATTTTACATTTTTCTGTTTTTGTTTTACTGAAGTTCTTCAACAAAAGGTTGAACCTTTTCATGTTCTGAGTGGATAGTGTTCTTGGCCCTTTCTGGCAATTCTCTCCACAACAGAAATGTTCTGACTATTTGTGAGGGGACATACTGTGTTCCATTAAAATACTTCATGAGATTGCCCATATTGGATTCAAATAAAAAGGTTGATGTAGCCCATAATGGCCCCCAGTGTTTGACACTTTGAGCAGTGTATATTAAAAGTCATGTTGTTTTTCCCATACAGTCTTTGGAACACAATGACAAATTTTTTAGAGCTAGCTCTGCTGTCAAGATGCTTTTGGTCCTAATGGCATCCTGCAATGATGTATAAATGCCAAACACCAGTGGGAACAAATGGTTCCAAAATCTTGCAGGGATTATGCTTTTTAATACAGGTAGAGAATAGAAAAGGAGAACTGCTCGCCACTCTGAAGCTTTCCAGAACTTCTTTTCAGTCAGTGACCTTGGTGTACTAGTAATCTCAACAGGTGGTTTGATTTTTATGAGTCGCCTATCAACTTCATCATCTCTTTACCCATATACCAGGGGGAATCACCGTTTGTTGTATCAAACCACAGTGTAGAGAGTTGCCGAGTGACTCCAAGGCACACATTGTGTTGATATTCAGGAATGAAGCCATTTATCATTTGGAAGTGTTGAAGCTGCATTAAAGGAGATGGCCCTTTGACTCCATACACTGGCCCATCAGTTGTACCTGACATTGCATGAATGAAATGATCCCTCTCATTTCTAAGCGGGGGTTCAGGTTGTTCGTATGGATACGATTTACCACCTCTGTGCAAGCAAAAATCACAGCCGTAAAAACCATTGAACTGTTTAGTGTTGCGAAGCAATGGACGAGCCACAGAATCAGAGCTACAAATTAGCACAAATACTTTGGAAACATCACCATGTCCTTGTCTGTCTTTCCAGTTAATACCTTCAGTCTCTAATAATGAAGCTTCTTTAACAAATGGTGCCATTAATGTAAACATGGATGGTTTAGTTGGCCCAAACCATAATGCTGACATCAAAATGTGCCTTTTTCTTATTTCTGGTTCCAGTTAAATTATCTGGTACTGATTCGGCCAATGTTGCATTTAGAGCTTTTGAACACTGGTGCACTATCACAATTCCAAATCAGAGTCAAATCATCTTTTCCAAGAACTCCACTGTTACACAGCTTTTGATACTCTCCACCAGACTGTATGTCAGTTAAAACAGCAAAGGATCTACTTTTTTCAGTAAGACTGGCATTACGTTCCTCCAGAAGTTGTTTAATCTGTGCATGAAGGGGAATTACAAGAAAGTAGAAGCCCTATTTTAAACTTGTGTTGGCATCAAATAGTGTGTTGCAGTGTTAATTTTGACAGCAAATTCTGATTTAGTCTTAGTCTTTTGAATTTAATTTTATTGATATTTTAGTCATCTGAAATCTTTTAGTCTTAGTCTATATTTTAGACCAAATATGAGCAGATTTTGGTCGACTACATTTTTTCACAAAATTTCCTGTCATTGCAATATCCATCAGTCTGTTATGGAACGATATTTAGGTTTGAATATGCAATATAGACACAGATTTAATGGTTGTATTGCAAAACATGTATTTTATTTCATTCTTAATGTCAAAAACATAACGGTGGCTTTTTCACAAAAGATAATCTCACATAATAAGCATAAGGGCCTGCTCTCCCTGAAAATACACATGCTCCCTGACAAAGATATGCATTCTCCCTGAATGATATGCAATATATATGACAGTCTTTCGAGATGAAGTTCAATATTATTGAAATAGATAACCACCTAACTCTGAACTTATTGTCTTCTACTGTCTGTGCAAAATCAAAAACATTAAGAAAATAATGTACAATTATCAAAAATAATATAACTATTGGTTGTAATGCCACTGCACAAGGTGTCTGAATACTGTATACCATTTATACTAAATGCCATTGCCCTCGGACCAGGCACACTGCAAAACATTAGCAAAGTCAACTGAAGTCAACCAAAGCTATGTAACTTAGACTGTGCAACTAAACACAACAGTTAGTTTAAAGCAGGTAAACAACCTAACTGTGAAACTTGTGAAAACGTCTTCGAAACTGTGCAAAGTTCTGCAAACTCGACTTTGTCCTCCTCCTGTGAGTGTGTAACTGCTGCTGCATTTAACTGTTGAATTTGTTCCTAACTTGTCCCACAAAAAGGGTAGTTTTGATTGGATCTCTTCTCCATTCGTCCCTCCCTAACATTTTTGTCTCATTTTTATTCTTTGACTAAAGTGCCAGTTATATTTCGTCACAGTCTTCGTCATCATATCTGACTTTTTATTTAGTTTTTATCTAGTTTTTGTCCATGAAAAAGGTTCGTTGACGAATATTTTTCGTTATAGTCTTCGTCAACGAAATTAACACTGGTGTGTTGCAAAAGGTACAATAAGAGGGACCGTCTGCACTAATGCCAAGGTATTAGTGCAGGTAAGGTAAAAGTGCACTTCAAACTGTGATGAACCAAAGTTTTTGCGGAAAAGGTAATGTGAGGGTGGAATCAGACCCGGAAACATCAGGTTGAACATTTCCAGTAAATGAGTAAGTACAGGGGCTTGTCACCATCCGCTTGGTCTTCACTGCCCTATAGATATAGGAAAAAAGATAGAAAAAGCATGTATAAATGAGAATGAGTGGCAGCAAACTTAAGCAGCATTATCACTCTAACATAAAGTACTTTTACCCTTATAGCAAAATTCACAACAATTGGTTCTTTTCCTAGAAAGTAACTTTCCTAAGGGTTACTCAAAGTATTGTTATTTACTAAAAATGCAGTTTAACCCATGATACTTGTAACGTTTAACCCATTTAGACTTGAAACCTACATGTGAGGCAGTCTGACTTCAGGCTGCCTCACTATGTGCTTCCTCAACTCCACATCATGCAATTATAAAATGTCATGCCTTGACAAAAACTAACATTGTTAGGCAACACACTGCAGCTTCCCCAGGTGATCTAGGCACAGTAGAAATATATCTGCTGACTGGATGGGAACAGCTACAGTTAGCACATACAGTATATGTATTATTATTATTATGTAGAATTGTCTCCAAATGCTCTAATTTTATGTAATGGGCTTTCAGTAACTATTAGCAATGTGTTACTGAACCACTGTCTACATACCACTGGAAATTCAGGTGTCTTTTCTCTAGTACTAATCCCCTCCATCACGTCTTAATCGTCAGCATGGTTTTCACCTTCATTACTGGCAGCATCAATCAAGTCCTCTTCAGAATGTGACAGGGCTTCCTCATTCTACAGGTTGACAAGGGAAAAAGATTACTTGAAGTAATTAATTAAAAGAGTAGACATTTATAAACTACCACACAGAATGGTGCATTTACCTCTGAAATGTCCACATCCAATTGGCTTGCAGTAGGGTTTTCAGTGTTGAGTTCATCATCTTCATCTTCACTTTTGTAAGTGTTACTCCAGTGTTCTTCTGTATAGTATTTAATTAAAATTTAGTTTATTTTATTTAGTTTATTTTTTAAATGTAATTCTGAATTTGAAGATTATGATGCTCTTGTGACATTAAAATAAAACGTGTTTATTTTCTGTTTTTCTTTTCTTTTTTTGTCGCTCAAAATATGCGTCACAACCACGACACCCACAATTTAGTGAGCTTTCCAATCCACGGTAGGCCAACTATGAATAATTCCAAGAACAGAAAAGTTTCTGAAGAAAATAGAACATTTACCAGACAGCAAATTAAAGACATCAATTCAGCCGTCACATACTCAATCGCCAGTGTCTTTTTTCGGAGTTCAAAATGTTCAAAATGTTTTTGTTGCATGCAAAAAAAAATCGTTTTCTCTGTACCAGTTCATTGATTTCATGGAATGCAAGACATTATAGTTTTTATGCATAGAATAAAGGTTTAAAAAAGAAAAAAAAAAGATATATGCAGTGTTATCTTCATTTTAGATGTCAAAAGGGTTTTGAGGCTCTCTGTGTTTTCTTTTCTGTGGGAAATGGGTCCAAATGGCTCTTTGAGTGTCTAAGGTTGCCGACCCCTGGGCTAGAGGATAGGTCAAAATGAACCACAATTAAGCTAAACTATCTGTTAGGTGGTATGAATGCACTCAACTATTACAGCAAACCTCTAACCACATGTACTGTAAATCTGCACTGTTGACACTCAAGGTATTGGATAATACAAGAAGACTGACATGCTGTGTACAACAAGGCAGGTTGAGAGTACTTGGTCAAGAGACAAGCACATGTTGTTATGGAATTGTTATGGAGTAAATAAAACACACGTTTAAGTAAAGATGAACTGTCGGCCAGCAGTTTATTTGACAGACACTTTGGTGAGGGTGTCACTGGAAGCCCTCTAAAGAGTATTACTATAGCCCCTTCTACACAGAGACCCCGCGTCAGCGCCACACTGAAGGCTCGCCAATAACCCGCTTTCTGTTAACTTAATGTTGTTCACACAGAATCGAGCAGCTCATTTTTAAGCGGCTTCAGCGGGCATTTTATGCAGCGAGCCGGGGTCTTGGATTCAAAGGAGACGTCACTGGTGTGACTTTTAACAGCATCAGCATCACTTTTCTCTATTAAGAAAAATGGCCGACATTCAGAAAGTCATTAAATCCATCTAGTACAGAGCTACTTCTGTTGATTTCCTCCAAGCTTAAAACCCCCGATATGCGGCACAATCTTGTGTAAGATCATGTGTACAAAAATATCTAGGTTACATGTTAACAGTGGGCAGTTTTCACTGTGTACACTAGTACGTTGTATGATTGAAAAAAGACGGTGACGGTGAGTTTTTCACAGATCAGCAGTCTGCTGTATGAACTGGACTTTTACTTTTTTAGAGCCCGAGCCCTACCGGGGAAGGGCTCTATTGTTAATGCTCTGTTTTTTATTATTATTATTATTATTACGCCTCTTTCAACCTTGTCGGCGTCTCCCCATTAAAGTCAATAGGAAAAAAGAGACTTGTGTCAAACTGTTGCCCTTGCAGTCTAAAGTAAAAGTCTGACTGCTTTCAAACCTATGCCGAATGAAAGAGAACTACCAACCCTACTAGAATATGAAAAGTTTGTGTAGATTTGAAAAAGTTTGTGGGATCTGTGAGGAGTTTTTTAAAAATTGTTTCTCACTTTTGGGGTTAGGGTTAGGGTCCTCTGTTTTTCAAAATAAAAGCACCAAACTCTTTCAAAATAAAGCTCTTGATTCTCGACCAACGTTGCTTGCAGCTTTAATTATTATTATAACGTACACAAAGCACTTAATGTGACCCCCTCAACACGCTCAAAAACTCACCAAATTCGGCACGCACACTAGGTCTGGAGAAAAATTTGATAAAATGGAAAAACTCACCCCTAAAGTAAAAAATGGGCTCTCTAGCGCCACCTAGGCACACTAACACTCCGTTGGTTGAAGTGTTACTCATGTTACCATCTGTGTTGATGTCATCATCATGATTGGCATTCTATAGATTACCAAGTGAAAGACAATGAACAATTGAATGAATTAAATCCCTTTATATGAAGTCCAATCACCAAATCATAAACAGAGGAGGTGTACAGTTTCATTTTCAGACAACTTAAAAGTGCTTTAGACCTCAACTGCTTGTAGTATTATGGGAGAAAAATTAATCAGTGACGTGGTATATGACGTGCTATGCTGGCACATGTCGTATGCCAACTGTGCCAATGTTTTTTTGATATGAAAAATGGATATAATAATTACAGAATACCCCACTTTTGGATTTTTCATGATAGATTACTTTTACTACAAAGTCTCCAAAAAGACACTGATGCTCTGGGAGAGATATCTCAGCCCGTGAAAGAGCTTCGTTCGCACCAAAGGGCTCATCGGAATGGCTAGGTTGTTAGCTTTTGATCAGACCATTGGATAAGTGGCTAAGATAAACAGTTATAAAGTTATTAAATATTTTGTGAAGGGTGCTCTGTTACTTACTTTTACTTTCCATCCACTTGGTAGTCCTTGGAATCTCTGCTGTGTAATCCTCCAAATATCTTTTATAAGGTCTAGACGTTTCGCCACGTTAGCTCTTATGAGCTGATTCAGAGGGCTTCTTCCCAGCTCTCGCTGTGCTGTCAGTGTCGCACACATAGATTGTATTGTCGCGCATTGCACTTCCCGCCCATGTTCCCGCCTCCCTACTTGGCTGCCAGTGGGAGCCCAATTTAAAATTGGCACCCACAGTAACGCAGTTAATGGTCTTGTTCTCCAAAAAAAAACCCAAAAATGATCTTGTTCTCAACAAGGAAAGGAGAAGGAGGAAAAGACATACCTAAAACGTAATTGTTGGAGCCACATTCCACTTTTTACCTATAGAGGACGCACATGTCTTAGGTCACAGGAAGTAAGCATCACGTCACACTGGCATAGTGGTCCTAGTTTATTCATTCAAAAAAAGGCACCCGAGCACCAGTGTGGCAGGATAGAGAGGGGGTGAGTAAGGAGTCCATGCCTTTTGTTGACTGCTCTGCTCCACTCTGCTCCACTTTGCTTTTCATGTATTTTGTGTGCATGACTGAAATAAATGGTTTAATGGCGGGAGTTTGAAGATCGAAGTTTGTCTGGAACCCATGCGTCACAAACGACCTCCCTATTTAGCCCCTCGGGATTTAGGGAGGAAAGTAGCCGCAACAGTAATTTTCAGCATTAGGATACCACAATGGCATTTGCCATTTATTATTTTAAGGACAAGGCTGTGGAAGTTGGGAAGATTTCATGGATGAGTACTGACGACCAGCAGCAATGTCCAAAATTAATCACCCAGCGCCCTAATCTGGAAGATGAAGATGGATTTATGGAGGTCAAGTGGGAAATTAAAGGCAGAAAAAAGTCAGACGGTCCAGCCTTTTTCCCAGCAAAGGTTTTAATGTTTGGTGGTAAGTTGTTGATTTTTATTGCTTCCCAGTCACCTTGATAGCATTGATTTAATCTGTCTGTTTGTCATAGCCCAGTTGTTCTCACAGTGGGGCCTGGAGATATACATCTATACCCTATATATTTGAAAAAGATAATCTACAAGCTCACAACACATGGCAATGCTTCATGCAAGTTTGACTGTCTGTTTTTTTTCAAAAGTAAGTAATTCAGCATATAAGTGTAAATTTAATTTAGCACTCTTAAACACAATTTCAATAACAACTGACCTACATGCTTACCCTGTAGTAGTTTCTCTCCAGGTTTTTCTATGTTTTAATAGGCTTTTATGTGGTTTGTATATATATATATATATATATATATATATGTACAGTACATCTAAAAAGATCCCACAGTCAAGCTTTTAATTTGATCACGTTTCTTACACAGACAACTACAGTGATCTCTGCAAAAGAGACAGGAATTCATAAACGGTGAAGACATCTGGTAAGAAGCACCCAAGAGGAAGTGTAAGCCGAACAGCAAGTGGAAAGATGTGAAAGAGGAGGATCATGAAGTTCCACCAAAAAAGGTAGTTGCCTGGATAAATAACACCGTATGACACCAGTCGATTGTAATTCAGAACAGAAGTGACATTTCTTTATCATTTCTGGTGTGCATAAAACTTGTATAGAAATGCACTTGTTTAAAACGGTAGTGCCTCTCCCCTTTATACCCACTGTTACAAAATGTGTGAATCTTAATTATTCCTTTTTTTTGTAAATCCTTCATTAAAGAATATAGTCTTGTTATCAATTACATGAATTTGGCAAAATGCTAAGACCTTCTGAGTCTCTTTAAGCCTGATTAGTAGCAGCAGATAATTAAATACATTTGTCAAGTCCAAGTCCATAGTTAAATGGTTTTTGTTTTGATTATTTACACATTTCTGAATCTAGGTATGATCAATCAGTGGTGCAGTCGATTCTGTAACTAGTACTAAATCATCATTAACATGGATGTTATTACATATGCCTGTTATAAAAATACAAAACTGAATTTTAATTTTGACAGAAGAAAAAAAGAGCAACCTGTGCAGAAAAAGAGTCAGCAAGCCAAATGATAGAAGAGCTGAAGAAGCAGCTGACAAACAAAGCATCTTCAGAGGTAAAATATTTGATTATATTTTAATTGTGGTACTATGAGTTGATGCAATAATTATGGTGTGAATTTTGCTGCCACAGTGAAGGCTGATTCTCTGATTTCATGTGTTTTGGTGTAGTGAACTAACTCAAATAAGGAGTCATCAGATGAGGAGCAGATGCCCAGAAACTGGAGTGTGGCACAGCAGAAAATGAAAGAGCTTCAGAGAGAAATGAAGAGCTTGAAAGAAGACCATGTGAAACTAGATGTCATGAGAGGTATTTTCTGTTTATTAATTCAAGTAAAGCAAATTATAAAAGCTTTTAAAGACTGTGGTGGTGTGCCTATACTGATTTCTGAAGTCAGACAAACATTGTGAGTGTGCGGTCAGGCACAATGAACTGCACAAGATCCAGAAATCCAGAACATTGTCTTTGTCAATGTGAGAAGGTGGTAGGCTGACAACAATCAAAGCTGGTTTCATCTAAATAGAAACAGATAAATGTAATTACTGAAAAATCTTCCCAAATACAAAGAAATGACCATTTAACTGAGAATTAGATTAGTTTTCTATGCAGCCTGAACCAACATAATTTAACACGAATACTCCAATATTGAAGCATTGACATCTGAATAATGAACACAATAATGAGCACACACGCGAGGATCTTGTGCTTGACTTCTTTGTGAGAGAGCCTCTCAGAGCGCCTGCAGTGTGTTCAGTGGCCTCATAGATTTCCTCATATTGGCTCCTCTCTCGCTCAACGGTGTCACAAAACTCCTTTACCCTTGCCAGACAAAACTGCACATCCATTTTTTTTGTCCTGTAGTATTGAAAAGAGCACGTCTGAATACTCAAACATGCCATGAAATGTATGAAGCAAAAAACAAAAACTCAAAATCATCCAGATATGCTTTAAATCCATCAGCACAGCGCAGAGTCCTCATCATACTTGCCATGATGCACCAGAATGTGATGAAACAGTTCCTTTAGAGCATCTCTCTTCTCAAAGATTGTATTGACCACTCTGGATGTGTACTGCCAATGTGTGGGTGCCACACGAGGGAGACGCTGCTGGCAGATTTCGTCCAGTAGTTGCTAGCGCCTAGGCGATCTAGGAAAAAACGCAGCAAGGCCATTGAGGTGGGCGACAAAGATCTTGCATTCTTTAAGCTTTAAGGCCCCCTGAGTCAATACTAAATTGAGCCGATGTGCATAGCAGTGTATGAATAAAGCCAAAGGTGCTTTCTCCTTAACTTTAGCCTGCACCCCATTTAATCCAGAGCACACGACCGCCGCACCGTCAAAACACTGTGCCACAACTTTAACCAGACATTCATTTTCCACCAAAAGTCAGATGATAAGACCTGCAATGTCATCAACTCGCTTCCCAGTGGTAACATCTCCAAATCTGACAAACCGCTCCTTGACACCTGTGCCCGTTATGTAACACAGGACCAGTGCAAGCTGCACTGTGTTACTCGCGTCTGTCGTCTCATCCACCATAACAGAGACAAACAGTTTTTTAACTGCCCTTCATTTCTCTTCTCCCATCACTTCAGCAATAGCAGTGATCAGGTAGTTTTGTATTTTGCCCTACGTCCCACCAAACACTTTATTAGTGGATAGGTGATAATGTAAATCTGTGTTGCTTTCAACAATGAGAGAAAGAAGCTCCACATAGTTTCCTCTGTTTTTGGATCCACCGCTTTCATCATGTCCCCAAAATGAGAGTTCCTGCTTGCCCAAAAAAATGACAGTCTATAAGTCTTTTTAAGATTTCCCTATTTTTCTTCACCTTTTCGTTGTGGAGCTCCGGAGTACCGTTCATAGTTAGTGGACTGAAAGTGGCGGACCAATCCTTTCCCCTGTTGTGACAGGCTTGCTAGCTTTGGAGTTGCCTGCCCTTTCTCAACAATGCTTAGCTTTTCTTGAAAAGTCAGTCTTGAAAATGGCTTTGACAATAAATCTGCAACCAAATCCATTTCTTCTCCTCCTTCAGCCATTGAGGGATAACAAAACAGCTATTAAATCAACACAACTATATTTTTGCTCGCGCAGTTTGCTAGCTCTGGCTGACTATCCAATCAAAGGGTGTGAATACACTGACATTACCGTACGCCTGCTAGAGGGCCTTGGTATGCCAACTCAAAATCTGATTGGTTGAAGCAACAGTTTGATTGACACTTATTTTTATGCTACTGGGCCCGCAGAACTGATTGTGAAGGCCTCCAGGCAGATTTCTTTGACCCTGGCAACAAATGATGGCTGAAATGTGATTGGTTAAATGCTTTATTATGAAAATACACGTCTGGAAGCAGCGCAACCAGGGGAAAAGCTATGAAAGGAAGTGGACAGACCATTTGGAATTATTAAATAAGTATTCATGGATAAATATAATTAACATCAGTCTGTTATTCAGATATTTTTAGGCCAGCAGAGAAGGCCTTGCAGGCCCTGACAATCAACCACTTGTCAAAACACAATGTGTTGTGTTCATTTCTTTGTTCTACAGTATATAAGCTAGTAAAGCTACAACGAGTTTTGCCATTTCAGTTTTCATGAAGGTGCAAGGCATTACACAGCTGTGAACACACAAAGTTCCAAAGCTGTATTTTTGTTCTACAGGAAAAAACTCAAAATGTGGACATTTATTTGCAAGTGTGGACATTTGTTTTAAGTTAAAACAAATAATTCTGAAGTTATAACTACACTACACAGAAAGGGCTTTGAGTTGTTACTCAATAAAAGGGAAGTTAAGTAATTCAGCAACTAACTGTTTTTTTTAATGTGCAATAAAGTTGTGATGCATTTTGGGTTACTATTGTCAAATGGAAAATCAATAATCGGTGATCGAGAATAGTTAATAATCGAAAATCGGTTGGTAATCGAATCGGAACCTCAATAATGGTAATGGAATCGAAATGGGAAATCGGACAGATCAACCACCCCTATTATGTGGTTAATCTATAGACTATAGGCCTATGCATATTCACTGCACAGATGAATAGATACAATAGATTTCCAAAGAATATTGTATGTAATTGTTTAATCATTATTTGGTGAGTAACATTCAAATGTTTTGCAGGTGCCTCTTGTGCCAGACTATGATATAAAAATTCCAAGACAAAAGCTGAAGTCTCTGTGGATGCAAGTTCAGCATTGTACATTGGGGATCTTGCGGTGCTCATCTACAGTAGAGAAACACTGTCCTATTCGAGTTTGACCGGGAGGTAGTCAGAGGCTCACAAAGATGTGGAGTCAAAGCCACAACTGGATAACACAAAGCTTGATGCTATACTTGGTGAGTGTATTTCATTTAAGACAAAACTCATTCCAAAATAAATCCATACATATTGTTTTCCCCCTTCTTTTATTAGCAAATGACTGTAATGTTCCATGTACTGTAATGTTAGAGACGATATTGATTCAATTCAATTCAACTTTATTTATATAGCGTCAAATCACAACAAAGTTGTCTCAAGACACTTTACACATAGAATATGCTATACTACAAATAAAATAATTCTAAAAAACAACAAATACTAATGCCTCTATGTGATGGTAAACAATAGATAATGTTTTCAGTTGTCATAAATTAAAGAGGGTTTGCACGTGATGTCACCGCCGGCATGCTGCCCATTGTTTTGCCACTCAGTTACCACTCTGTTGTATTCAGTCTAGCTGATTGGGGTGTGATGTATGTGCAGTCCCTCTATAGCAGTTTTTGATGATTGCATTTAAGTTCAGAATGTACCTGATAAACCATCCTTCATGCCTCTTTGATGTGTGTGTTAATTGTGGACAGTGAATAAAAATAACATTGAAGTAATTTTTTGTTTTGTATGTGTTTTTTCACTCACAGTCAATGCCCAGGCAAAGTTCCCTGACACCACCATGCAAGATGTGAGATGAATCATAAGAAAGAAATGCAACAATAAAAGCTATGCCAAGCAAGTAACTGAAAGGAGTCCAAAAAGTAGCGTTTTTGTTTCAGGTTATTTATTTTTGGATCCTAAGATGTGCACTTTTCTTTTACCTTTTTTGACAAAGAAGGACTTCAGTTCTCAGTTGGAGACACTATTTTGATTACATTTTTACAAGCGAATGGGAAATTTTTCCTTTACCATTTTTGACAAAGAAGGACTTTATCTTGGAGAGACTATTATGTTTACATTTTTACACGCAAATGTGCACTTTTTCCTTTCATTTTTTCAGCAAAGAAAGACTTGATTTCATAGAGGCTATTTGTTTTTTAAAAGAACATCTTTAATGATTCAAGCGGGTATTAATACACTGTAAATACACTGTATGGTATGTTTTAAACTGTTATATAAATTTACAAAAACTTGTTCTCGACATTCTGTTTTGTGATTTTGTAAATACATTGCAGTCTAGTGTACATACAATATGAGTTAACTTTAAGAATACTTTATAAATATATAAGTATATAAATAGTATATAAACAGTATGCTACAAGTAATATGCTAAGCAAACTTACAAGTATACTTAAGGTATAACAAGTGGACTAGTAAAATAGCAAAATATTGATTTTTTTTGTTTCAGTAATTCTAAGTTCATAAAAGTATACTCAAAGTATACTTCAATAAACTAAAATGTGGACTAGAAGTATATAACTAGTACAGTGGCAGTATATAGAAGTGTGTACTTGTGGTGTACTTAAAGTATACTTCAATAAACTAAAATGTGGACTAGAAGTTTGTGCTTTTATAAACTTAAAAATGTTCCAATTTAATCTGAAGAAGTATTAAATTAGTATACTTTCTAGTACACTACAAGTACATGGTCGGTAGTATACTTACTATACTTATACTTATACTCATACTCAACATACTTAATAAAATAAACTACAAGTATATTACTTTTTGCTAAGGGTACAACTACTTTACAAATTTAGGGTATTGTAAGTCACATACATTGAAAACTCTGTCTCATCCTCCCTGTAATTTATTCAGTCTTTCCTGTGCACTGCGCTAACCCATTACTCTCCTGTCTGCTTTATTCCATGCCTAGCAGACGGCCCAGAAATTAGCCCAGAACAGGAAGAAGGTGCAGTACCTACGCATTTGTCTCTTTCTTCACACTGCAGAGCACAACATTTCTTTATTCATTCTGTGTCTGACTGAGTATATCACTGTCTTATTCTTTGTGTACTCTTCTGTGTTCTGTCATTCTGTTGTATTGTTGGTATTTTCCTGAATCCAGCAACCAGCTTTGTTATGTTGAAGGTGATGTTCATATTTTTGGTCACTACCTTAGGCCCCCAGTGCCTTCACCATTTTTCATTCCACAACACACATTTAGTTACGTCTATAGCTAGTAACACTGTAATTTTTGTCAAACTGGTAACTGCTTTTCAAGGATGGAATCCAGTTTGCTGGATGCAGGAAACAGCTGTTATCTTTCTGACCATGTCGAGTGTTACTGAATTTGTGCTTGTCTTCACCGTTCTCTCTCTACAGCTGTTCTTGTGTTTGTATTAATACTTAATATGACCGTACATTATAACCTACATTTTCTTGTACTAACCTACTCATAGTTGATGATGAAATGCAATGCCAAATCATCTCTGTGCATGTAGCATAGACAAAGGTCTTGGATGTTTACAGCCATTCTCTGTGTAATTAGTTATTGCAGTGGTAATGCTGATGTCAGCATACTAAAATGTGTGTGGAAATTTCTTACTTTGTGCACAAAGTAAGTGTGCAAGCAAAATCGATGACACGTGTGAATGGTGAATCAGAATCATTTTCAATACAAAGTGTCCTCTATTTGCAATCAGCACACTGCTACACCCCTAATTCTCTAAGCAGAAACATCCATTTGCCTAGAAATGTATCATGAAAAAGCAGTGAAATAAAGTGAGAACTATTAAGAAAAAAAATGGACTGTGTAAGACATGGCCCACAAAGGTTAAAGCAAAGTAGGAAACAGTGAAAAGAGTGAAAATACAAACCAATAATGTCTAAATAGGAATTCAGAAAAGACACTATCTGCTATGTGGATACTGAGGCTAATGTGGAGCTTAGAAAGTACTATATGAAATAATAATATGCAACACTTTCAAAAGTCTTGTGCTCCTATTTCACACATACACGATGCTAGCTATGAGTTAGTATTTTTCCTGTTACAGTTTTTTTTATCTGTTACAAACTTGAGTTAAATTGCACAGTGTAACTCATGACATCAGGCTCATCTCTGTCTTACTGTGTTTAATGGTCCCTCTCTTATTATGTGCAAGATGAAGTATTCCTAACCAAAACCAAGTGAATGTAAAATGTTCAGTGTTGTTGTATTTACAGTGGTTACATTCGTCTCCCACTCTGACAAGTTTAATGGTGGTAGAAGTCATGCCTTCAACAAAATATTTATAAAAACACCTATGTTTTTCACATGTCCGTCTCTTTTAAGTTCACAAGAAAGCAAATGCCTTGAATTCCAAATAAATGTTTGGGAAATAATATTCAGAGAATATAAAGACCATATAAATGACAAGTCATTTACTGTTCTAAATTGGCATACACCCTCTCCACTGTTGCAGATTTTAAATATCAGTAAAAACTGCTGGTCATTTTCCGGAGCTTGTTGTAGTGTCTAATTACTTAAAACATATTTTATCTTGCATAAAGTACCAATGTTTTTTTGCTCACTTAGCTATATAATACATTAATGTCTAAATAATAATAAATACATTTAAATAAATATATAAAATAAATCATTTAACAGGCTTAAAATATTTCAGTATTTTGGAAATGTATTATGCTGAATTAGAGGATCAATGATCAGAAGTGACATATGAAGCCAATATTTAATATACAGGCAAAGGGCCAAAAAAAACCAAAAACAGAGATTGTTTTTTTCTGTCAGGAGTATACACTCGACTCAAGTCCAGACTAGTCAAAGACCCACTTTGGGGTTTTTAAATCCGAAAGTGCTGTTTTATTTTGATGTATGCCTGTTTCACTATGTTCCTGGTTGTAATGAAAGGTTTACTTAATTTTTACTTTAAAAGTTTGTTCATTCACTTACTAACATTTGGTCATTAACACCTGGATGTATGTTTCATAATTGTTGGTCTGATGTTACTTTGTGATTGTGGTTGTGTATCTTTGTGTGTAGGCCTCTGAAGGTGAGCCTCAGCCCATGACAGAGGTGGATCTTTTCATCTCTACACAGAGAATCAAAGTTCTCAATGCTGACTCCCAGGTACTCTATCTAATTGATACACAGCACACAACTGTCATGCCTTGTATTGTCACCTCACTGAGTAGAACCCTCATTTAAACAGCTATTTGAAGATTACAAGATCTCTGCTTCTAAGCAATCGATCAGCAAAAAAGTGCATTGGAAATGGTTAATGCTACTGATTTATTAAAACGGACAGCTTGATAGATAGATAGATAGATAGATAGATAGATAGATAGATAGATAGATAGATAGATAGATAGATAGATAGATAGATAGATGGATAGATGATGGATGGATGGATGGATGGATGGATGGATGGACGGACAGACGGACGGACAGACAGATTGATAGACAGACAGTCGACTTTATTGTTCCAGTGGGAAATCTGTCTCGGACTTTGCAGTGTCTGTACTATAAAAAACAATAAAACAAAATAACAATAATATATAACCTGCTAAGGAACCACAGAGTATGAAAATATTGTTAGGACTAGTACCTAAGAGAGTTTAAAAGGAGAATGACAGACACAATGAGGGACTGGAGCAACAGTTTACTTTTAACTTGAATTACACTGAAGATGTATAAGAAATAAGGTATAAGAGCCAGTACATGTTAGTACACAGTTTTAACATTGACACCAGATCTGGCTTTTGCTTTAAACTCAAAACATAGGAAGAAACTGTCTTTATTACTAGAGTTTAAGTTCTTTCAGTGTGTTTCCTTTAAGTTCAGTTCAGTCCTTGGTTTGGTTAGTCAGCAAGCTTTAGTTAGGGGCTACAGTCCTGTCAGTTCAGAAGAAAGAGAAGGTTGGTCTTCTCATCAAGTAACAGAAAATCTTGGTCCCACTCCTGGGGAAGGGGAAATCTTGTTCACTGGGGGCTTGCCATATCCTCTGTTAAGGAGAATCCATTTCCAGAATCTCAGGGTTTCCAAGGAATCTTGGTAACTTAGCTTGTGTAAAAACAGGGCTATTACTACATAAAATCACTAATTTCCAGTCCTCAATGGCCATAACATACATCTAATATCAAAATCCTAGAATACTTCTCTAACACAGTAGTGCTTAGATGAATGAGTTATCTTTCTTTTTTAGCTGGACAGCTTTCTTACAGGAATAATTTTTTATCCTGTTTTAATCCAACATAAATTATTTTTTATCTTTTTAACCATGCACTACAGTGTTTTTTTCTTACTCAGAAGCATGAAATAAAATTGTTAAACATTTCAATAATGCCATAAGTTTTCCCTCAAAATAATGAAATTAATAACAGATTAAGTCTTACTTACTTCACACCCTTATGTGCAGGGTTACAGTTTTATTGCGCATACACAACAGTCTTTTAATCGTACTAAGTACTGGCAGTGAATAACAGGACAGCCACCCAACAAATGGAATTAGTATAACTTGAAGTTTAACAGAAGTGTAAAACTAAATTATTTCAGTATCAAAATGATAGAATAAGCAACAACTCAGCTTTCAGTTTCAGTTCAGTTACAGTTTCTTTCAAGTTATCAGTGCAGAAATTTTAACTGTAGCATTATGCTCATACACAGCATTACGCTATTAACTATGCCGGAGAAGAAACTACATGCTTTCTACTGTGCTTCATGTTGACAGACATAATATTCTGTTAGCTAACTACACTAGCTTAACTTAATTTGCTCACCAAAATGCATCCAAAAGTGTTAACTCCACAAGGGTTCTTCTGACCTTTCTTTCCCTTTAGATAAATTTGACGTCAAGTTCACTCACAATGATAGACTATTAATAACTCTAACTCAACACCACTCTTAACACTAGTAACATCATTTGCTAGCATGGTCACTCTGACTCGGCACAATCAGTGTCTTATGGGAAGTAGGTGGTACTTCCTGTATCCCAATCGGAAGTATGCATCGCTTAACATATCCAATAAAAACCAAGTTTTAAAAACATCACTCTGACTGACAGATTAATTACTGAACGGATAATATAAAAATAACACAATCTACTAGAGCTAAATTCTCTTCTAAGTTACAAGCACAATTATCCAATCACAATAAATATTAATTAGAACACTAAATTACATCCATCAATTCAGCAATAGCACAAGCCTATTCCATTCAATCCATCATAAAAATGCACATGTATTGTGAAAGAACCATTCCATTCACTCTATTCTAGAAGTTGTTGAAGGTTTTAATGGATGGAAGAAAGAGTGTTTGAACCAGTTGTGCCTGCTCATGGGGACTCTGTATCTTATCTCTGAACATCGGTCAGGTCTGAAATGATTTTTTGAGCCTGACTATGATTGGTTGACAAGTGACTCAAAGATGGGGGTGTTCAGAGACTCCCATAAGCTTCATAGCTTCATCGTGAGTCTGTTAATTTCAGCCTTTGATTGGACTGTCAGGTTACCAAATCATATCTCAGATCTCATAGTGCAGGGGGCTTTTCACTGCAGCAAGATAGAAATAGAGACTTCCTGGGTCACACCTAAGGTTCTCAACCTTCTTAGGAAGTGCAGCCTCTGCTTAAATCTGGAATAAATGAATTCTACAGGGGTCTCCCACTCAGATTGCTGTCAGTGTGGCTGCGATCTGAGTGAATGCACTCAGACATGGGTGTCAAAAGCAAAGAAAAAAAAAATGGGTGGGACAGTTTGATGGGTGGGAGTCCAGGGGTACTTCTGTAAAATTTTTTAACAGTAGATGTAATTTCCTGTATTCTTATGAATTTCAACAAGTGGTTAATACCTTTATCTGGCTGTGGCATAAGAAAAAATATGGGCACATTTTCTAATTTTTTTGGTGAAACTGATGGCCCCAAATTAAAAAAAAAAAAAAACAGCAAAATTTTCAGAAATTGAATTAACAAATAATCCAGTGGGTCTTAAAGTTGTGAAACAATTTCGTGGACCAGTCAGGTAATTATCTGTCAAAACAGGGAACCCTTGTTACAAGGGACTCAGCTGTTAGATAGCTGAAAATAACAAATGCACTCCTGGGGCACTCAGTAGGCCTACTGATGGTTGTAAGTTTAGACAGAGTTCTGTTCACTCTGACTTGCAGGGAACGTTTAGTGAGATATGAATGATACCACCTAATGATGAATGAGTTGACACTGAGCTAATTTAATTTGTTGAAAAGAGAGTTGGGATATTTCAATATGTTTCTGATCTGTCCTTTAGTGAATTCAATGTCCCTGTTCATGTAGTTTAGTTTAAGTTAATTTTGGTACATTTGGTTACATTATTTGTTTTCCGACTCCAGATGTGGTTTATGTAAGATATGATTCTTTGACCACCAGGAGACCATGATGGACCACCCTTTGCGGACCATCTCCTACATTGCTGACATCGGAAACATTGTGGTTCTCATGGCTCGACGCAGAATGCCTCGACCTGACTCTCAGGAGAATGTGGAGGCCTCAGACCCAGGAAAAGACAGCAACCGCCAGTACAAGATGATATGCCACGTGTTTGAGTCTGAAGATGTAAGTACAGCAGCAATTATGTGATGTTTTTGCTTGATAGAAGGGTCAGTATGCAGTTTTTGCAAGGCTGATTTAAAGTTTAATCAGCTGGATAATTTAGTGCAGTTAGCTAAAAAGAACTTGAGCAAATCTTTTAAAAACTTAAACAACTATTACAATTTTTAAACATGTTAAGTCTTCTATTTCTCCCCCAATACCCATCCTGCCCACCAGGCCCAGTTGATTGCCCAGTCCATTGGGCAGGCCTTTAGTGTGGCATACCAAGAATTCTTACGGGCCAATGGCATAAACCCGGAGGACCTGAGCCAGAAGGAGTACAGTGACTTGCTTAACACCCAGGACATGTACAATGATGACCTCATCCACTTTTCCAAGTCTGAAAACTGCAAAGATGTAAGTAGGGCTGTGTATAATTCAGTGTATCATTGCTGTCTTGTACAACTGTTCATATTCCTCTAAGCTGGAATGAGCAACAAACATGGAACATGGCACAATAACTGAACATTATGTGCATTAGCTTCTCAATAATCATTAAGGGCTGTCCAAACCAAGAACAATAATTATAAAGGTAACTAAACCAACATGCTTTTAAAAATCGTTCTAACTTAAGTAGATGGCAGATCCACACCAAATATAATGATAATAACACTGACACGTGATAACATTGGAATCTTTTCTTAAAACGATTTCATGAATGATGAAAACGCTGACTGCTGACCAAAATCTGTCTCATTTAGATGTCACATTAACATGTTAACTGATGTCCTCTTTGATGATTGCCAGAATGCTTGCAAACTGATGTTGATTAATATGGAGGTATAAATAAAATTTGTCTTCAGAAGACGACAGCTCCATTAGAACCAAGTGTTCGACCCTCCCAATTCTCTTTGTTGAAGAATTTCATGCAGCCATACTGTTCTCTGTTCGTATTTCACTTAACTTCCTCACAAACTTAGCAGTAGCAGGTCATCAAGATCCATGTTCCTGGATGGTGTATAACATGTTCTCTGTGCAGTTGACAGAACGTTTTCATTCATCAGTGTGGTCGCTCACATCATTAAAGTTTTAGTTATAGTTATCATTCTTAATGTAGATGGCCCTTTACACCAGGCAGCAAGATGGTGGCCTTGTAATAAGGGCCAGAAAGTCATATTTTTTCAAGACATGCCCCTCTCATCACAAGTTTGATTGACTCGAAATTTGACCCATTGTTCTAACCCAAACAACAAATACTGATAAACTGCTCAAACTCTCTGGAGACATCCAGAGCTATATCCTGAAAATCCCTACTAAGTTACCACATCCAATAAATGGTGGACAAATGGCAGAATTTTAACTGTGCAAATATGATGCAGGCTGTGTACTAATTATTTCAACTCTTAAAAAATTACTGAACTGGCTAAAATAAGTTTGCTTGGCTTTGTTTGTCCCTAACCCCTTCCCCCTTCTGCTTGTAGCTGTAATTTTGCATATGCGGATGACTTGATTGAAATGATTTTGCCTTGTTTCTGTTTTCTTTTGTCATGCCTACTGTTACCTTAGGTGTTCATTGAGAAAGCTAAGGGGGAGATTCTGGGTGTGGTCATTGTGGAGAGTGGGTGGGGCTCCATTCTGCCCACTGTCATCATTGCCAACATGATGCATGCTGGACCAGCCGAGAGGTCTGGCAGACTGAACATAGGAGACCAGATCATGTCAATTAATGGAACAAGTTTAGTGGGACTGCCACTGTCCACCTGCCAGAGTATCATCAAGGTATCTGTATAATATTATTTTTAGGGGTCCAAGCACGAAGTTCTGGGGCCCTATCGTACACTTTGTGCCGTGCGCCAGTGGCGCATTGGGCGGGGAAAGTTAAAAATTAATTCAGGGGAGGTTCCAGGTCAGCCTTTGCCGCCTTGTTCC
>JAPZDZ010000022.1:5784580-5796867 GCA_029783805.1 Acanthurus tennentii
CGTTACAGAGTCCCAACTTTTTTAAAATTTGTGTAAGAAGTTCAGCTGGTAAGCAAGGGTGCAACATTTTAACTATTCTTAAATGTCTGTCCCATAATGGAGTCTAAAAGAAAAACAGCTACTAGAGCAGCCAGTAAGCAGCCAACTCATAGAAGAAGAACAGCAACCGCAAATGTCTGCAAATTACCGTAATTGTCAGACTATTGAGCGCACCTGAATATAAGCCACACCCACTAAATTGCTATCTTCATCTTCCTCCTGCACACTAAAACCACTAAAGTTGTCTTCTTCAGTGTCGGAATTGAACAGCCTCAGATACTTCGTAACACATATACTTGTTTATTTTCGTCCATAAATTAGCGGCATCATTGTTTAAGCTGCAGGGTTCAAAGTGTGTGAAAAAAGTAGTGGCTTATAGTCTGGAAATTACGGTAACAAGGTGAAGGCGCTCCATACCCTCTGAGCAGAAAATGAGATTAACAACTATTTAACCACTAACCATTGAAATGAGTGGTAATGATTTTTACTAATATAGTATGCCAGCAATTTTGTGTTGTCCCCCCCCCGACAATTGCAATATGGGGTCACACAAATATTGTGGCACCTGGTAAACTTGATGATTACTTTTTAATAACTGCTGTCATTTGCAGGTGTTATTTTTTTGTGCTACTTCAATGAGAGCTGATGTTGACAATAAAAGAACTTTGTTGCCTAGAAAGAACAAAGACAGACAGAGCACAGATCAGCAGAGCTGATTTTGTCAAGTAGAACTGCTGTTACTACAACAGTGGCTTTTACCAGCATCTAGTGGGATATATGGATTGAAGCGATGCCTGCAAGCCTTTGGCACTTGATCCTTAAAGGTGTTCATGTAAGTAATTCTTTGCATTCAATGTTTTGTTCTGCTGTCTCAGATCCACATGAAGACAATGCCTGCAGCCATGTACCGCCTGCTGACCGCCCAGGAGCAACCTGTTTACATTTAACCAGAGCAAGCCCTGATCTAGCGCACCCTTTAAATGTCCTCCAATCAATTGTCACTTCCAAAGCTGATATCCTCTGCTTGGCCCAGCGCTCATCCTGTCCTATTCTATCCAGTGCTGATGGACTTTAGTAAGTAATGAGTAGGGTTGCTGTGTTATGCAACCTTGTTGTCAAGTGAAAAAAACATAGAAATACAAAATATACATCTGCATTCTCTTAAATGTTTTTTTGTGTGGGTAAAGGAACAAATTGGGAAAGGCTGTTTACCCCACTGCATGTTCAGAGCCTTGCAGTGCCCAAGAATCCCAAAATTTTATCAGTGGTTCACTGTTGCTGTTGTAAAACTCAACACATTTCACACCTTACAACTTGGAAGTACCCAAACAATTAAACAAGTGTATCTTTAATGGTCAGTGTAGGCAACTGAGACATTAGTGTATATGAAAGAATGAGCACTTCTCAAATAATAGAGACCTTATATTCACACGACTGGAGCTGAACCCTAATTGTCAACTTCAAGGCAATCGGCACATCCAACCCTGACCTTCACACTTTTTCTGTGCGCTCTGCCATGCTGCTATTTCATTGGCAGAAAAGTGCCTGTATCTAATTATATTACCTCCATTGAGTTATTAATGATAGAGAATATTTTTGTTGGTTTATGTGAATTTAATGCACTCACGTTGTAGCTACATCCATGGGACCAAACTTGCGGTTATTCTTAGCTCTCCCTCCTGCTCTTGTAATCTACTCAAAATACTCTAGTTTTGATGTTCTTTGTGCAGCACAGAACTCTCTACAGGTCTCTATGGGTGTTTTGGGAATTTTTCAGACAAATGAGTGCTTGATCCCACACTCCACATCACCCCATTCCACAAGTTTGCTGCATTGCTGGTAAATTAACACTGCAGCTCTGTTTTGCACTTCCGATGAAAACAGTAAAGCTTTCCAACTCCACTGTAGTTGATTGTTACTGTAGTTGTTTCACCATTCCATTCAATTTTTGTATCTTCTGTACTTTGCACCAGCAATGGCTACAGTCAGCATGGAATGGCCTCATTGCATTATTACCCCTCTTTTACCACAGATCAGTGTTTAACCAGTGTATTTAAATATAGAACTGACTCTCATGAAAGCCTGTTACATCAAACTTTTCCTCATGTCAACCCAAGTCACATACAGCACCAGGATATTATGGCTCAATAATGTGGCTTTTCGAAAATCTGCTTTGTTTATCACTGGTGGATGATGTAAATACTTTGGAGTGAGCTTGGGACTACAACATGCTCCCATATCTTTACGTAGTAAGCACCATTCTACATGCTGGATGATTGTATAGTCAGATACAGGGTTTTAATACAGGGTTTTGGGGGTCTCTGCACTGCCTAAAGGATGTACACTACACACTATCTGTAGAAAAATTGTAGTGGTAAAACATGCCAGAAAATACATCATGTCATACCCACCACTCTGCTGCTCTCACTTTCTCTTTTAACATAAATACTGTTCTTATTTATTAAATCATTTTAGTTTATCCTCCTTAACTGGTCTTCAGTTACTCTTAAGCTGCTGCTTCATTTTAACATTACCTGCAGATGTTTTGCATTTAAAAGCAACATGGGAAGGTTACATATAAAGTGTTATTTTTAAATGTGATTGACAGTGGCTTAACTGTTAACCAAACAAAACATAAAATAGAAGCAGGAAGTGTGAATGAAAACTAGCAGAGTAGTAAGTGTGTGCTGTGAAAAACAACATTATACTGAATTTATCAAGACAACAGGTAAATATGCGGAGCCTGATTTTTCACATTCAAAGTTTACAAAAAAAAACACAGTAACCAGTAACAAACACTTAAGTCATGACACTAACATTGTCTTTTCACATACTGTTTAACTTTGAGGTTTTGAGCTAGTCTGCTTTTATGTCATCTTTCAGACCAGTGGCAAGATAAAATTTGAAATATACACCTAGGTGTTTATGGTATTTCATTTAAATTTCACAAATGTGTGCTAATTAGCACATATTCAGTTCTACAGTGTCTGGTTTGCATAGCTAAATAAACTTTCAGAACTCATGCGATGTAAAAAATTATTGTCTCAATCAACTGTAATCAAGTTGGAACATTTTATTGGTGATCTCTATTAGTTTAATATTTTAAGTGATCACCTGTAGTGTCTTAACTTCAGCCCAGGTGCAAGCATTTAGTAAACAGTAATTACTTTATTAATTTTTCCAATTTTCCATGAATTGGGCAATTGCTAATGACCATAACAATGATCACCAAAAATCTCTACCATAGATTTTCCTATATGTAGCATCATTTAATAACCAAATTTGTGAATATGAATTTTATTATGAGTTTAATGTGTCTTTTTTGGAATTTTGAATAATCTTTATCAGTAGGAAGGCAGGAGATTTTACATGAATGGAAAATATATTATCAGGATTAATACATTATATTATTATATAAATTATTTTGAGTTATGAAGGTGATAGTTAAACACAGTAGATAGCAAAGTTCAGCTTTTCTTCAAAAGAAATGCAATGTGTTGTAATTTGAAAAAGCCTCTTTCTTTCCCTGCAGTGCATCTCTTCAGGAGTTAAAAAGTACAATGGATTTTTGTGTTTATTTTGTTGGAAACCCTAAAACATGATTCTTCTGGTCAAATATTTTTCCCCAATTTTTTGTTTCAGGATAATGTTTCAGGGTCATTTGATAAAATGACAGTGTTACAACAAAATGAAGATTTTTTGTGTCACTGCTGGCCATTTTCAATCTTCAACAAATAAGCTTGCAAAAAGTTGGGTTGAATAATCACAGTGAGTTTATTTGGTGTAAGGTTTCAAGTCTCTACAAACTCACTGTCAGGGAACCAGTGGAAATCACTGTCTCTTAAAAACATAGTTTAGACCAGGTTTTGGCTGGTCTAAACTCAGGGCGCATTTGACCTCATTCCGCCGGGTGTACAATAGCAAACCCACCAAGCCTCCATTCTGCCTTCATTCTCAGACCTCCCGCTCTTTGGCAACTGGCGCACCGCGTTTGCGCAGGGTATACGATAGGGCCCATAGAGTTAAGGTAATAAGCTGAAACGTGAAAACACTGACAAGGATTTTGTGGTGATCGTCTTCATTATCTTCTGTTTTGTATTGAAGGCACTTTAAATTACTGTTAATAGTTTTCACAGATATATTTTGCAACTAAAACACACATTAACACCCTTTGAATTAGTTTACTTGTACAAAGGAGGATCCAAATCATTTCATGTTCTAGGAAGTCAATTATGAACTCAAGAAATACAGTTTTTTCTTCTCATAAATCTGTAGTCCACTGGTACTCATTAAAATAATAACAATTAGAAGTCAGATTTTAAAAAAGGCTCATAATATTTGGGGGGTTCATCTCCACTGTGCCACTGCGCTTCATGTAAAATTTGGCAAACTGACTGGGTTGAATTAAGATAGGACAAACCTTGTATGTTATAGAAAATAATTGTAAGTGTTACGTATTCAATTTAAAATTAGTAAAAAAAAAATAGGGAACCTCTTTCATTAAAGGCTTCATAATTTCAATTTTTTAAATTTACTTATTTTTTTACTTCAAACATAATCTTATTTACTTTCCTTTGACATGTTTTTTGGATCAGACATCAACTAAAACACAGAAACATTAGTTTGGGCACTAATGGAAGCTAATAATGTTTGCAACCGTGATCGACTATGGTGACATGATTTCATACCAAAGCAACAGGTCATTTTACATTTGTTCTCAAGTTTTTATTTTATGAAGCTGTTACATATGGTGGAGGTATGTCCCTCCTAGTAAAACTAAACCAGTATAAATAGTGATTTGCTTTACATGAGGGCTTAAAGTGTATGCATCTGTAATACTGGTAAAAAACAGAAATTGAAAGATGGTCACTAAATATGTACTTGTTTGACCTGACTCTGGATTTTTGTTCAACTGTGCAGCCTTTTACAAAAGCATTTAACCCAAACACCAGCCCCTCTGCTCTTATTCCTTTTCTCTAAGAATGTACCTGCTAACCTTACACAACTTTCTATAATTTGAAAAGCTTTTAGTTTCCTTTTGGATGTTATGAACAGAACTTGTATTCTCTTTTTACACCCCTCAGAGTTTAAGACTAAATGGTAACATGCACCCCACTGTATATTTACCTACTGCTTATTCCAAATGTCTGTCCTCATCAAGAAGCTCATCTTGGCCTTACTACTACTTTTGGACTTCTAGTGATGTAAAACTCTTACTTAAGATCAGCAGGGGCAACAGCAGCAATTTTTGGACTTGCAACATGTGCCTCTCTTGAGCCATGTGATTATGCTGTACCATTCTCACTTCTAATGTGTGTGTGTGTGTGTGTGTGTGTGATTACAACCAATGTACTTCATGTTCAAGCAAAAACCAGCTGGATATATTAAAAAAAACATATAGATGAAATATATAGAAATTATGTAAAGTATATACTTCCAATGGTTTGTGTGTTTAGGTTGGCCTAGGCAAGTTTAATTCAGTAGAAAGCAATGAGAACATCATTTAAGTCCATGTAAACACATCCAATACATATGTGTGTGTGTGTGCATGCATACATGTATATATATATATATATATATATATATATAAAAGGGCTGTCAGTAAATTAAAATTTTTAATCGCGATTAATTGCATTAGTGTCCTGAGTTAACGTGTCATTAACGCGTTATTAACGCAAATTTTTTTACCCTGCCCTTTTACATTCCACCATCGGGCAAAACTTTAAAGCTAAACTTTCCGTTTAAAAGTCCCTTTTCTGTATCCATTTCTGCTTTGTAACCGTTTGTAATGTTATTTTAGCGCCACTTCCTGAAACTATGGGAGCTGACAAGGCACAGACCGTGCGTGCGTTAATTGCATGTTAAAAAAATTAGTGCCATTAAAAGGACTTTGAGTTAACGCGTTATTAACGCGTAAACTTCGACAGCCCTAATATATATATACATATATATACACATACACACACACACTCACACACTCACACACTCACACACACACTACTGGTCAAAAGTTTGGGATCACTTTGAATTTTCTTGTATTCAGTGGAAACACACGCAAGATTATCCTGCATAGGAAATATAGCAAACATAGCTATAAACAGGACATGATGAAACTGTCAAAATAAGAAATAATGATTTTAATCGAAATTATAACTTTGTGCTTCCAACTTTGCCTTCATCAAAATAACCACATTTTGCAGCAACTGCAGCCTGGCAGACCTTTGGCATTCTCACTGTCAATTTTTCTTGGTAATCTGATGGTCACTCAGACCCTCATGCTTGCTCCACCATGTGTGACAGATGGCATTAAGCAATGGTCTAGCATTTGAGGTGGTAAAATCCACCTCAAAAGAGATTTGTATAAAGTGAGAAGGGGTCATCATACCCATCATACCCATGCCATGGCATGGTCTGTGGACAGCACTTGATTAGGGGGAATAGGAAATGGTTGAAACTGGCCCCAGTCAAGTGCTGTCCACAGGGTAAAGCATTATGTGGGTATTGTAGCCTTCCTTCTTCAAGACCCCTTCTCAATACAAAGTGATCCCAAACTTTTGACAGGTAGTGTATATATATATATACACATGTATATAGATTTATACATACAAACACAAGCACACACACAGCTGGAGCACAAGGTAGTACAGAAGTGTGATATTTGTCATCAATGGTCTGTCAAGAACTACAGGTTAGTGTGACACAATTAAGCTGACCAATGAAAGAAGCACTTGAAACTGGTTTCAGGCAGCATGGGTTTGGCAAGCAAGTATTTATAAGTGCACTCATTTTGAATGTATCTAAAATGTTAACTCTCAGTGTGACTAAAGATTAAAAAAAACATGTAAGAAAAATACAGATCCTGTATAGCAGCAGCAATGCTTATTTATTTGCTAGCTTTTTCTGTGATGTATTAGCTATTGTAAATGTAGCTACATTCTTGTATGAGAGCCAGACTGTTTGTAACAGTATTTACAACAATAAATGACTTGTAGAAGGATTTTGACTTGCGCCTGTTCATGACAATTTTAATGCTGATGTGATGTCATTTGCCCCAAGCTTGCCCCAAACTATTTGGGTATCAAATTCTGTATAAATTTGCATTATAGAGAAGTATCATTATCAAATTTGGTTCAGTGTTCATAAATGAAGGGTAAACTTTTTATTGTTAAAATCAGAAATACATTTTTTGTATGTATAGTTCCACACCAAACATTCTAATACATCTGCTCCATCTCATTTGTCTTCCACAACAGCAAGTCTGACTCTGACTGAGGTTCAAACATGTAAAGGTGAATCTCTTTGAATTTATTCAAACCTAACTGTTAGCCATCTTGACATGCACTATTCTAAGGTAAACTTAGCTTAAGTAGTGGCAGTTGAAGGGGCACGAGGCCTGTGATTGATAGACCGAGAATTTCTTATTGAGGGAGAAGAGGATGTGTATCCAGCCCTTTTGTTTTGTTTCCCTTTTCAATTTTTCTTTCTTTTTTTAATTATTGGATGGTAAACACTGTATTTAAATAGCGCTTTTCTAATCTTTCAACCACTCAAAACACTTTGTAACAGAATTCAGCATTCACAAAATTCACACTCACATTCACACACTAATGCCAGGTGGATGCTCTACAAAGTGCCATCCTGCTGTAGATTATTGAAAAACATGATGAGTAAAAGCAAAAAAAAAAAAAGAACTGATTTTTATTCTGATTTAGAAAAAGCTTTAATAAAAGATATTTAAACTTTATCTTTAAAAGTTTAATTTTTTCCAGCATTTGGTCAGTCTTTAATTAACTTGGATAGGGGTTTGTATAATGACACTAGTTGTAGAATTATCAGTAATGGTTATATCTCTAAGTCTGTACCCTCATCAAGAGGTGTAAAACAGGGATGTCTTTTTGTCACAGTACTTATTTATTATTGCAATGGAAATTCTAGCTATCAAAGTCAGACAAAATGTAGGCATAAAGGACTTTAAGTCAGATACATGTAGGAAAAAATCTCTATGTATGTGGATAATACTAATTTCCTTTTAAGCCTGAATTCTTTTGTCTACTAGCTCTTCTTGAACCTTTGGAAACCTGTACATAGTATTCTGGGCTAAAATTAGATAATGAAAAATGTAAAATACTCAGTAGGGGGACCATAAGGTACAAATTTTAAGATAACATGCAAAATATCAATTACATAGACAGATGGGCCAGTTTATGTCTTAGGTATTGTTATCCCAGTGTTTTGAAGACCATTGTTATATTAATTATAACAATAAGTTAAGGAAAATTGATACGATTCTGCAATCATGAAAGGGGAAAATATTTGCAATCTTTGGAAAACTTTCTTTAGCTAATGGTTTGGTTGTATCACAATTTATTTATCTTTTTATGTCCCTTCCTGTGCCTTCACAGTCTTCCTCTAAGCTGTATGAACAGAGGAGTTTTGAATTTCTCTGGGGTAAAAAAAAAAACCCAGAAAAATCAAAGGTGGAGTTATTTATGAAAACTATGAATGTGGTGGGTGACAATTATTACATTTGGAGGCCCTGTCTTTCCCTTTAAAAGCCTCTAGAAATATATTTAAATGAAGACTGGTACTCATGTAAATTAGCCAGTTTGACGAAGGGAGAGGAGGGGAACAGAATTAAAAACTGAGCAGAAATTATATAAAAAGAAAGAAGGTGGAAAGACCAAAAATTATTTGGATTATTTATAGTTATATTATTGTCTATTTGCTTCTTGATTTTTTTTTTATTTTGTGGGCTGTAAAGCCTGATGAAGAAGTCTAGGTTGACACTCTAGGTTTTTGTCATGATTGTGTTTGGTTTTGTTGTCTGCTGTAATTTGTTATGGTCTTAATTTTGTTTGTTTGATTGCTTGTATGTTTGGTTTTTTTTGTCTAATTAAGTTACTTTTTAAAAAAGTGCCAACCCGCTCATCAGGAACTCATATGCACAGATTCAGACACCACTGGCACAGCCACCAGAAGCAACTTGGGATTTAGAATCTTGCCCAAGGATACTTGGACATGAAGATTTGAGGAACCAGGAATCAAACCACCAATTTCTTGATCAGTAGATGACCCACTCTGCTTCCTGTTTTTTTCACTTGTTTACTTTTAGGGAAACCATGTTAAACCAAGACATTGATCATATCAAGGATTTTTACATATTTTTAAATCTACCATGTTCAGTACCATGAAAGAAACTTAAAAGTATTACACATGAGGGCTTTATGTTGTAACCACTGACTTGTGATTGTACAATTAAATTTGGCAAAAAGGGTATATTGTGATAAGTATGTAGCCACAATGTACCTTAAACCTAACAGCGTTTAAAATAATTTGTAAAAAAAGTTAAATGTAATGCTACACCTTTGCCTCTGTGCAGACCTATGTAGTCCCTACCTCAATTTCCCCTCACCCCTCTACCTTTCCCCTGCACCTTTAACTCTGCTCATCAAAGATGCAAACCACATAAGCATCTCCACTACATCTGACAAACTGTTTTGACCAAAAGAAAGTCAGAACTTTTTTGTCAACAATCTTGAGCAATATAAAATGTCCTGTTAGCATTGACCTAAATCCTTAAATAATTTGGCAGGCTTATGTTTGCTAAAACAATGTAGCACATTACTGATTTGTTTGGACATAGTAAATAAAAACACACACACACACACACACACGAAAAGTGATATAGCTTTGTGAAATGACTGACCTTAAATAGCCTTTCCTCTATAGACTGTAAGAACAGCCATAATGCTCCAGCTCTTGCACCTTAACTTGGCAAACAAACATCTAAGTGAATGCTGTTCATATCATGAGTGATGGCCACACAACAATTCTTATCATTTAGTGACTGCAAACTATTGAAACATTTTCGAAAATATATCCCATTTTTGCCCAAAGATCTCCTCGCCCTTTATGGGAGATATCAAAAAGGTAACAAAAGAAGCTTTATAGAAGCTGAGATGAGTTTATTAGTGTGAAGAGTGAAGTATGATGTTCTCCATGTGCATATGTTTCACATGAGGCAAAACAACAGGTGAAAAAAACACATTGTGCAGTGCATTTGACCAGGGTAATGACCCATGACAAAATATTTCATATCTTGTTTGTGTACAGCTCAATTATTTACTCTTTCTTTCTATTTTATCAGTCAGTTCAGACTGTGTGGAAGCTGTCCAGCACTTCCAACTGTGCACATATCTCAAGCAGCTGTATGATACTGTTGTTCACTGACTAAGCTGTGGAGCTCACTCTTGTCCTTTGCAAGAAACTTTGCATATCCCAATTAATGCAACACACTAAAAATGTTGTTCCAAAATCAATTCACTGCAGTGGAAATACTCAGTTCACATAAAGAGGCTAAGTAAATCTGTATGGCATTCTAATATAAAGTTGAACTTCCGAATTTTGTATTTGCACAATCTTCCCCTTTGCTGACTAGCTTGACGGTGCTGACATTTTACTGTCAGTCCAAAGTAGAGGGAGTTATCATATTAGCTCTGTGAAACAAGCACAATTTGTAGTCTTTGGACTCTGAACTCTTTGCAAGATTGCTGCATGCCAATAAGAATGCCAGCTATCCTACACTGTAAAACCGAATGTTCAAACTAATTAATTTTAATGAGTTGTGCAAACTCAAAATTTCTTAAGAAGTTCTCCTAACTTAAAAATGTTGATTTCAGATTACTTCTAGTTTGATTTTCTATATATTTGAGTTCATTAAACTCAAAATTTTTGAGTTGTATTAACTTATTGGAGATTTAAGTACGTGCTTCTTAAAAGTAATATATTCAGATGTACTTAAAACCCCCACAGTTTAAACATAATTTATTCAATGTTTACATAAAAAAAGATCAATCGCGTATGCTAATAAGACATAGTATGGAGACCAAATACGCATATAGGAGAGATAAAGTGGTCTATATGTAAATAAATACAATTTTTAATTAAAACGTGCAGTTATGAAAGTGAAAACCTTTTTTTTTTTATTAATGGTTTTTGAAAATATTCTCTGTCTCTCTCTATCAAAAGAAATATAAAACTGAATTAAATATAAACAAAATTGCTTGCACCGTATTGTATTGTATTTTTGCTGCATTTCCTATTCGGGTAACTGTGCCGAGTGGTCATTTCATCTGATGCAACACTGGAGACGCGTAAACTTGGCGGGCCAACTTGAGCTCTCAGTAGCAGCCGCATCGGAGAAACTGTAAGTATCAGAAAAAAATTAAGATGCATTTATCCTTACTGTATGTTTTGAAGTGTTTTTCATACACACACAACCAGAGTCATGTTAGCCGTACAACTAGGTAAGCTAGGTAAAGATGATGTGGGGGGGCCTAGTTAACATTAATTGAAATGCTTGCTTGTTAGTTGTTGTAAGAACATGCAAATTGTGCAGTGGTGTGTAGCAGTGTTATTTTTGTGGCCATATTAACCATAAACCCTTCAATTAAACTGTGTAGGTGCAGTGTTAGCGGGAATCAGAAAGCCAATGTCAGCTTCTAACCAAGTGGACCTTACCCTGTAAGCCTACATGGTAAGTTTTTAGTTAAAGTTTACATGTTGAAACTAATGTAAATCATTATGTTGTTTTTTTAAGTGGCAGTGCTTATCGGTTGACCTCCCGTTCAAATAACCGGTAACCTGTTTTGTTTCTATAAGGATACTATCTCTTGTGCATGCGCCTCCACTTCAAATTCTCAACCTGTTGAGGAGCTTGGCGAAATCGAGGAGGATTGTGTAGGTGTAAGCAGACTCTCTAACTGCTACCTTTAAAGCAACTGGACCCTTAATCCACTTGTTCAGTTGCTATGGTGCTTTTGGACTTTCAAAAGTAAAAAAAAAATAAATACGCCATTGCTCAGCTCTCACAATTGCCAGCACACCCAGTTCTTTTACTCAGGCCTGGCTTGATGACGTTATCACATTAGCAGACCCTCTTTAGATTCAATGTTTAGTTTGTTGATTTTGACCTACTATTGAAACATTGTGGACTCTGAGGAGTACACGATCCGTTTTTTCATATTAGGGCTATTATCTTTGATTTATATCTCGTAAGCTTTGCAGCTCACACTAAACAATATAGATGGATAAAAATTCAATTCAATTCCATTCCATTTTATTTATATAGTGTCAAATCACAACAAAGTTGTCTTAAGACACTTTACATATAGAGCATGTCTAGACCACACTCTATAATTACATTTATATTTTAAATTTATAGGAACCCAACAATTGAAAGCAATTCC
>JAPZDZ010000022.1:5824058-5836440 GCA_029783805.1 Acanthurus tennentii
AGAACATGCAAACTCCACACAGAAAGATCCCAGGCGCCCTAACCGGGACGCGAACCAGGGACCTTCTAGCAGTGAGGCACCGCTGCTAACCACGAGCCACCATGCAGCCCTTTTCTACAACAACCCAGAACAAATGTCTGTTGTTGTCTAAGGAGGTTTCAAAAGATTCTTTTCTCTAAGTCCTCACCATGTGACCAACCATGAGGTTTCAGGCTAAACTCAATAACAGTCATGTACACTGTAGCACTATTTTTTCCAAGTATTGTATAACAAAGATATAAGTAAAAGCAATGTTATTGAGAATCATTCTCAAACAGGTGCTTTACCTACCTTCTCTTAGCACCACTCGTTCATATGCTGGGAAGCGAGTGGCCAAGGTCTGGCCAGTAAGGTTTTCTCTGCTCTTCCTCAGGTCCTTCCTCTTTAAAGAACGCTGGCCTCTCAGGCGCCAAAAATCAGCTCGATCACTCGGAATAGATTTATGGGCGCTCTGGACACTGGCCATCTGCTCCGCTCTGACAAGACAAATACACCTCTCACTTATCCGTAATCAAACAGCAGGAGCAATATAGTGGTGGCCTCCCTTTTGTAGTTGTGGCTCCATCTTTCACTTTCTGTCATGGACCGTCACTGCTAACTCTTTAACTCCTGCTCTACTAACCAACCCTGTGACGTCACAGGTTACAGTTGTGAAAGATGGTGGCATTCATGCTAGGAAACACATAACAGAACATTGTTTTTTCTTTTATATGTTAACATTTTTAATCAATGTCAGGTAATTGTTGAATATGGGAGACTTCCATTTAGCAAATCACTTTAACTTGATTTACTGCTTCATTTCCACTTTAACATTTCACTCATCAAACTGTGCTGCATTCACATGTTAAGAAAGTCTACAGTGCATTACACTGACCATTAAATAAAAATGTTCATTCTATTAAAAATTCTGATCTCACTAAATAGTCAGATGTGGCTGTCTGATTTGATATAAATATCTTTAAACTATAAGTATATTTGAATGTGAAAAAAAAGGTAACTAGATTTCCTTAAGAATGTATTACTTTATCACCTAATTAGATGCAGTGACACTCTCAAAAGACAAACCCTGTAGTCAGATGAAGGCAACAAAGACAGTGTGTCTTAGAACTGGAAAATTTTTCCATTTTGACCCCTTATCTTTGTGAACACTAAAGACCTACCCTTTCATTTTATTAATTTTTATTTTAGATCTATATTTTAGACTTACACTGTGGCTAAACTTAATGTCTGCAGCTTTTGTCCTTTAATGGGTAGCACTATACAAAATATCCTTTACAAAAATAAGGTCAACCACTACTGACCACAATCTTTTGACCTAACATTGTATTTTGTGAGGTCTTTAGCTTTAGCTGGCTGTTTCAGGGTGACAGTACGTGGTCCACTATGATTCTGTACCAAATCAAAAAGTCTATCTTCATTCCCCAGGTTACTATTTTTTTTGCAGTGTTATATCAGATGGCTTTTTTTAGAAAGTCAGATCACAATTAAGATGTTTTCAGTCCAGACTCAAAAAACAGACATACAAACAAAAAACGATGGCCAATTGCTTTTATGAGTAGACTTGTGATTCCAGAAACCCTCTTGAGCCATAAGTGTAATGTTACTGCAGTGCTTTGCATCTTTCTTTCTAATTCTGTGATGTTGAAAGTTTACAAAAAACATGCATAATTTGGAAGAAAGGATTTAGGAGGAAAAGCAGTTGGATGACAGAGGATAGCAGAAAAGAAGATAAGACAATTAAGAAAAAACTGGATGAAATAGGAGATTAGTGTTGAAGGATTGGAGATTGGAGAGGACATGGAAGGGTGACTAGAAGAATGGTTAGCCAGACAGACAACTGACGTAACATCTGGTCTTTTTAAATAACCAGTAGATGGCCTGTGGTCAAGTAAGATGAATGTCATAAATTAACTGAAAGCTTCCCAGGTTTGTCATAGAACCAAGTCTTTAAATTCACAGGTATGAACTCCAATCACATGACTAAGATTCCTGTCAGACTCCAGTCACACAGATTTGATGACTTTAGACTCACTCAACAATATCACAAGAGTGCCTTACAACTTGATTTAGACTTTAAAACCAGCAACTGATGACTCCACTTGGACATGAGCATTTTGACTTGAAAGTAGTTGAGCTTTAAAAGTATACTATTGAAAAAGTGTGTCAAAAATCATTATATTTCACCTAATTCATAGTCATTACAAAAAAAAAAATCAAAGAGGTGGTCGAAAGAAAATGGACTGTAGTAGGGATAGACTGATTATCAACCCCGCTGATTATCGGCGCCAATATTCGGCATTTTGACGCATATCGGGATCGGCCTTTTTTTTTTACTCCAATAGCCGATAAGAGATCAATTTAAAACTGGGTTATTTTGGCCCCGATGCAGCCGTTCCTCTCTGTGTGCAGTCACTACTCTGTCTCCAGCATTGTCCCACCCACAGCACCATCTGATTGGTTACACACAGAGCCACGAAGGAGGTAACAGCAAATCAGCAGAACTTTAGGGAGCTACTTATTTGTTTAAGTTTTCAATTAACTTTATAAGACATGTTGCTGAGCCTGAGAGCTCCCTGCACTTTTTGTTCGAATTTTAAATCTGTGCTGTCCTTGTTTGACAACCTTGATTTGTTTCTGTATTAAGTGTATTTCTTTATTACTTATTATTTAGGATAAGTGTGCGTGCGTGTGTGTGAATTTTGGCTACAGGCAGTACCCTTATCACCTTCCTGTTGATGAACTACAAAGCAGCAGTCGAGTTGTAAAGGTTTAAAACATGATTGATCCCTTGCACAGAGCAAAGGAAACATATGTCTGTGAGTATCCGAGTGTACATGCGTGGCATATTGTTCTCCATTATTTTATTAATATTGTGATCGGTTCGTTCCAGTTGTTTACCAAACTTCTATGCTAATGGTTGGCATTACAATGTGTTTTTCCATAGGCATTAGCATTAAGCTAAGATTTTTGAAAGACACGTTGTTGAAAGACACAAGTTTGTTGAGTTGTTACAGATCGGATTGGATTAGATGCGACACATCTTCACAGACATATTACTGAGTCCAGTTGCCTTCGATTTATTTGCCCAGAATAGTTGTTACAGATGTTTAACTTTATTATTGCAAAGCAATGGTGCAAATATACAACGCATGTTTCCTTTAAATCTTACTTTTATTGTATTTTTGCACAGTTTTATAGTGCTTCATGTGGAGTCAGTAAATCATGGGTAAAATCACAAAGCCTTGTCTCTGTGTGAAGAACTGTTTACCTACCTGCCAAACTGAACCAGAAGTTTAGGGAGGGCAGAAGGTCTATTGTCTAAGATAAAAAAAAAAACCCTTACCATGTGGCAAATCTGAAAAGCTGTTTAATATACATATGCTTAAAGACAATTAAACGAAGTGTTGGAGTTTGTATTATTCAAAATTGTGTCGCCAATATTTTCACTTTTACTGCAAATGAATATCGGCTCCAAATATTGGTTATCGGCCTCCTTGACTACTAATAATTGGTATTGGTATCGGCTCTGAAAAAACCATATCGTCTATCTCTGGACTGTAGTATGCAGAAGTAAAATCAATGAAAATGCAATAACTTCAAATTTCATTTGAAAATTGAAGTTGGACAAAGAAGAGTAAGTTCAGGTTATAATGACCTAGCCTGACAGCTAGGTAACTTTGCATGCTTGCAAACATGAATTAAATCAATGAAACAGATTATATGACACAGAAGTTAAATTAGCTTCAAAATTAAAGTTAAGGGGAAAGTTAGGTTTTAAAAGAGTGCCCATAACGTGTTTCAGACTCAAAATTCAAAGTTTAGGACTCTGAACTTGACTCAGGACTTGCCTATCTTTACTTGGGACTTGACTCAGGACTTGAGAACAATGACTCGAGACTTTCTTGGGACTTGCAAAGCAATGACTTCATCCCACCTTTATTTTAAATTCAACCTGTCTGTTTCTTTGAATGACTTTGCAGTATTGACGTAAATGTATAATATGCAGGATTTTCTTAAGTGTGTTTTAAGTGTATAGACCATACAAAAGTAATCTCTTTCAATCATCTTAAATGACCAACTAGAAGTGTGAGGTGGTGTGTTTTTCTGCAGAGACACTGCCCTCTTCTTGTATTTCTCATTTTCTTGTTGTTTTGCTGTATTCGGGACATTTTTGGATGGCAATCTGTGTAGAGTGGTATACAGCATACAGTTGCCTTATGCAAGTGCTCTGCATCTCCGACATTGTACAAAAAACTCCCATTTGCAGCTCAACACACAATATCTGCTGGGATGTGAAAGCATGACTACGGTAAGTAAAGTTGCAAATGTAAGGATGGATTAGGTTGTGTACATAGATGATTGACTGTGACGTGAGACGGTACCGCTCAAAATGATGATGGCCTGGAAATGCTAGAACCTCTACATACGCGGTCCAATAACCATCTTCTGACTAATATTTAATTCCCTGCGCAGTAATGCTGCACCTTCATCCACGGCATCGTTATCAAAAGGACATGCCATGTTACTGAAAAAAGTTACCACCTACTGTGCCTAACGGACTTCGAATATAGGCCTACTGACTGATTTTTTTTTTTAAATGACTTTTTTTAAATAACAGACGGCAGAACTATGCTACTCGCCTGCTGTGACTGAATGAACGAGGAAATCAAATGCCATGTGTGGCTGAAAGAGGGCGGAGACAGAGAGAAACTCGAGGTTGATTGAGAAAAACCTGTTCCTGACCAGGTAAATTTCATAGAGTCTGTTACTACGGTAACTGACCGAGAGCTTAAGTTACCTCTCTCTGTGAAACATACTAGAGTTACCCCTCTTTCTCTGGTTTGAGTTACCTCCCTTTGTGAAATGGAAAACTCAGAATTTCCCTCATTTCAGGGTTAACAGACTCAGAGTTTCCACTAAACCTGCTTTGTGAAACGGACCCCTGGTCCAGGCTCATGTCAGGAGGGGCAAGGATATGTAAACTATTCTATGTATCATCAATTGAGAGAAACATTTCATTTATACTTTTCAACAGAGCCTTCCTAGTGTTTTCAATATAGCTTTACCGTGAGACTCTTATCGCGCAGGAAAAAAAATCTCGCCGTTAATCTATGCTTCTCAACCGGCTGGTCTGTCTAAGTGATTGGTGGAAGAAGGAGGGGTAGAGTTTGAACTTATTGAAGCCATGTCAAAGCTAATGACTTTAAGCAGTTCTTCATGTCATCATGTTGGCCTTCAGTTTAATTATTGCCATTATCCCAGAGATGTGGGTTGTTCTTATGCCCTCTGCTGTTCATTCCAGGTAGTTCAGGAAAGAATTTTGTCCACATAAACACAGACCTGTGTCAAATTGCCTGCTGGTTACCTGTGGTTACCTTTAATGCCTGCTAATTATTCATGTCTAATTGAATAAACAGAAACTCGTTCTTGAGGACTTACTTCTAGTCATTATTTATGTAACACACATATTTTGAAACTGCCTCGGCAGACATCAAAAAAGCCATTTTAATCACAACTAATTAATTAATTAACTAACAATTAATTCCAGGATTGGGGTGCGATTAATCGTGATTTAAAAAATTAATCGATGCCCACCTATAGTTTTCAAACATAATTGTGTGTTCAATAACTCTTCCCCTTTTTCTCATGTCTAAGTTTCTCACATCCTGTACCTGTGAAATGTCAAGAAATGATTCATTTTTCAGTTTTTATATGTATTCATTCATAGATTTCTTATTTAATATTTCACAATTTTTCCCTGTGTTTTTTAACGGAACAATACTCATAATTTTGTTCTGCTTTGCTAATAATGGTTTGCTGAATGACAATAAAAAGGAGAGGAATCTTTTATTTATGATCAATAGTTTTTATTGTTTTCTTTTGAACAAGGCAGAACAACACATCATTAATGAGAAAGAAAACAGATAAACAAGGTACAAAGTAGCGTAAGATAGATGGCACACAAAAGATACTTAAAATTTCACGGGCACATACTTAGATAATTAACAGAGGTCTGAAGGTTTTCAGGGATTTGAGCCAACATAGTGGGATATACATTGTCAGGGACCATAAATAAGATGACAAATTTTGCTCCCCTAAAATGATATTTCTCTGCCTGGTTAGTGAGCCTAAAAGAGAGACATTTGTATGCTGCCACAATAGCCAGCTGGGAGAACCACACTGTATCTGGTGGAAGGGTAGGGTTTTTGCCTTCTAGTCTGTAACTTTAAGTTTTCTCCCCAGCATAAGGGCAGTTTGGACCCAGTCTACTTGTATCAGAATAATATCAGAATTTTTAAGCAACAGGGAGCGATATTTTGAGGCCTGTACCTAAGACATGACCTGTACCTA
Organism: Acanthurus tennentii; assembly: GCA_029783805.1. NCBI lineage: Eukaryota > Metazoa > Chordata > Actinopteri > Acanthuriformes > Acanthuridae > Acanthurus > Acanthurus tennentii. Next base: position 5,830,449 of record JAPZDZ010000022.1, read on the forward strand.
AGACCTTAATGACAAAGAAGAGAATATCAGCGCTTGGGGGGCTTTTATAGTAGAGCTGCAGGTTTGGGATAAGAGATGCCTAATCTGAAGGTATCTCCAAAACTGCTGTTGTACGAGGCCAACTACTGTACCAGTACAGTGAATGATTTCAGTACGCCACCATCATATAAGATCCCCAGTACAAAATTACCTTTCCAACCCACTGTTGCCAAAGAAATGGTTTCTGTTCTATATTTAACCTAGGATTCAACCAGATACCTGCTCACAGGTTCAAATAGGGATTAAATTTGAGTTTAATTGAAATTCTTTTCCAAATCCATTGCATGTTTGCAACTATAGGATGAATCTGGGCTTCCTCAGGGGGTGGACATTGGTGGGGGAGGTGCCTGAGGCCAAAAGCACAGTCATATAACAATAAAACTGGGATGTCAAAACCACCCTGGTCAACAGGCCTTTGTAGTTTCTGCAAATGAAGCCTAGTGCTTGCTATCCCAGAGAAATTTGTTGCAAAGCTTTGCAAATTGTTTAAAGTATTAAGGTGGTATTCTAACTGTGAGTGCCTGAAGATCTTTCAATGTCTGATGAAAATTGATTCAACACAGGTTTGATATTGACCTTAGATTGGTCTGCTAATTTAGGGGGAATAGTGACACCCAGATATTTGATATCATTACAAGGCAAGGAAAAGTTCCCTCTCTAGAACAAGTTTCTAGGGCAAAGTTGAGATAAAGGTGGGGCTTTGTATTTCTGCCAATTTACGTTGTAACCTGACAGGTGGGGAAATGTGACTAAAACTTAAAATAACAGAGAGGGAGCATTCAGGGTCAGAAACAAAAATAGGAATATCGTCTACATATAATATAAGCTTGTGGTTAGACTGACCAATTTGAATCCCTAGGATTAATGGATTCGGAGAAAAAGCTGTAGAGAGCATTCTTTGACTTTACCCCAATATTCAAAGTGTTCCAGCCTGGACTTGAAAAGCACAATATGGCAGCTGAAACAAACTTCAATACAGGCCCCTCTCTGCTCTTGGATAGCTTCCACTCTTTCCTGCTAATCACCAGGCCGCAGTTGTCTCCCTCTCACCCTTCCCTGCCCCCTTTCCTTAAGCTCCTCTTCCAACTTTCACTCCTCAAGCTCTCCTGCTCCAAAGGTTCTGTTCTGTCTTAGCTAACACTGTGATCTTGTCACTGTTGCCTGTATCTGCAGCTCCCGTAAATCATCCTGTATGGACAGAAAAATGATTAGCAAATGTTTGTGATGACTTGTTGACTGCTGTTAGTAACACGACAGATTACTAGACATTGCAATTACATTATTATCATCATGACACAGTGTTATTGTCTATAAGTAAAACACTTATTAGCTATGGAGCTAAAATTACAGTACTAAACTCGCTGACTAGTTATAAATAGTCCTGCAGCTATTACAGTAACTGTTCGTTTGTGTACACAAACAATGCAGCAACACACAATAAACACATTATTTGACAAAATATATGCAAAATACCTCATCACTCATTTTCCTGAAGGTAGTGTGGTAAATTTACACTCCTCTGTAGTCCCTTGGTAGGATGCTGCAGGCGAGCCAATGTGTCAGGGGAAGGAGGCCTGTGGTTCTGGTGTCGCAGGGCCAGGAAGGAGGGGCCAGTGTTCAATTGTGTGTTTATGAATTCTGACCGCAAAAATGCTGCATATTCTGCCTTTAATGAGTCATACCAGCAATTGCTGCATAAAGCGGACATGATAGTCAGAATGTCTGGTGTAAAAGTAGTTTAAAGAAGCCCCCACCTAGTTCTACAACCGGTTGCAGGGTTGCAGATGCTGTTGGATAATGTGACAAGCACTTTCTTTAAATCATACTGAGGTCTCTTGTCTTATGAATGACAGAAATATATAAGCTTTGTAGGCCTCTAAAAGGGACCCTACCTGCTCTTGTTGGGAATGATGCCCTTCTCCAGCAGCTGCTTGTCCTTGCCAACACGAATTGCTAGCCAGTTGCCAAGCTTGCCATCATAAAGGGTGTCCACCACCTTGAAAATGTCTCCCCTGCTAAAGGCCAGGCTCTGTGGAGTATCCTTCTCATATTCAAAGTGGGTCCGGATGAAAAAGGAGTCTCCACGCCCAGACACCAAGATATCATTATAGACTAGACAGGCAAGTAAGTGAAAGATAAGGACAAAGGGGCATTAAAAAGAGTGAGGAAAAAGTGAACACAGGAAAAGATCAGCAACATAGAAGTAAAATATAAGTATAAGGCTTAGACAAAGTGATGACCACAAGACTGTGTTTGAAGCAACCTGAGGTCGTCATTGCTTTTTAAAAAGCTATGTCCCACCAAGATCCGCACTCTTTAAAACACTTAAATTCATATTTTTAGATGAAAAAAATTAGATAAAATTAAATAAAATAAATAAAATTGGATTTAGATAAAATTCAGAATTTTATCTATTCTATCTTTTCTAGTGAGGAAGTTTTTTCATCTGTACTAGTGAGGAAGTTGTAAAATTGTTTTTGCTACTGGAATATAAATTTTATCAGAAAATCATCAAAAAAAATTCATCCTGTACAAAACCTTACAGTTGCCACCCTGGCCATTTTAATCTCACACTTATGTGAGGATCTGCCAATCATCTCAGAGAATTTTCAGAGTTTCAAGGTCTTCTCAAAAGCACTGGATAGGTTAAAGTCCTATTGTTTCATGTTAAGTCAGTGGTTACATAGTAAGGTGTTTTGTTTCGTAAATAACTTTCTTTTTTTTCCCAGAAGGCCAAAATCCCTTTCTCATAGTCACAACATCAAAGTGCCATGTGCTAATTACATAATACAGTTTTGTGTTTCCCTCCCTTACTTGATGTGCACTTAAACAAAACTTTGTGGGCGTTTGTGTCACAGTTGGGTCAAAAAGCCTCGAGGGGCCAAGCTGGTACCTTCCTAATTAAAGGGAACATCAGAGATAGAAAGAGATGGTTAGATAGACAGGCTATGGCTGTTTGAGTGAGACAGCTTGCACAGTATTGTGGTGAAGTACATTTTGTACTTCTGAGATACTCCACAAGTCTCCGAAAAGCCTACAAGTCAGTTAACTATAGGTGACTCAATTAACATTTTCCATCATATAGCATTTTTCAGTCACAGCACATTTCCCACTCTGTCTGTGGCTCCAAACTTCAAGCCCAGTGGTTTCTGTTAGTGATGTACATCTTTGACACCTCACAAACATAAAGTTTAATATATAAAAAGGCTCAGTAATGTCTTCAAACAGCTGGCCACTTCAGGTATTATTTAGTGGTATGTGAACAGGAGGAAATGATGAGTTTTTAGGATTTATTTACAGCACTAGATTAATCTACTTTCGGTTCTCTAGTGAGTATTTGGGGCAGCAGCATTTTGTATGTGGGATTAAGACAAAATAAAACTACAATATGTCCATTTATAGTTGTAAAGGAACATGCCACTATTTACCAGCAGATTGGTTTAGATTCCAAAAATATGGTAGACTTGGTGAGTGAGGTATAAAGAAAAGAACATAAGGTCATAGAAATCAAAAGGACTTAACTACTTGGGTGGCAATATGCTCAGTTTATGGCAATCCCTAAAATTCTATAGATTACTAAATATTAAGCAATTTAAACATTTAAGCCTAAAGAGGTATAATAAGAAAGCTTTGAGACAATGAAAAATAAGACGGTTATCTTCTTAAAATGTGATTATGCACATTAATTGTCTTGATAACCGGATTGATAGACTGTTATAGTTACATTACAGTGGAAAGTTTGGCCTGTTGATGGTGCAGAATGACCTGCTGTTGCATTTTTAGATAAAGAGAACTTGCATCACTGGTCAAAACTAACTGTCTTCTTGATTTTTTTTAAGGTAAGAAATGGCTATATGACTCTAATAAAGTGTCTTTTGTTGTTGAGGAAATGTTTTACCATCAGGTTTGCTTTGTGCCAGGATGGTGACCACTTCACCTTTTGGAATCTCCAACAGAAAGAGCACTGCTTCCTCTCTCACTATACCTTGAAAATCAACATTGTTCACCTTGGAAACACAAACAAATACAAAAATCACAATGGCTGTTTGCTTTGTGCACATTTACAATTAAATCAAATCATATCATACTTTGAACTTCTCTGCACTTATTTTGTTAATAAAATAGAAAAAATGTTCTATCTGGACCAGCTACCTTTAGGATTTGGTCGCCAACACGCAGGCCCTCTTCCTCAGCAGGACTGCCCTCTTGAACACTTGCAATGAAAATGCCAACATCATTTCCTCCCGCCAGCCTCAGCCCCACACTATCTCCCTTTTGGAAATTCACCATCACTACATTGGGCCTGCAAGCGGGGAAATACATGCTTCTATCAACATCATGGGCCAAGTTTACTAACATAGCACAAGCAGAAACATGATACATATGGCCCTTGCAAATTATAATTTTTCTGTAAGTCCAACAGAGTGTGTAATCAGTCACATAGATATTTCTTTCTCCTGCAACATCAGCCTAGCTCCTGTTGTTTAAGGCAGCATGTATTACATCTGCACTTGTAAAACTGCTACCATGGCATTAGTATACCTGTGTTTATTTACTAAAAGTCTTCTTTTTTATTATTACCCATTTTTTCACCCTAATATCTAGTATACATAAACATCATGGTAACAAGAATTCTTACATTTTCCTGAAAACACCATTATATTCAAGGCTGTGAAAACGATGTTTCAAATACAAACAATTGACTAGATCCATCAATTCAAATTATGGATTGAATAGATGCTGTCTCCATTATTTTGGCACAGTGGACAGTGTTTATGAAAAATATGGCACATATTGCCGTTAAATTACGTTGCATCAAGTTCAGGATGAGGGTACATTTAAGAAAAGACAATAAAGTCTATTGGTTTAAACGTAAAAATCTTTGTACTGTATTTAATTAGTAATAGGTTTAAAGGGATTTGCAAATCATTGCAATCTGGTTTGAATTACTTTTTGACCAGCACAACTAATCAAGGGTTCAGGGTAATCAGGGTTTAACTATGTGAGGCTGATAGCATACGGGTGTGTCGTTACATCAATATGAACTGCACTGTAGTAGCAGTGGATTTAGGCATTTAGGTGATAGCCATAATTCATTAAGGGCCTGTTGTGTATTCTGTTCTCTCTATTTTTACATCCTTATGAATAACTTATAAATGGGAAAAGAAAAGCAATTCACAAAAAACTTATATGTATAGAAGTATAGAATACAGGGAACTATGAAGTGGGTAAAAGAAAAACTTGCCCATATATTTTTTCATCTTCTGGACTTGGTCGGAGGAGAATCTTGGGTGTGGCTGTTACAGCAGCTGTAGATAAAATCAGGAAGAGTGTTGTTTCCTATGTTTACACAACCAACCACAAGGCAGACAGAAACAGTAAGAGACTAATTGACATAACGAAGCATTTACCATTTGATGAGTCAAATGTTTCACCTAGAAATTATTTAAGAATAAAAACAGAGCAAAAAGGAGAGTAAAATGAAACTCCATTCACATGTCAAACATAAACACAACTCTAAATAAATGCTAGTGTTGCTTTTGTGACCTCAGGTGTTAGTCAGCCATTTTTAAGATTTTAATATATCAGATATATATATTGTGTTTATGGCTTGTTTCTGTTACCCCTTCTGTTGCACAAAATATCTAATAATGTAATTCTAAAATTTTTCAATGGGCGTGGCTTCCTGGTGGCTGGAGCTCCTGACCTAACACACCAGCAACTCAGTGTCATCAGGCACAGCTTAAGAACTCGTATCTTCTCTATAATCGAAGCCAGACTGTTGTTGACTGTCATTGGGTGTAGACAGTCACATTAGTAAAGCAATAGACAAAGTTTTATTTGACTTTGTGTGGAAAAATCGGACCCATTATTTTAAAAAATCTGTTTTGATGAATGAATATAGTAAGGGTGGTCTTAATTTTTTAGACTTCACCACTTTAAATTACACTTT
>JAPZDZ010000022.1:5856714-5873709 GCA_029783805.1 Acanthurus tennentii
GGCAACCATGGCGACAGCTCGTCTGTGTTACAGCATGTCGCGCAAAGTGAAGTTGAGGATATATGAGATAGTTTGGGCTTATGGATCGGTTCTAATAAAAAAAGCTGATACCCGATCTAGTCATTTTGGCCTGGATCTGACTCGATACCGATCCAGTGGATCGGATCGGACCATCCCTAGTATTAATTACAGACAACAAATGCAAAAATAAATTATTAAATTATTTAAAAAAAATCTTAACTCTTTGTGTTCCACAAATATGTACTTCTTTCATCAATCAACCTGTTAAAATCTCTTGCTTAGTTGCAAATATAGATGTTATGCACAATTTCTTTTTTTGAATAACTTGAACTATTTATCACTTGAAGGTTTTGTAGAAGTTTTACTTAAAAAAATTTAAAGAACTTTCTGGTGACACTCTCTTAAGTTTATCTTGAGGTTATTTTTTGGGACAAACACACATGAAAGAGGACTTCCAAAAGGGCTTCCTTTGTAAACTCCTCAAATGGTGCCATTTATACAACAACAAACAACGCACTGACAACACAATAGCAAAAGTAATAACAATAGCCATACACCAAAGCCCCCCACAGGAGAACAAGGAAGATAACCATAGCTTCCCATTAATGCTAATTTTAAATGGATGTTTGTGTTTTGTCCTACTATCTGTTAGCCTACCTATAACCGCTTTACATTCGCAGGGCCAGGAGTAAGTCTCAACTTGCAACAGCAAGGTGTAACTCAGAGAGGTCACCTATTCATTACAGAGTTGACCTAAGAGACAAACATTTATTCACAAATATTGGCAGAGTCCTCAATTAATCTAACCCTCATGTCTTTGGATTGCGCAGTCTCCATACAGAAAGGCTGCATTCAAACCAAAATTTCCATGCTGTGAGGCATGGTGCTAATTGTGGGTTTGCCTTGTGGCAGACATTTGTGTTGTGATATTTTCAATAAACCATCTGTGTCAAGGAACGTGGCTCAGAGTTGGAAGGACACAACTGCACGACTCAGCTCAGTTGAACAGCAAAGACAGGTTTATTTCAGGCAATGGTGAGTACACGGGAAGTCAGACAATCCAAACAAAGGTATCCAAAAAACGTGAGGCGAAAGGCAAGGTCGAAAAACAAGCAAGGTTCAAAATACTAGCAGGCTATGACTATGGCTATGAAGAGTGCTGGAACGTGAGTAAAGAACATCAACGAACTGGCAACGAGACAAGACACAAAGGGGAATATATGCAGGGTTGATTGGGAGTGATTAGGAACAGGTGTGGGAGACACAATCAGGGATCAGGTGCACACAGACGAGGAGGGGGCAGGGCAAACAGGAACCTGGAACAGAGACAGGGGTGAGTGTTCACAAAATAAAACAGGAAGACAAGACATGAAACATGAGGGAGAAATAAAATACTTAACAGGCAGTGAATCGTGACAATCTGTTGTGTCTCATTTTTTGTTCTTTATTGTTCAGTTGAGTCATTATCTTTTTATCATAAACCCATTCAGACTATCACAAACTGTTGCTGTAAAGACAATCTCACACACTGGTGGCAATGCACAAATAATATTTTATGATGTAACATATTACAAATGCATAGTTGCACTACTGTCCAGCAAAAAGTTATTTTAATCTCTCTCACGGCTATTGGGGAACGCCACAATCCCAACACACAGTGTACATCCCTGCAGATATTCATAACAGATTGCTAGATAATGTGAGGCTTTAGCGTTATCGATGTGCTCGGTCTCTAATAAATAAAGTATGAAGATACCATATATTTAATTTCCAATGTAGTCTCAAATGTTATTTGTGGAGAATTTAAGCCATGTAGAAGTGCTATACTGTCAACTTCCCTCCCATCAACTTTATCTTCAGGTCAAACCACTCCAACTGATTTGATGAGGGTGTTTGATGATGTAATAAAGTTGTGGTTAATGTGTACTTTCAGCTTTAATTCAACTGGCTTAACAAAAACAGAACACTAAACATTTAAGAATAATAGCTATTTTTGCACACGGTCCTGCCCTCTTTTTAGCGATTCAAAAGCAATTAGACATTCAAGTGACAGGCAGTTATCACAGCCTATGGCCAGGTGCGGCTTGTTTCCTTGTTACTCATGACAAATAAAGCAGGCAAATGAACTGGAAATTAAAAGTGAACAATGGCAGAATTAAATTAACATTAAAATTGAACAATGGCAGAATTCTTTCCTCAGTGAAGAAGGATGTTTGTAACACCTTAATAACAGCTATGCAGGTCAATGATACTCTGGGGGATGTAACCATGTTATTTTAAACGTCTACAACCAAGAGATGCCTCCAACAGTTTAAAAGAAGGCTGCATTAGACTTGACTACAGAAGCAACCTAAGAGGTTTTAAAAGCAAACAAATGGAATATTGGACAATTTTCCACTGGACAAGTCAGTGGCCTAATTTTTACCTGTTGAGCATGCTTTCCACTTACTCCTGGCAAAACTGAAGTCAGAAAGCTCCACAATCAAGTAAAAACTGTTTTCCCCCAAGTATATAAAATATTCTTCGTGTTTAAAACTATGTTAGTTTGTCTATTGACTTTTGAGCTCCTGATATAGAAAGAACTCTGTAAAAAAACGGTGGTCATTTCTAAGCAGTTCATGCAATTTTTGTTTAACCCATTGAATTATAAAGGAGTCTACACTTAAAAAACAGCTTGACTGCTTTGTTTTTTTCTACTACTCCTAAATGCAGCAGGCTGTATACTGTTTCCCTCAAATGCTGTTGCCATGATGACACAACCTTTGCCATGAAACAGGAAGTTGTTTTTCAGGCACAAGGGATACAAAAAACCCACAAAACTGGGCGCACACACAAGAAACAGGGAATTCTTTCAATCCATATGGCATTTGAGCTTGGGTTTGGCAAAATGGCTCAGTAGTGCTCCCAACAATATGTCAGTGAAGTAGCCCCTGCACCCTGTTTGTTATAGAATCACTATATTTGGTAGGCAAGACTTAAAAAAAAGTCTCTGTGCCATGACCTAAAATAGTGGCCATTTACAGGTATGGATATTAGTCAAACTTCTTCCAGGGCTGGAAACTTGCACAGCTGATAATAAAAATAAAGATCTTGATGATGAAACATCATCAGAGTTTGCATAGAGTTTGAATGATGTGGCCATGACGAGGCAAGGAATTCATGTTTTGCCAAAATAAATAAATAAATGGTTGTAACTGTATTGTGTACAGTTCATTTTTCTCTCCACTCACCATTTGATGCTAGTCCTCCTCTGTAGACATGTATAAACCAATTTTCATTCAAAGTTATAGCACCACCCTCTGTCAACAGGAAATGAAATGTTTAACACTTCTCTTGGTCTTTCCTATTTAAACTGATCCACTTAAAATTTTGTTTGGAGAGTCTTAAGCCCTCAGTGGTGCTAAATAATGATATTTGTGACATTTTTTTTCAACCGACAACCATTTCCATGATAAAGCCCTATTTGTCATTAAACAGGGAGTTGTTGTAACTTGACTATACATTTGCCATTCTGTCCCAAATTCCACATGTTAAGTCAGAATCCCATCCTGAAGACAAAGACACACTAAACTGGAATGATAAAAGGAAGCGAACCTTGTTCCATGGTCAGCACAGCAATTACATGTAAATATGTCTTGGTGTTGCCAACTTTGTTTGCACTGGAACACATGGCAAACTAGAATGTGTCCTGTGGCCAACTGCTGCCCAACCCGATAGGTGCAGGGGTGTGAGGGCCCCTTAAGTGCTGCTTGCACTTTGGTTGTAGACGTTTGCAATAACATGCTTACGTCCCCCAGAGTATCATTGACCTGCATAGCTGTTATTAAGGTGTTACAAACATTCTTCTTCCCCAAGGAAAGAATTCTGCCATTGTCCATTTGTAATGTCTTCCATGGTCCTCAAGGCCTGTGGGTTTTGGTGAACTTGTCAGTGTATTCCTTCTTTTTAAGAATGTACCACAATGCAAGCAATTTCACTTTGAAAGTGTTGGGAAAAAGGAGGAATTTTGACCTGAGTCTGAAGTTGGCAGAAAGGTCAAGGGGTCATTTAAACTTACGAGGAATTATCCTGACCACTAGTTGAGATATTTTGCTTGACAAACAGGTTGGCAGACAGCCGGATCCAATAGTCTAAACATGGTCAACCTCTAGTACTCGTACAGGAAAAAACATCTTGCCCTTCTCAAAGTCATGCATGTAAAAATCAAGTTGAAAACAATGCTAACTGGGATTTTGTTAGAAAAACACTGCACGTATAAGTTGGTCACAAACTGAAAGCAGCTTTTCAAAAACCACAGTCAACCCAAATAATCCATCACAATTGATCAGGGCTAACATTATGTTCACTGAATGAATGTCCACTGTCATCATCACAGTTATAACCTCCATTGCCATCACAGCATGACATTGTTAAAGTGGACCCTTGTAACTCTTTCACTTCATTTTAACAATATGTGACATGCAATTCCTTTGCTGCTACATATTGCTTCAAATGACTTAAAATTCCCTTGGCTTGATTTCTTTTTAGATAAACCTTCTGCCTGCTGAATGAGAGTTCAAATTCATATAGTTTCAGTTACAAGAAGCCCGTCTTTTGCAGCTATATTTATTTTCAAATCTTTTCTATCCATGTTGTTAGTATATCCCAGCGTGCATTCACTTGAAACAAATCTACTAAAGTTTGTATGAAAGATCATTTTATTAAACATCCTCAGTTCATCCTGAGTATTAAACATTATAATGCCAGGTTTAAGCTTTGTAATTTCAATTTAATTTCATTCAGAGTGTCTTCAACATATTCAGAGTGTCTTTTTACATATCTATCTGATTAGGGAGCCACAAAAATCAGATAGATATGTAAAAAATTGACAGCACATTTTCAAATACAGTGAGACTTTGGTTAAAGTGTGTAGTTACGTTATTAAATCAATGTGTTGTGGTGACATGCTCACTCTGTCAGCACATCCATTATCTACTGACCTTGAAATTCCAGAAAAGAATCACAGCAAACTCATGAAGCTTAGGCTGTGATTTAACTTCTGCCTCTGAGTATGACTCAGTGTTTGAGCATGTGTATGTGTATGTGCCTGGACAAGCTGACCTACCATGCTTTAAACACAGCCCTCCTTTCAGGTTACAGAAAGTCCCCAGTAAAGACACCCCCCAGCAAGATTCCAGCATTCTGTCACTCTAAGAGACAGCAGTGACACCTAAAGGCTGCTTAGAGAAACAAACCAAGCAGCAGGATGAGAGGAAGGAGATGATTGCCAATAAAGGTGTTCTATAGAAACTAATACACAGTCAGATTAAACAACCTCAGAAATTAGAGGGGACATTACAAATGTGCATTTACATTCATAATATTAAATGATAGGTTCACTAAATCTTTTTGAAGGTTCAGGATGCAAGATTATTTAATTGTCATTTTCATCCAGCTACAAAATGATTCTAAGAAAATTATGTTTCTGATTTAACTTTAGCAAAATGAACATGTTTTGTGTCACTTTTTCATTCTCTCTCTCTCTTTTTGCATGGTTTTTTGTTTTTTGTTTTTGTTTTTTTTTACCTTGAAAGCTTTCAATTTAGTGTTTTTCAGTATATGTATTTTGTTATTTATCATTTGTGGGAAACTAATACATCATCATCTGAACTTTCATTTAGCTTATTTTCATTTTCTTTTATTTTTGCGTTGCAGTCATTATTATGTTCATTGTTTCGGTTGATTTATGTGACTCACTGCCCTTAGGATACACCTTTCTAAAATTGTATCACCCCTTAATCTTCCACTACACATTTCAAACACACTGATGGTATTTCCATGTCTTTTTCTTGATGTTTATTTGCTTGAAATTAACAAAAACAACTAAAAATATATCAAAAATGCAATGAAGTGTAATACTCAGTAAGTCAGTGGTGTTGTGTTTGCCTGGATGGCGGAATGGTGAGTAGGGTTTTTGTTTGGCAAAAAAGAGAAACAAAGCCAGGCTTAGGAGTGTGACGTAGACTTTCCTTTTTCCCTCTCTCCCTTAGAGAACAGTTTTGGTTCTCTCTTATGCTGGAAACAACTAGACCAGGTTTTCCATGTAAACAACGACCCTGACACCTAATGCTCATAAGCTACAAAGAGCCCGTCCGGCAGCTAAAAACAGCTAGGTTGTTACATTGCTCATCCTTACTCACTGCCTATCAACACTCGTGTTTCCCAATTCATGTAGTAGAATGCTGCAGGGGTTTTAATTTTTTGTAGGTCTGTTAGCATTACTGGTTTCCTTGCCTAAAAGTCATGACTACATTGAAGCAAAAGTGCAGGATACTTAAATTTTTATTTCAGCAAACAGTCCTCAAAAATAAACATTATTATTAGGATTTTTGAGACATAAAATGTAAATTTCAAAACCCATACGTTAAGCTTCCAATGAACTACAAAACTGCCTCAGTTGCATGACTGCAACGCCACCACCACTAAGCTTCCAATTACTGTGTGCTGTACACACTTTGCTGTAACTTGTTAAATCCACACAGTATAAACACAATGAAGCTGTGAAAGCAGACTAGTGAATAGATTAGTTACTGTGTGCAGCATGCTGATGTTTAATACTATTGACGATCTCTGTAGTCTCATTTAGCCACCTGTTTATAAACGCCTTTTTTAAAACATGTAAAAGCTAAAAAAATATGAGAGGGGTATTTACTGATGTATTCTGTGTCACAGAACAAAAATGTGAAACTGTCTACATCTTGTGTTAAACACAAACCTTATATCGGACATCTTACTAAAAAAGCGCTGACTTTGAGATGAGGAAACTGGAAGCTCAACAGTGCTAAGTCATTCCCATTCTTGGGGCACTTTGCAGTGCATAGATGATGTTCCTTTGCATGAATGTTAGTAAAACAAATTAAATAGACCTGAGATTTCCAAAACCAAGACTAGGATGGCATAAACATGGATAACAATGTTAGAATGAGGCAATTAACAAAAGAGCATTAAGTTTCTCTTGAAAAACCAATCCTTGTCATTGTCACGGCTGGGGCTCTTGCATATGGGATCTGGGAGCCTGTGCATACTTGACGTGCAAGGCCCTGCTCATTAATTTGCATGTGCATGAATCATGGTTAGACAAAGACAACTATTCAAGTTTTACCGCAATCTCTGTGAGACTTTTAACAAATAGAATTATATGTATCATTATGTACATAGTCTTAGCGATAGCTTTTTGCTAGTCTTTAAAAGGAAAAATAACACGGTATAACTATTGACTTTTAATCAAGTTAACCTAGCTTTCACTTTATTGTGGCATGTTAAAGCATTGGCTGTTTGTCTTGCCTGAATTTCATTTAGTTTTTGGATCATTTTACACTGGTCTATACATATGCACAGTCACAGCCCCACACTTGTAATTACCTTAGATCTACTGCAGGCATTACAGCACAGTGATAGTGTTTATAAGCAATAGATTTTGATTGATGAACAAGATCAATACATCATCATGTGTATTTAGTGTAAATTTACACTTTTTGCCATAGCCTTTAACAGGAGAGATATCAACAGTGAAGACAATATGCATAGATTTTTATATGCAGAGATTCAGACGTGCTCAGTGCACCATTTAGTGTTGTGCTAGTCTCCTTCATTTCATATAGTTTAGTCTGATGAAGAAGAGATCCAACTGATGTTAAGGTTATCTTTTTCATCTGTTCAAGTGAAGCACAATGAGATCCCTGTCCATTATCATGATTTAAAAGAAAAAAACAGAAAACATAACTGCTTGATTACAGGTGAGGCACATGGCCTTGTGTGGCTACACACTTTGCACAGTCTATGTGTCAGTTCTAGGAACAGATTGAATTTTTCTGACACAACTTTACCAACTAACAAGGTGCATGAAGGATGTAGATGGACTTACGAAGTTGAAAAGCTCCAGCAACACTTGCAGTTAAATAAAATTGTTCTTTAAACTGCAAGTGTTGCTTTAGCTTCTTGACTTCCTTCAGTTACGGGAACTCCACCTTCATACATTGCAAAACAGCTGAACAGGTTAAACAGTTGCTTGAAAAACTGAAAAACACACCCTTAGACACACACAAAAACACACCCTCAGGCACACAGAAAAACACACCCTTACACATGCACAAAAACATGCATACATGCACATACACACACACCACACCACATTCTCAGTGTTCACAGATGTTACACTGAGGGCAGATGAACTTTGACCCTGTAAAATTTTACTCACTGACAGAGACTGATTAAATATGTTTTGACAGACAAAAAAAGTGAAAGAGAAATAGCACCAATACCATATTACGTGTTGCTATACAATGCATAGTTCTTTCATAACTGTTTTCTCAAGATGTATATGTTGTTGATCTAGCATGTGAAGGGGCCTGCCAATGGTCTACAGACAGAGCTGGATGGAACTTCTTATTTCAGTTCAATATTTGTTAGTTTTCTATGAAATTACATTTATGCCATTTGTTGTAGGGAGGCAGAATAAATTCTATTCTACTTATTCTATTCTATTCTATTCTATAGCACAAGTTCAGATGTTGATTGCCAAGGAAACTTTTTCAGTCCTCACAAATTCAACAATCGAGAGAGGTACAGGCAGATACAGGCAGGTAAACATACACAGCAAGAACTAAATAATGCCATCTTGTGTATATATTAAACCCTACAGCACGCGCACAAGCAGCTGCTTTGCTTACGCTGGGTTGCTGTAGCTCTCCCAATGCTCAGCTCTGCTAGTTTATGTCACAGAGTTTTAATAGTTTGGTGGTGGGAACTAAGGCTGGCTCTGACCCTCTTATATATGGTCACTTTTCAACAGTGGACACACCCCCACATGGGTGTCTTTTCTGTTTTTAGTTGATGACAGCTTCCCCACAGACATAAAGCTTTGTGTTGGCGGCTGATTGAAGGAGGAGAAGAGGAAGAGGGAAGAGGAGGAAGAAGACAAAGGAGAGGCAGTGTAATGTAAGATATCAAAATATAAATCTGCGAGAGATGTTAGGTTTGTTAACATATTTTATTTACATATTGCAACATTAACTAATATTAGAAAGCCTGGCTGTCAACAAGTGTTAATGAAACTTAACCTATTTTAATCATCATTAATTAAATGATTACCATTAATAAAAAAAAAAAAAATTAATTAATTTTAAAAAATTGCAATCATCACTTAACGTGAATGGTAACGTTAAGCTACATCTTTGATAAGGAAAGTTTTCTAACAGTTAGCTCCCCAGCTGGCTGATTCAAGCTAGCTTAGTCAGCTAGGTTGCTTGTTTTGGTGTCAACTTAATCTTTTATAGGTACATAACAGTGACATTCCTCCATCAGTGTTTTAGACACTTTTATATTGTAATTTATAACTTATTATTCATTACTATTGTCCAAAGTTAAAATCTCTTGCATAAAGTTGTTGAATATGGGCTGTTTATTTCAAGTAACGTTACTTTAATTCATCACATCACCCTAGGACAAATTGTGCAATGCTGCCCTGACTTTGTTGTCCATGCTGAGGAAATCCATCAATACCAGAGCGTCAAACAGTGTGTATAATGAGTTAGTTCAGTATTTTCCAACTGTTTTAGGGGACCCACTGTTTAAAAATGACTATCCTAATGAAGACCTGTAAGGTCTGTATGGCTGACACATGTTGACATGTTTTTTTATGATTCTGTAGCCCTGATTCATTAAAGGCTTTTTATTCTTTACCCCTCTGAGTGCCTCTGACCTTTCACCTATAATTTGATGAGAATAAGATTTGACCAGCAGGACAATGGTGAAGGACTAGTTGTAAAAGTAAATACAAAAAGCATCTGTTTCACAATATTTCTGATGCTCAAATAGAACTTGAAAACTTAAATGAAAGAGGAGTTTGTTAGCTCACCTGTTTTATTTCATTAAACGTCTCCAACTTGTTCCATTACTTTCAAAGATGGTATAAAACTACTTCCAGACATATTTCAAATTGATCCATTCTCAAGAAATGCTGAAAATGACTGTTTTGCTAAAAAAAAATTCATTTAATGTTGTTTGAATAGGGTAACTTATATTATGACAAACCCACTGATTGCTCTTAGCAAACATAGAAACTTTAATACTTATGAATGCTGTGCACTTTTTCTTTTGACCCAGGTGCTATTACATTGTTATGCTGTCCAGCATTGTTTTAATTCATTTTTAGAAAAAATAGCTCGAGGCTGCCCAAAAATACTGCATAACTTGCTGAGAACAATGTAAAGCTATTTACTTGCCAAATGCTCCAGTATGTCCACTAGCTAGTCACTGTGTGTATATTTCATCTGTTTGATGCTGAGATAGTAGGTTACAGTTGGTTTTTAATTTTTTTACTCTGTGAAAACATCTGGAGCTTCTGCTTGAAATAAGGTTAATTCAATTCATAGCTTATACAACTTAGTTCTATCTGAATTTGGCTGTATGCTGTGTTCTATGTACTTGTTCTCATGTTAGTGACCCGAATGAGCATTGACTCCTAAAGAGCTTTCAGAGATGGGCAGTATTTTTAACAAAATATTTTTAAAACACATGATTAATCAATTGTAATGTGTATTTTGCATGACAGGAGTACTCACATACTAGCATATAACCTGAGTTTGACAGCTAATGTCACAGATGTCTTATTTTGGATCCCACTGCCTTTTTTGACTTGCTCTACCCTGCCTCTGATTGGTTGCTTCATTAGTTGCAGTGTTGTGCATGTCTGTAAGTTAAAAAATGAGTTAACCATAGAGGCTGTATTATTGTAGCTGTGGCTGTGTCTTTCTTGAGGTTAGTTTGTCCCACAAATAGCCAGCAGTGGCACTGATTCAGCAGATTGTGAGCTGTTGTTTTCACACCCACCTCTTAAATTGTTACGTTCTTGCTGCAGTTTCTGCTGCTGTTTCCATAGATATATTAAAGAGAACTGTCAAGGCTGTTTCTTTTAATGTCTCTACATCCTGGTTTACAGGAAAATACAATACGTATTAAAAGCACAGACATGACAGAGTACACAGCCTCTGTGGTTGACTCAAACTGTTAACTCACATTCCTTCAGGATCATCTTTTAACCTTTATATTGAATTAATTGTAATTTCAAACAAACAGAAGCAGAGTAGGGTTGGACCTTTTCAGAAAAGCAGTGGGATATTTAACAACACGTCAAAGACACAGTATTATCTTTTGTTATTATTAGCAAGTTGCAATTTAACAAATTCAAATTACTCAAATTCCAAATAATTAATTGTCTATTTATATAAAACACATTTTATTTATTGTCTTAGACCACAAAATTCTGACAAATTATTGTAAATAAGTAAATACAAGTTTTCTGATATTTCCCTTTTGCTTTACTCATGATAATACAGGTGTTTAGGAGACAGCGTCATAGTGGGAGACTCCCAAAGTCAACCAAAGAAAAGATCTCTATCCCTAGCTGGGCTTCTAATGTCTTATAGCTTAGGCTGATGAAAAACAATCACAAAGTTAAAAAAAAAATACAAAAGAAAGATTAGAAAGATTAATAGACATAAAATGCAGTAGTTTGTCCCCTTCAGTATCCCCTTCAGCAAATCATTTTCTCACTGTTTTCATGTTGTGATGGTATCACAAAACCTAACAATCAGCATTACCTACATGAGGAATAATTGAGGTAAAATGGCTCTTTGAGTAACAGGATACTGAATAACAAAGCATGTCAAATCAAGAATAAAGTGTGAAACAGAAGCTGAACAGAAAAGCAGGTAATAACAGCCATGCAGTCAGTGTGATAGCATGACATAGGTAAATGTGAAAATTTGGGTTTCATAAAAACAAGTTAGTTAGTAAACCATGCAAAAAACAAACAAACAACTTAAAACTACACTTTTCTAGTAAGACAGGTCAAATAAATTATATGGCATGTTATTTAATTTTTTAAAGCAACAAGGCAAAAATAAATAAATAAAATAAACCAGCTCAGTTGAATCACTTGTTTTTTTGTGTGACTGAAATACAGGGGTGTACAGTGCGTTCATGAAAACAAGAAGCAGTTGAGTGTGTTGGTGGAATACCTGGTGACGACAGGGAGTCACGCTCACACAAAGAGTGTGAGGCTGCTGGGAGTGCAGGCAGTGTGTGTTTAAGCCATCCAAGTGCCTCAGCACATACACCTCTGAGCTGTACCACTCCCTACAAGGAAACACCAAGGTCAGCACTCTCTCTATCTTATTGCTGCATACGAGCTCATACTCACACACACTCAGACACACAAATAAGCATTACATGCATAGAAGCTAAATCTACACATTCAAAGTTAGATTACAGAATCATCAATAATTCCAAAAAATCATGGAGCAGGCTGCAAAATGTAGACAGCTTTGGAGCAGTTTGAAGGTGTATAACTGAATGTCAGGATTTTGTCAAGGAGAGCTGGGACCCAAATGCAGAATTGTTTAAAGGAATAATTTATTTAACAAAAGTCACAACCAAAAACACCCTTGTGGGGAAAACTGGAAAAACTGAAACTACGAAAAACACAAAAGCCAAAAAACGGCGAAAGTAACTAAAGGACAACAGAAAATCACCCGAAGGGAAAAAACTAGACTTACATAAACTGCTAGAACTTAGAGTGACCAGGACTACAAAACTCACTGGATGAATTACTTAGTGTAAGGAGAAAAACAATAATCAACAGGGGAAACTTGAGAGCAGGGCGATCTTCTTGAGAGCGAGGACACAGAGACTAGGTATGGATGCAATCATCTGGCACTGGAGTCAGAGCATGAATGGTTTTTTTAAAGGCTGCCTGATTGCCAATGAGAGACAGGTGTGGCTAGTGAGCCTAGCTCCGAGCTGACAAGCCCCGCCTCTCTGCATGGACCTACTGAATGAAGGGGAGAGGGAAAAAGGGATCAGCAGCAGAAAAAACCACACAAATTCAGAGCCATGACAACTGAATGTGGGTATGTAAGGGTAGCAACTTACATAAAACTGTACCCATTAACTTGTTTCTTATTAAAAGTACTACCAATTAAAAATTTATTTGATCCTTCGGGAAGCTTGGCCAACAATGCAATCCAAGATAGGAATATGGGCATATATTTATTAAAACAGTAGATTATATTGGTATTAATCAACCTTTATTCTTTAGAGTGTTCATAGCCTGTTTATGCACACTTGAGGGTAAGAAAGTCTAAGATTTAGAGGGCCAAGATGGACAAATTAAATTCTAAAGCTTTGACCTAAATGTATCTGACTGACATTACTATTTTTAATATTACTCCCTCTGCTCTTAACCTTGTGGAATATATATTACAAATTACTATCATGTTGCCTCTGTCTGGTCCAAAGAAGTGACAAAATCTTTGATGAGCATTACAACAGTGTGCTACACTCTTTCTTAAGCTTCTTTTCCTCTTCTTTGTCATCGTCCTCCTCCTCTTCTTCATCTTCTTCTTGTTCTTCTCTTTGTTTGTGGGAAAAATGCCTGCCAACTTTAAAGTTGCAAACTGCTACCTGTTGTAGTGTGTTTGTGTTCAGATGCTGCACTTGTGGTATCAAAGAGGAGAGAATCAGAAGCTAAATATATCTGGAAAGAAACACAGTTGCTGCCTTTGTTTGTTGTATTTAAACTAACTCCATGAAAAGTCAAATTAAAAAAAATGTTCCTTAACAAAATAGTACTAACAATGGAGAACATAGTACACACTAGATGAGATAAAAAAAATTGTATGGACTACAACTGAGTATCTCTGAAATCATTTGTGCTTCTCTGTGCTCCACAGTGCTAAGCACTACACCACTGTGCTGCCTATTCTATGCACCTATTTCGCTGTGGCCAGTCATGTTTAACAGTTCTTCTAAATGTTTAGCTTGGGTGAAGGCATGCTGTTATGTCAGGTTGCCTATGTATGTTTATCCTTTTATTCTGCTATACTCTTTATACTTTAACAGAAAATGCACACACACAAAGCAGTGGAGGTGACATTATGTTTCATAAATATTATACTATTCGTTAGAGACAGTGTTGGGACAAGAGTTCTTTGACTTTTTTTTAATTTAATGAGCAACAATCACACTTTCTTTCTGCTTACAGTCTTTGCTCTTGGCTAGGCTAAATATTCCAACACTGGACTCACTGAGACAGGACTGGCATTGACATTCTTACATGATTCTGGGCAAGAAAGAAAACTAGAGAATTTGTAAAAATGTTTAAATGTTACTTGAGCTGAAAGATCAGTCCTGCCGTGACAACTTTTACAGACAGCTGATCCAAAAAACACAAACATTTGAGTGAGTTCAATCACTTAAACAAAATCTACAGCACAAAATTTTGTCCTCATATCATGGCTCTGTCTTTTTTTTTTTTTAGCTTGTATCAGCTTTTAACAGTTCCTCTTTGGTCCTCGCCTTTCACTGAAGGATGAGGACTCCGTTTTCTCATTAAATACACTCAAAAAATGATTCTTGGGTGTCATTGGTATTATAAGGGTAGATTTAATTGATTTTACCCAATTTTACATATTCTCAACCTTTATACACTACAAATAAATAAAATCAGCGTGATTTGTTTTTATTTAGAGTGAATTCAAATGAAACGCATAAAATAAACGAGTTTGGGTCTCATTAATGTTCGGCCACGAGGTGGCATATGTCTCTAGCGTTGTAAAGTGGCTTGCAGCTACAAACAAAGAAGAAGAAGAAGCAACGTGAACAGCAACGCGGGAATTCTCATAGACATATACATAGACCTATATATGTCTATGGGAATTCTCCTCTGTCTTCTCCATTTTACTGGTTGTTGGTAAGATGTCTATTTTTATATTAATTTAATTTAATCAATTACATCGATACATTACATTATTACATTACATTAAGTTATCTGTCAGTTTTCATGTTAGCTTGATTGTAATACGTTTTTTAACATTATCAACCGTCTTCATCTCATGTCTCCTGAATAACGGCTAATGATTTCTTTTTATTAATTTTCCCCTTAGCTGAGTACTGAAACGTACATAACCGTACAAAAGTACCAAACATGTTTTTTGTGTGCCGTTAAAACCCTTTTATCTACTGTTTAGAAAGAAACACTATTATTTAATTGACATAAACATCGAGGTATTCCTTGTCTTTGGGAGGACA
The DNA here is from genome assembly GCA_029783805.1 of Acanthurus tennentii. Classification (NCBI taxonomy): domain Eukaryota; kingdom Metazoa; phylum Chordata; class Actinopteri; order Acanthuriformes; family Acanthuridae; genus Acanthurus; species Acanthurus tennentii. Next base: position 5,871,865 of record JAPZDZ010000022.1, read on the forward strand.
AAATATTTAGCTGATATAAAATTTTAGAGCAGTTTTTGTTAGTGGCTGTTTTCAGCCACCAGTACTGCGTGAGGGTGGGGAAAACTAGCGTTGTCCAAGGGTAAGCACAGGCCTCATGTACACCCTTGGCTATTAGATGCTAAAATCCTTAGCAACAAATCATCCATCCATCCATTATCTATACACCGCTTAATCCTCTGCAGGATCGCGGGGGGGGGGGCTGGAGTCTATCCCAGCCCACTTAGGGCTAAGGCAGGGGGCACCCTAGACAGGTCGCCAGTCTATGGCAGGGTCACACATAGAGACAAACAACCAAGCACTCAACAAATCATGTTGATGTTATTTACATTGCAGTAGACTCTCATCGACTTTGGCTGTAGTACTTTGATAAAAGGAGTTTGAAAAGCTGTTGCACTACAACAAATGGCAGTGTGCTGCAAAGCAAATAAGCATTTGAAAGTATTTCCAATATAAGTAATACAAGCATTTAGAGGCAGCTTGGCGTGGATCTGCTTTGTAACATCTCTTGTTGATAAGGGTCTGTTTCACAAAACACTATTTAACATCTCAATAAAATTAAATTGTGTAGTATTATTGACATGATGAATTTGTATTCTTGTTTTAGGTTTATATATTGGAAGTTTTTCCTAAATATGTATTTTGTCTTGCAGATAGTGAACTTCCTTGAACAATATTTTCATTCCCATTCCCATTGTGGAAAACTGTGCACAGGGCAACCTCCATATGTTAGTAAGTATCATGTAGAAGTCTATAGTTATAATTCATACATTTTTATATTTTTATTTTAAGTTTAATGGTCACAGATGCCTATTTTGGAACACCTACAATATATGTTTCATTCGTTAAGATGTATTTTTTGTTTCTTTTCAAGTACAGATACAGATATCACAGAATTCATAAATCCTCTGGAGTCCAGGGTATAATTGGCCATTTTGGACTACTTTTGATTTTACATTGTAAATTTCATCTTAAAAACTGTTTACCTTGCCTTGTTTGGTGTCAGCACAACTAGGAATGGCTCGATACCACTTTTTCACATCTGATACCGATACCGATACGGCAGATGCCTATTTTGGAACACCTACAATATATGTTTCATTCGTTAAGATGTATTTTTTGTTTCTTTTCAAGTACAGATACAGATATCACAGAATCGGCCGATACTGATCCGATACCGATCCAATTCTTTTTGTCACTCCAAAAGTTGTTAATGACACGTGGATGTAATTTGCTTGATACTGACATCTAAAACACCATGTTCACTGTACAAGAACTATTCTGGTCCCCTAAAGAAAGAAGGAAATTATGTGACAACAACTGAAGTCATGTGTAACTGCTGTGGCTTTATTAAAACTTCAAGCTCACGTCGCTTTTAACAGCATTTGTAAACACAACAGACCCAGCTGCATCATTCAAATGTTTGAAATAAAATAAAATTGCAACTTGGTGCAAATATTTATATCAAATAAAATAAACCCAGTGTATAAACAGAAAAGTTACATTATATCTCAATGACATTGCAAAGCCGCAATAAATAATTTTATGAATTAACATAAAATAATAGCTTCTCCACTAGGGTAATGAAGGTAAAACTCAGTAAGTTACACATGGCTTCTTAAGACACACAATCAAAATGATGCTTTATTCAGTACGGAAGCACATTGCATTGACTGCATAAAAAAAAAATTAAAGGTTTTAATTTTTTTTTTATGCAGTGAATGCCGTAAATCAGTTCATGGTGTTAAATTGTCCGGTTTTGCTACCACCCCTTGAGACACTCATTTTGCAAACGTAACACTCAGCTGTTTTACTTTTCTCCTCCGT
>JAPZDZ010000022.1:5880069-5896707 GCA_029783805.1 Acanthurus tennentii
GACTTGAGACTTGACTTGGACTCGTGACCAAAGACTTGAGACTTGACTTGGACTTGCAAAAAAAGACTTGTGAACATATCTGGGTTGAGCAGTGGGAGAACTGTGCACATCAAAAGCTATGGGCTCCCATGTTTAAAGGTGCTGCAGTAGAATCTTCCTACAGAACTAAATATAGACCAGTAACAAATTAACCTGGCTCAATCTTCACTCATAGGCTACTTTGCATGGTAGTTACTCTGTCTGCAGAGTCCCTGCCCTCTGCCTGTATTTTGATGTTTTGTTTGAGTCAGAACATTTCTCGGATGGGAATGGGTGCATTTCCCTTAGCCAATGACAGTGTGCAGGAGAGGCTGGGACAAAACATAGCTATTAGATGCCCTTTAGACCAGAGAAAGTTCATTTTACACATTTGCACATTAGGTCACATTCAGTCATCAGGCCTGTAAGTTACTGTAAGTATGTACATAGCTGACCATAGCTGACCATAGCTAACATAACTGTTGCATGGCTCCCAAGTCTCTATGGGGGCCCCTAAGTCTCTATGGGGGCTATCGCGGTCACAAAATTGTTCCAATGACGAACAGTGTTTAATCCCCTTGGCGCACTGGCTTTCAAAATGAAAAAAAAACTCATTATCTGTAGAGTACAGTATTAAGTTACTTCTGATGTAAACTGAACATTTGCTACAGCTGCAGCTTCACATCAAAAGCACATAACTGGTGAAATGTGAGTTGACTTTTATTTTGAAGATGGTTAGCCACAGGTCAGTTAGTTAGCCTAGCTAGCTTACTGCTATCGAACAACAAAAATGTGTTTATGGAGCAAAACAACAGTCATTTTCTACGGAAGCGTAGGATCTTGTAATTATGAGAAAAGATCTCGTAATTACGAGATCAGGATCTCATAATTACGAGAAAAGGCGTCTATTTTTTTTATCCAGTGAATGCTTAAGAACGGAAACGATCAGATCTCATAATTATGAGATCTTTCCTCGTAATTACAAGATCCGTATATCGTAATTACGAGAAAAGGTTTCCATTTTTTTTATGCAGTGAATGCAATGCGTTTCTGTAATTTGTTATAGCAGTTGTTGACAGCAGATTAATTTGAAATATCTATAGGAGCAGTTTTATACCATCTGTGTCATTACGAAACAAGAAGGAGCTGTCAGATGAAGAGCTGCTTTCGAAAGTCAGGGGAGTTAGGTAGCACAAGCTCTGATTGGATGGAGGAGGTGACTACGCCTATTTAGTACTACTTAGGCCCAGCCTATGGTGAACTATCTCTACTCGTATATCCAGTAACTCTGGGCAAACCTCATTGCTGCTACATATGCTACATATTAGGGCTGGGCGATATGACCTCAAATCAATATCAAATTGGGCAGTTTTACCTCGATAACGATAAATGCACGATAAATCCCCTACCACTGTATATCTATTGTAAGCGCCATTTCCAGAAATAAGTATGATTTGATTTGAACAATAATTTCTGTTGGTGAAATGTTGTAATGGAACTCACTCATTTATTCCTTTAAATGGTTCTGGTAGGAGAGTATTAATGTGTTTGACTTTTGGTGTTATCCTGTGTGGCTTCCGTACGCTTGTTTTTGTGCGTAGAAGAAGAGTGTTAGGAGGAAGTATATAATAGACGAGTGTACGGCGGAGCAAGACGGTGGTTTTACCGTTGTTCTAGTGCTAAGTTCACTCAACGCGTAAGACAGCCTCCCGTCCCTTATTTCATGAAGTGGTTGTGTAAGAAAGATGTTGACAACGTTAAGAACGAAAGAACACAGAGAACTAAGATAGCCACTTCATCTATAATAGGCCTGCACGATTCAGGAAAAATATGAATCTCGATTTTTTTAGCTTTGAATCGAAATCACGATTTTCTGCCACATTTTTTTCTACCTGGGCTTTCAGCAACATCCTTTTTGCGTTCATTTGTTCACTGAGTTTTATTTGTGATTAACGTTATTTCGGCAACGCTGCAGTCCCTCGTCAGAAACTTTCAACTCAACTATTTGATTCTGTGTGCCGTGGATCGCGTGAAAAGGCGCTTTGTCATAGGATAAGGGAGAAGCCTTGGAGCACTTCGTTACAACTCTGACACATGCCGCCGGCTATTGGGGAAAAAAACGACGTAATTTAGAAATGAAATCACATGTAGGGGTGAATCTACATCGAGGTTCTAAAACGATTAATTGTGCAGGCCTAATCTATAATGTTTCCAAACGACAGATGTCGAATTTCTTTTCGGAACAAGCACAACAGGATCAACTTCAACTGACGTTACTTCGTCTATGGCTGTGTCAGCCGCTTCTTCATTTGAATCATCAGCCATTTCTTAATAGACCGTTTCCCTTCTTGTTCGGACTGGATGGGTGGAGTCACGTGACTACATGCGCTGTACCTCGTCTTAAAGGGGAATGAACATAGCCTACCAGCGCACACAGTCAAAAAGACAAAAAAGACTTTTATTTTCTCTTTTTATTAAATTACCCAATTTACCGACATGGGCAAAATGACGTCGGTTATCATAGTAAGTTTCGGTAACGGTAAAATTTTCGGTTTATCGCCCAGGCCTACTACATATGCACAGTCCTACAAAAACCAAACATTTGACAGCAACAACCAAACATACAATGACCCATCATTTTCCCCAGTGTGTTGTGAAAATGCTGTGCTAAATTAAGGTTAATTAAGCTGAAGGTTTCTTTAGTTCAGTTCTGAGCTAAAGAAGCTTGAGGAAGCTTTTTGGATGTTGGGGGAAACATCTTCTAAAAAAAAGAAGTCCAGTAGCCTTGATTCAACCTTTTGGAGACAACGGAAATCATCCTTACTGATTCTTTTCGAGCTTAATGAACCTTGGAGTTGTAAATGAGACACCTGGAGGCAGGGAACAGGAGTAGAAGGCAGGATGGGGGAAAGACAAAGACGATGTGACCCCCTAAACACTGGGCCAGAGCCATGTTTTATTTTCACTTCAGCCAGTGTGGCTAATGAGAATGTGTCAAGATAGCAAAAATGAGCATGTGTGCATGCTACCAAGTACATGTAAAAAATGTGTGTGGCATTAGCTGCTGGGTGTTTGCAGCTGTTGTGTCTGTGTGCATGCGTATCTTGCAAAAACGTGCAGTAAGATAGTGCACAGTTTCATTCTGTGTGTGTTTTCTGCCAGAACACACAGACAGCTGCCAGGAATCCTCAAGGTGCTAAGAGATGAATCTGCAGATCCAGGCTCAGAGGTGGGCGTTAGTGTTAAGACTATTCTTTGTTGGGCAAACCTAAATTTGTTAACAAACGGTCGTACAGGTCATTCATCTATTGGTCCAAAAATTTGAAAGGGAAAATCACCTCTGTCAGACAACGACAAAGGAGCCATTTGGCGTATTATGATTGCTTTAGCAGCTGTAATAATTATGATTTAGTGTTACGACCAAATCAGAACAGAGTGTAAGCACATCTCACTATGTGTGAATAATATAGAATTGCCTTACACAAATCAGAGAACACATACAACACGGTACCAACGAAGAAGGCGGGCCTTAATGGTGGTCACAATATGTTCTCTGTCAACTTATTACGCAAGAGACGAGTGAGGTAATGTATTTAGTTAATGTTACATAAAATAAACTGCTAAAAGATAAACTAGCCAAGACTATTCAACATTGTAGTGATCAGCTCTCACTTTACCTGTCATTTTAATGTTTTCCTGTAATAAATTAGTATGCTGCAGCTGTTTTCAACCCGCAATGCAGTGTGTTTTGCTTTGCTTCCAATATTAGGTCCTAAACAGTGGCGGCTGGCCAATAGAGGGCGCTAGGGCGCCGCCCCACCACTCACCACATTAGCTTAAATAAGACATTTAAAAAATTAATAAAAATGAAATAATAAATTAGAAATATTACAAAATAAATTATCTATTTTTAGATAAAATACATATTATATAGGTAATGGTGATAAGTAAAGTTGTTTCGTTCACCTACGTTGTCTGATTGGTGACGTGTTTCCGCCCTGGGGCGCAAAAATCTTTGCCCAAAGACTCTCGTTAAAAGTTGTACATGTGCAGTAACTCCTCTTCAATGCAAGCCATGGGAGGGGCTGACGTCACAGCCGTCTGTCATAAAGTGCAGCTGATTGACAGGTCAAGCCGCGGAAGTTAGAGACGATAGACAGGGACGCAAAATGGAGAAAGATGGCAGAAGTACATGTTTGCTTGCTTTTTGCCAGGTTGTATTTTCTACTTTAGATAACCTCTTAAATCCTTCCCACCTTTAAGAACTAAGCAACACCTCCAGCAAAAAGAGGGCAGTAATCTGCCTTTTCCTAACTTAAAGAGAGAAACAATATGTGTTTCTAAAATGAAAATTACTTTCAGATTCAAGTTCTTCATGCTGTTTTTATCATATTCCTTCATGGACAGAATCAAACTAAATATCTCGTTTTTCATGTAACAACCTTTGTTGCTTAACTCTAAGGTGTAGCAATATGAGTAATGACTACGTCCTTCCCATAGAAACATCAGTGCAGCACAAGTTTTAGTAAGCTGAGTGAGCTGAGCTTACAAAATGTTTATGGCAGACTAATAAGTATATGACATGATACTTAGTGATGTTATCATGATGTCAGATTTTAGCAAATTACTTGGTAAATGCTATTTAATTGTTACTGATAAAAAAAATGTTCTTCAAAAACAAACAACTAAACAGGTATTTTTTCCCATGAATATGACCACCAAAATTTAAAAAAATCTCACTAAAATTACTGTTTTGTGAGACATAGTAACATAAGTCATTAAATTTCTGTAGCCCATGGCTCAAAGTTAGGTAGCGCAGTAAAAAGCTACAGAAGGGCCGAGTGTCTGAGGCAAAGAGCCCAGTCAACCTGGGACACAGCACCCTAACATCAAAATGTTTTTGAAACTGTTATGTTAGGGTTGAAAAGTTACATATTGTTGCTTGAGGCAGCTGTGGTTCAAAACATGGAGAACATTATCCACTGATCACAGTGGTTTGATCCCCTATAGCTACAAACCACATCTTAAAAGCAGAATATGCAGCATTTTCTGGTCGGAGTCCATAAACACACAATTCAAAATCGGCCTCTCTCTTCCAGCCCAACAACAGCAGAACCACACACCTCCTGCTGCAGCATATACACCTACCTTCAGCATCCTACCAAAGGAACTGCAGTAAGTAGTTGAGACAATCAACTTCTTTGATATGCAGTCAAGGATGCCATACCTTGTGTCAACTGAAACAGCTTTGTGTGTTAGACAGAAAATAGTGCAAAGCTAGTCAGCTTAACAGATCTTTAGGGTTGTTTTGTCAAAACATAAAATTAGTCGCTGCCCTTTGCTGGGAGGGCTGCACCACTCTACCCAAAGGTTGCTACCCCAAAAAACATGCTAAACACAGCAAAACAACAAGAAAATGAGAAATACAGGCTGAGGCGGTGTCTGTGTAGAAAAACACATCACCACACACTTCTAGTGGCTCATTAAAGTTGATTGAGAGAGATTACTTTTGTATGAGTCTCTACATTGCTTTTTAAGAAGTTCTTGCATACTATACCTTTGAAGACAGGACACTGGAGCCTATATACTCCTGATAGTTGGCCAGTGCCACACGTTTGTCTTCTGCCATCTGTGTGGGAATGTGTGAATGACAGGCAAACATTTAGATGAAAATCAAAAGATTCTTGAAGCTAAGAGTTGTAATGTGATACAGTGCTAGCTGCTCCAGATTTCATAATATTTTAACAGAGAGCAGTTTTTGCTGTCCTGCAGTGGTTGAACAGCACAACAAACACAGTCATTCATGACTGTGAGAGAGATAAAATTACACATTGTGGTCCAAAAGCAGAATGCTTTTGTTTCCCTATCAGCATGCTCTTTTAACATTAGTAGGCAGGAACAGTCCTGAACTATAACCTTTAAAGGCTGAAGTGTCACAATAGCTCAATTCCAGCAGGAAGGTGGCTGTTCACAGCATTTCTCTAAATCTCTTTACCGGTCAGCAAGCGATTCTCCTCCGCTCTGTGTGGTGGTCTGTGGGAAGGGGCTTCTCTCATGTCTCTGTTTGTGTCCGCTCATTGCTCACCCACTCTTCAGGGCTACCAATTTGTACACACTGACTTCAAGAGTAAATGCATACATTGATGTATACAGACCATTCATTGTTGGTTTTGCATAGGCATACTAACCTAATATTGTATTATAAGGAATGATGAGGAGATCTAAAGCCACAGAGAGAGCAACCATAACCTGAACTCTTTGTGCCTCCTGCCTGCATGCCACAGTGCAGAGGAGAGAGAACGACATGCTGCTGCAGGAATGTTGTCTGCTGTCTCTTTCCATGTTGATATCAGTAATAGTTTTTGTTTGTAACTGCATCCGCTAAAATGGTAAAATTGGATGTTTTCAAATCAAACATCCTAAGATATGAATGGAAGTATTGTTCTATTTTTCAACTGTATTTATACATTTTTTGACTCAAATAAGGCACTTTTCTTTAAACTTTAAAAACAGCTCTAACGGTAAATCAATGTGTGTTTTTATGTTAATGATATAATTTTTTTTTTTTTTTTTTTCAATTGAGAAATACTCATTACATTAGGGATATATTCAATCACTAAGAAGACTATAAGTCTTACCACGTCTATTCAGGCTACATAGTAAAAGCAGCATGTCAGCAAGACAGCAGTTTCAGTCTTCTGTCAGAATCCCAAATGGTGCCTTAAGGCAACTTTAATTTTTGTTAAACTAAGTTGATTTGTTGCTGAACAGAGACGAACTACCCTCTGTTTGTTTTTGTTTTTTGTTTTTGTTTTGTTGCAACAAACAGCACTAATAAGGACACTGTTGCCCTTTGTATGGGTGTATATTCCTCACCATCAGTAACCCCTTAATAGAGGCTCCACCACTCTGTCTTTTTAACTGCTTGAGTTATAAAATCTCACAACCTGTTTGCTGTTTTGAAAAAACTATCTTCAAACACTCTCAGAAACCTCACCTGATTTTCCTTTTTTTTGTGCAAAAAAGCTAAAGCCACAACAGTCTCAAGTTCAGCCTGTTTAATTTTACCATGTTAACCGAGAGTTTTAGTGCACCTATGTTGTGATGAAGATCACAATACTGATCAGATGTAGAGAAAGAAAATGTATGATTGATTGACAGGCTGCTGTCTGGGCTGTCCATTGTCCAATACTCAGGTAGCTCTAAATTCTTTGACCAAATAGCATTTCTTAACAACAGTAGCTGAACATTTGCTGTAGTGAACCACAGTCCAAATCCAGGTTTAAAAGAATTTCTTTAGGAACCCCTGAGTGACATCACAGTGTTTATACAATCCCAGTGGGTTCCTGTAGATGACATCATAAAACTGTGTACAGTGTAGAAGAAACAGCCACTCCCAATAAATCCTGTCATCTCATGGTCTCTCTCTGACTGCTGCTGATTATCCTGTATTGACAGAGTTCTGCTACTCATACAAGGTATTCTTCTGTGTGGAGGTGCTATTGTAGTACGGCTCAGTGTGCAGCAGTGTTGAAAGAGAGATGGTGGATACTGAATTCTGCAGGTCATCACAGGGTGCCACCTATCCATACAGGCAAGTGGATCAATTGTAGAGGAACAATAATCAGCAGAAGCGCTTGCCTACAGCCACAACAGGACAGCACTGATTACTGGATGCATGTGGACTGTTGAGAACTTAAGAATCAGACAATAGACCACAGTGAAGTAATAAGTTGTTGGTGTCTGTAATCAAGCAAAAACATTACACCCGAAACATGAAATTTTGTTATGATTAAAAAGATATGAAAACTTCTCCATTAAAAGGTTGTGAATATTAGCGCATGAAGACTCTAGAATAACTGTGCATGAACGTACTTCTTAGTACATATTTTCAAACTGTAAGGAACACTGTGGTACTGTATGAGGATCTTCATGAGACATGACACATTAAGTGATGTGCTGCTTATTAATGGAAAACAGCTATCTTAACCATGAATCTGAATGACTTAGCAAGCTGTTCTCTATTTCTCTTATTGTCACCAACTCCTATATGCAGACAAAATATATAGATATATCTTATTCTCTGTGCCATAGAGCTCCATTATCCAAAGAGGTAATTAAGTGTCACTGTTGCACTGGATGTTCCTTCAACATGCTTAAGTTTTTTTAACTCAATTTTTAATTTTTTACCAGACTTCTTCATGGGGCCTCTACTCAAACCAGCCAGCCACACCTTTATGAGCAACCGTGACTGTGTGCCATGTACTGCTGATATGAAGACCAAAGACTAAGACAACATTTTTGCTCTTCCTTCTTTAAAGACAAATTCATATGCTTGCTTTGGAATGGCTCTCTCACCCAGTAAAAAGAAAAAAAAACTGTTAATGGCATAAGACCAATGCAAAATATGGCAAGGAAAGAGGCACATGTGGAATTACTACTTATTAGTACACCAAAGGTTTTAATAGCAATGCACACGTTTCAGTCAACTGCCTGCATGAATCACAATAGACTCTCAAAAAAATTAATAATCTGCCAAACCGTTTAGATTAGTTTTGCTTTTTCCCAGTATCAACCTGATAAATGTGGCTAGTAAACTCTAAACATTTCTATCAGCTGAACTTGACAACATCTGCATCAGTAAGAGACTGGCCTTAAGAAAGGTTTGAGGTTATAACCTGTTACAGCAAGGTCATAATGTTTCTCCCATTGGGTTTTACAAACCCCCCTTTTTTCCATGTTTTTGCTTTATTTCATCCACAACTAACCGCTACCTCACTAGACTAAGGCAACACACTTGCTACTCCATCTCTCCTCCTGATTTCTGGTGGGTATCGTGTTTTTTACTTGCAATGGAAATAACATTTTGAGATGACACCTCCCCATGAAGACAGAGAGAGAAAGAGAAAGATATGGAGGCAGAGAGAAAGAATTTTCTTTTAGTTAATTTTACTTAAAAATATAATCTAAGCCCATGTAATGATTATGTTATCATGTTTAATGTTTTGAAAATGATGGTTCCAATAACTCAGATGCAGGCGAACTCAGGTTGCCTTTGCTATATGTATCTTGGCAGTGCGTACTTTCAGGTGACCTTGCCACACCTTAGCTTTAGCTAAATCGATGCCTCTGGGCTGTGTTACAGTAATGACTGCCAGATACACAGTGCAGGATTGACGATGTGTTTCTCCAGCTGTGTGAGGACAGAGACGCTGCTGCAGCATTTGATTGGTTTATCAATGACAGATCTGCAGCTGCCTCTGCATTCCCCCCGCCGGCACCCAGCAGTGAATCTAACACTGCTCCAGTCCCAGGACAAATCCATCAATCTAACACACACACCACGAGCCCCATTTGAGTAACATTTCAGGCAGCAGTGTCTCGGTTAGATTGCATCCACAATTTACAAGTCTCACCCTCCGTCTAGCCCTGATCTTTACTCACACGCCCAAAGGATGTCTGTCAATATGAATAAAGTCATCACTTCATCTTGTTGTCATTATGATCTCACACATACACACCCACACATGCTACATCTGTTGTGATATTCACCGATACAGCTCATAGAGCAGTGTGTGTGGAATTATAAATAGCGTTGTTAAGCAGCTGAGCCGAATGCAACCAAAATAATTTGTATTTTACAACCAATCATCATTTACTGCATGCACAAATGAACCTACCTGAGAAAGCTGGCCACAATTCCAAGTGGCATTCAGTTTTTTAACTCAAATTAGAAATTCAAGCATAACAGTTAGATGTCCTCATTCATTAGCAAGTGAAATGAGTTTGGCTAGGCACTAAGCTGATATTTTGTTAATTAAACCCATCATGAGACATATTTGTTAGTTTTACCTTTGCATCAAGTACAGTTACATGAAAGATGTGTTTAGACTAACTTTACACAAACAGAGGCATTTTCAGCAACACCAGCTGCTTAGTGAAGCTGCTGCAGTGTTTGAGGTAAATGGTAACATCAGCATGACAACATGTTAAAATGCAAATACGTTGAAGTTCAGCAGGAAATGTTTATCATGTTCATACCATGTTAGTTTTCTTTTGTAATGTGGTCATAAACCAGAAGGTTGGACATATCAACAGTGATGGTGCAAAGTTATTACAATTCATTCTAAGGTGGACATGAAAGTGTGTATCAAATTCTATAGCAGTTTAGCAGATTGAGATATTTTAAACTGGACCAAAATGGAGGATCAACTATTGGTCAAGCAATCTCAGTAACCAACAACTGTAGTGTCAGCATGTAAAGTTCTGCATGTACTCTTGGTTCCTAGAAATCCCAACCCACTAACCCTGAGTCAGGTCTCTGTTACAATGTGTAAGTGTAAGTCTTTGTTACAATGCTGTATTTTAATATTTATGAATTTGTTTTGCTGTATTACTGTCACTTTTGGTGCCATATAGACAATTTTATATTTAAATGAGTCTAACTTCTAAAAATATTAAAAAGTATTAAAAAATATACACACAATAAAGGTGAAATTTCAAGCATGTTGGTTACTGAAGCACTTTAATAAGGAGTGCCAAATTTTGATTTTTTTAGTGATCATAAAGTCTAAATAATATTTTGACATTACTGCCATGACAATTATTACTCTCACTGTATCCAAAGGTCAAAATGCCATGAACATATAGCAATGTTTGGTGTTCAAAATGCATTCCAAAATCTACATGTTGAAACTTATTTTTTTATTTGTTGACCAAAGTTTACTAAAAGGTGTTCTGTAATTCCTATCAAACTCAAAATATATCAGAAACCAACTAAGGGTTATAGGTGAATCAATAAAGTTGTAAAAACTGGCTCTGAACAACAGCCTCAACCCGTCTGAAGCCCTAATGTTAAAATGTAAGCTGCCTCCATCTATATTGGAGGATGCAGAATCTTTGGTTGACATAAAAACACTCCAAATGACAAAAGCCACAACATAGCCTCCTCAGACCACTATGAATGAATATGAAATCTGAGTTCCTCTCTTAACACACCAACAGATCGTCAGCAATACAAACACACAAAAATGCACAAAGTTGGAATTTGTGTATATGACCTATTGTAATAATCAAATCAGACCCCTACAATAACTACAAATCTCCACCCCTCCACACACTCGCATATACAAACACACATAATTACACATAAAAACTAAACTCTTGGCACATACACTAAAATTTTTCACTTCAGTCCACTTAAACACCAGGTAATTAAATACTGTGTGTGAGTTCCCAGCAGAACCCACAGGCTCTGAGCCTAGTTGCTGTCACTGCTGGTGCCTTGCTCCAGAGCACAGCAGCAGCAGCAGCATAGCAATGGAGGAGGAGTTAGAAGAGATTTGACTCTACCTTGCCCTCAGTCCAGCAGAAACAGATGTTACTGGAAGTGCTCAGGATATCCGAAATGAAGGAGGAGATACCAAGACGCATGATGGTAGAAACGACAATGCCAACAACAACAGAGAGATACACAGATAAAAAAAGAGGAGAGATAGAGAGAAGTGCAGGAGCTGTTGACAGAGCAGATACCGGGTAAGACTGAGGAGGAGGGGAGAGGGAGAGGGAGAGGAAGGGAGAGAGAGAGAGAGAGAGAGAGAGAGAGAGAGAGGGAGAAGGAGGAGGAGGTGAGATGGAGGGAGAGAGGGAGGAGGATGGCTGCGCTACTACTGCTGCTGCATTAAAGACTTGTGTGTTCCTGTGTATGTGGTGTGTGTGTAAGTGTGTGTATGCTTTTAATGCTCAGCTTTTGAGATTACATTACGGTGTTTTACAAATTGTGATATGTTTCTTAATACATCCTTTTTCTAGAAACAGCACAACCAAAATCAGCACAGACTAAACTGTGGATTATTTTTCATTACATTAACACAAAGCATATCCTTTCAAGAGCTGTTCTTTCTCTTAAAATCCCACACCATTCACAGTCTGCACTTTTGATATTCATTAAATACCTAACATGGTATATATACCATGTTTTATATATAAATATATATATGTATATATACTTACACACCCACCCACACACACATATATAAACATGTGTGTGTGTGCGCGCGCGTGTGTGTGTGTGTGTGCAAATGAGGATACATCTTGATCTGAAGAGAAATTAAACTGGAAATAATGCTTTGCAGTTGCATGCCTCAACAAACCAGTTAAGTTCCAGTTTACATCCATGTCTTTCCAGAATAACATTTAGTATTAAGTAAAGATAGTAGAGATTATAAACAAATTTACAGACAGACAGACACACACACACACATAGGTGTGTGTGTGTATATAACTAATATTATATAAGTATACAGTATATAACTAACTGCACTGGGAACATTCTTCTAGCATACCTACAGTATCTTACTGTATGTAAGTTCATTTATACCATCTTATCATTATCATTCATTCATTTATCTCATGTTAGAAGAGCATTCTTAACCCTCTCAATGAAGTGTTATTCCCCGATGAACAGTCATCTAGCAACACTCTGCACATTTAATCTACTCTTAATAAGGTGTTATGAGTGAGTGATAAATGAAACAATGTGCAAGACATGAAAGTATTTTCTAAAGTATTTTCTAATGCAGTCTGATCTGATCTAATCTAATCTAATCTAATCTAATCTAAAACAATTATGAATGAGGAGGGAGGAAGAACTCAGCTTACTCCATTATTTTTACAACAACTTAAAGAAAAATGACTCTATGACGTAAGAGATGCTGAAACAAACTTGTCCTCTCTTTGTTCATGTTTTTGTGTCATGATCTTTTTGTCACTCAAACTTCAGTTCAATATAGCATCTAAATACGTCATGAATACTTTCTAATAATTAGGTGGGAGTATTCCAAAACAGAACAATATCAAAGTATTCCCTATATTTTTATATTATATATTTTTTAATTATTATTGTTATTATTATTATTATTACTGCAGTATTACTGTACTGTACTGTACTGTACTATGACTTCATTTACTTTGTATCCAGTGGCTTTACGGCAATCATTTACTTGAATAGTGTGTGAAAAAGTATTTGTCTTAGATGATCCCCTTATCATTAAGTCCAATAAAGTTTCTTTCTATTTTTCAAATAAAGCAATCATTAAAGATGTCACACAAATTCCATTTTAAGTGGACATTCTTTTGATACATGTATAAAAGACATAATAAAATTATGCAGCTATGCATGAGAGTTAACATGCATGGAGCTTGCAAAAGCAAAAACACATACATATTGAACAGTTGGAGTGACTTTTAAACATTTATGTCTGCCTCTGATTTGAAGGCCTGCAGGCAGTGAAGGTATCATTATCCTGAATAGTTTCTCTTTCATTTTAAATGGATTTCTTTGCCATGCCACTCTGGCCTTTTTCCTGTAATTTCACACACATACTCACTCACTCACTAAATATACCTACACACACCACATACACGTACACATACACATACACAAGCACATAAACACTCACCGTGCAGGTTTCCAAAGTTTGTGTGGTGGTGGGATCAGCTCTCTCTTGTTGAGTGGAGCGACTCCTAGGGCTGCCTGCATGATGGTGATGAACTTCTTGTACTTCATGTTATATCTTAGCAATGCTCTGGCATCATTGCAAACCTGTCAGTCAGTTAGCTGCCATAGCAACACCTTGGCTTGCCTATATTTTTTCCGCCTTCCTGTCAGTAGGTGTTTCTGGTTTTTGAGCTAAGGAGTCAAGCACGTCGTCTGATGAATGCTAAACAGAGGAGATGGAGCAGCAGTGGAAAAAAGACAAAAAGCAAAACAGCCTCTGATTTGTGTTGAGCATTACTGTTACATAATTCACACAGAAAATCCCACCACAGGGGGATAATAGTGGCACTAAGCCTCTGGATGCTTAAAGTGGTAATCCGCAACATTCAATCCTTCTTTTTTTCTTTTCTTTTCTTTTTTTTCAATTTTTTTTATTTTGGTGTTAAAGTCAGTCAGCATTTACACTGTTTTGTAAGTTTTAAATCAGTTTTCAAAATTAACATCAAATAAAGAAAAATCTCTTCTCTTCAACCAACATGTTGGTCCAAGGAAAGATATTTAAACAGCTTCAGGCTGGATTAATATCAGAGTGTAAATCCTACTAGTTTGAGTCAAAATGTATGCTTTCTTTAGAAAAGAGCTAATCTCTGTATAAATACATTATATACATTATAGTTATCTGTATATTGCTTGTGTAACAAGCATTGGCTGCATAAAAAGGCAGGTCAATTCAGAGTGCTAATTCTTAAGAGAGGTTATCTCAGGGCACTTTTCATATAGAAACAAGACTGCTCCTATTGTACAGGAATGCCGCACTGCAAAGTTGAGTGCATGTAGTGGGTTTAATCAATAACTTCCTTGAGTTAGTATGTCAATGTAAATCCACTTGATTATCATCTACACAAGACGGTGCATGTGTTGTTGTGACCAGTAATATGTGAGCATTTATGATTCCCTGACTCCTTAGCAGAAGCAGCACTGTCTGAGTCTACAAGGTTCTCATGCAACAGTCATCCCAGAGACCAAACAGCAGTCTTTACAGTAAAGAGTCTTTAAGGGTCAAGGCATCCAAGACCTAAGAAGAAGGCAGGTTATGGTCAGGAGCATAACTGAAAGTATGCTTGATGTTTTCTTAGAAATTTGCGGGGTTGTGCACCCTGAACTTTTCCTCCAGGGTCCAGGTCACCAGTCTAGTGTGACATTCTAAAGCATTTGAATAAGATGATTCAGTCAAAGAAAATGAACCGATAAAGCACCAGGGTTTTACAAAACAACAACATGCCCATTTGCAGTGTTGAAAAAAGCTGATTTTCCTCCCACAACAACAAAGTCATTGCTCCTAATGCCACCTACTCGCCAGATTTGTTGTCAGAGCCTGAGGTGTCACACAAACACATATGTGCATTGTTGCTGGCAAGCTACTCAAAACATCCGTAAATTAATTGTTTTGGGAGGAATTCATACACAATGCATCTGTTACAGCTACTCAAATAAAGCAAACTATCAATGAATTAATGAAGGATTCTTTGTGATCCACCAATATTTTCACATTGTGGTCTGTAACACTGATTGGACAGTGCAGCTCTTGCAGGGACTCAAGCTGTGCTGTCACCCTGGATAATTCATATAACAACTGTATTAATTTTTTTTAAAAAATTTCTGAGATCTTTGTGTTCTTTACTTGTTCATTTATTTAATTTCCTATTAGATTTATTGTTACTGATAAATACACTAAGGGATGGGTCATTTATATTGTATTACATTAAAAACAAAGATTTATTTAATTAAATCCTTCATAGATCAATGCCTGTATAATACTAAAACAAAGCTATTTTCACCATGTAAACAGGACAAAAAAAGGCCTTGCAGATCACACCTTAGTGGGTAATCTGGCCTGAATCTGAGTCCCAGATGAGACCCTCAGGAACTCAGATAAAGGGCAGTAAACTCAACTTCACAGAGTCCGCCAGATTTCACACCTAGGTGTGAACACAGACATTAAAAACCATTTCTGCCCCCACATCTTTCTCTTCTTGCCTTTTCTCCGGAGGAACTCTTCTCTGCTCTTCTCTCCTCCAGAGGAACCCTATAGAGCCGAGGACTCAGTGAGACAACCTCTCCAGCAGTCCTGCTCAATGCAGATTGCTACACCGCACTCCTCACCAAGAGCAGTGACGCGAGAGCTTACCAAAGGATCAACCAGGAGTCAGCAAGTTAAGTCACCAGCGGCTAGGACACATGGTCTACCAGCTGAGATTTAGGAGCAACTGGAGTCACAAACCAAAGTTAGCCACAAGCCGCTAACTTCTGGAACAAAGGAGCAAACAGTGATCCTCAGAGACCCAGGGTTCAGAGGGCCAGACCAGCCTGTAACCCATCAGGAAGTCTCATAAACCTGCAGCTTATTGGACTCAACATTGGCACAAGCCTGCGGCTTCATGGACTTAACAAAGCAATGTACCGAAAAGGACATCTTTTCCTTCAAAAGATGGGTAACGTAACTGGGCATAACCTAGCACAGCTAAACAGAGAATTATTCAACTGTTGTCATTGTTGCAATGATTTTATTGGATACATTCTTTAGCTTTATATCTAGGCTCGGTTATTGTTAAGTTAGTTGCACATTTCACACACATAAGACTGGAAGAACACCCAGTAACTTGCATGTAAGTAACATGTGTGTAATTAACCCCCCCTCTCTTAACCTGGCACCTTTAGCTTACATGCATTGAGCTTTAACAAAGAAACATTTAACCTCCCCCCAGTAGCCATGTGGTGTTGGCCATAATCTTCGGTTAGGCCATCTTTGTTTTAGATTCCTTTGTTTAAGCCAGTGATCATCAACTGGCGGCCCCGTCCAATCCGGCCCACGACTGGATTCCAAAATGAAAACAAATGCAATTAAAGCTGCAAGCATCGTTGGACGGGCCCTCACACCCCGCCGCCCCCTCAGAGCGGGTGCCAACACACCCCGGAGACAGTCGACCGCTTGCGCTCAGTCCACACCGCCATCCAAGCGCAGTATGTGCCTTCTTTGTCTAATGTAGGCAGGACAGAACAGAACTACACTTGGTGCGTGAATGTGGAAATCAGGCAGTGAATCCAGTTAATCCATGTGCTAA
>JAPZDZ010000022.1:5926605-5953907 GCA_029783805.1 Acanthurus tennentii
GCTTCCCTGCTTAGGCTGCTGCCCCCGCGACCCGACCCCGGATAAGCGGAAGAAGATGGATGGATGGATGGATAATACTGAGAGAGAACAAGTTCAATAGAAAGGTATTTAATCATTTTGATTTTTGTTTTACAGACCAGAATTGGAGGATTGACCTTAGAACAGGCACATGGAATGCTGGAGCTCTGCCTTTCAAGGGACCTGAGCCTTATGTTTGACCTACTTTAACAAACATAAGGAGAATCTCAACCACCAGGCCCCGCTGCAATCAGTCAACCACACTGGTGTATCTGTCAGAGATGTAGAGAAATGCCCACTGATGATGAAAGAAAGTGCTGTGGGCAACATCCTGAGGCAAACGAGAACATTTTGCGGATAAAAGTGTCAAGAGAGTTACACTGTTTATAATTTGAATAAATCTAAAATATAATTACTTTTTGTTGTGCATACTTTACATGTTATTTCAATAAAGGAGCTGGTGGGGGGGGTGGCCTTGGGGGGGGGGTGGCCTTGTCAGTTTCATCTTCCATGGTGTGAAAGTATTCTGGGATAGTTTACTATGAAAACGAACACTTTTGCTGCAGTTAGATTGTCATTTTGTAAATAACACCCTTCAAAGCCCGTATACTAAGAATAAATGCAGTAGACAGAACAGTAAGGATGTAAACAATTTATTTCAGTTTAGACTGTTTGTAGATTTTTGGAGGTTCCCAATTGGTGAACAGCTGACTGGAAAAAAAAAGAGCCTCAAACATGGACGTGTGTATGGCTGGCTGCTACAACAGAATGCACACTGACTCGAACTCAAACTACTACTTCTCATTTAATCACACATTTAGCTCAAGCAGACTAATCTTTCACCAGCATTTGCCTTCGTTGGACTGAGCACTGAAGTGACTACACAGCATTAGCAAGCTAAGCTAACTAGCTACATGAGTCAGGAGAATAACAAATAGGAAGTGCACAAACAAAACAAAATCAGTGAATTACCTTTCCAAAAGAAACAGAGCCACCTTTGTGTCGCTTTTGAACCCCTGAGGTCCCTTAATTCATGCCATCGCTGAAAAGCAACGCTGATGCTGACCCTGGTTTGGGCTCTCTCTTTATCCAAGCATTTCTTATTTGTGGCCTTTTCAAATACCGTTTTTCTTTTTTTCTGGTAGTGCTGTGGAAGTTGTTGGATGCCTTTCTCTGCCATTAATCCTCAACAACACTACACTTGAAATGCAAGCATACAGGCAGGCAGAAAGGTACCTCAGCCAGTGATTTCATTCGGGCCAAGTGAAATGATTGGTCGTGTGTATTTACGACCAGCAAGGGCTACAGACGCTGGATAATTTTCATATTTTTTAAAATTACTTAATGTTTTGATGGCTATTGAGACATGAAGAGCATTTTAATAAGTTTAACAAAAAGTGTTTAGAAGGGAAATCACAGAACCTAATTTTAAATAAAACACCTAGAGGCTAACTAGCCAACTAAAATCTTGAGGTGACCATGACTTCAGTAGGGACACTTACACTCTGTAGTGGTTTTTCAATACCTAAACCTTGAACAGAGGCTGCTGCTGCAATGACACATTTGTTGACTGCAATTTCTGATGTAAACACAAACAAGGCTATTTCTGTCAGGATGAAATTATGAGATGATGAAGTTGCTTAATTTTCTGGAAAAAATGATGAAAGCAGTGACTCATGTCTTCATAACTTTACTGTTCTTTTGAAATGACAAACTCAAGAGCAAATACAATCCACCTGCAAAGCCCTGTTAGTCAGGGATTACTGTGGCAGTGAGCAGCTCTAACAGTCCTATAAGGATCATGCCTAGCCTCACGAAGAACCAAAAACAACCACATATGAATCGATTTCAAATTATTTTGGAAGGCACTGACAAAACAATGTTGTCTTGCCAGTGTTGTTGAACCAGAAAACACAATGGTTGTTTTAGGAGGCATTGGCAAATGATGTGTTATGTTGAGCACTTGTTGGTTACAAATCGTTTTAACTGTGCAGCAAATACAAAAGTTTTGATATCTTTTGATTTTGTAAAATTGTCTACATAGTATCCAGAAATACTTGTAAAATGTCATTATCTTACTAATACCGCTGTATGTGTATTTTTCTTCCAGAGACATAATGGAGATCACTAGCAGCTGTTATCAAGAGCATGACAAGAATGGAGATGCATCATCAGATAATGACTCTCTAAGCTTGTTGTGTAATCTTAATGCTGCAGTTGGCAGAGGAGCAGCTAAGGACATGCAGATATGTAGTTTAGATTCACAAGTGGGCTATAAAGAGCAGAAAAAGGAAATGCAGATGGAGATAAATCAACCTCTTAAGTCAGAGATATCCAGTTTTACCCAATATGCAGGCTATGGTAACTCTATATCCCAATTAGGTAATCAAACATTTAAGAATTTACAAAACATTTTAATGGTATTGTATTGATGCCACAATGACAAAAAAAAGTGATGTTTCTTGTGAGGAGAAGTGTTCCTTATTTTTACATTGGCTTACGACTCCGTGCCAATCTTAGGTGGAAACAATTTTTGATAAATACAGTAATGAATGGATGGTACTTACACTGGCATTGCCCCAAACATCCAATTAAAACCTAAACCATATTAAATCAGACACTGACTCTCTTCCAGTTGATGTGAAGTTTCATACTGTGCTGATACACCTTAAGTACAAAAAATATTTTGCAGCAAGGATAGTACAATACATAAAATTACCTTCAGACAAACAGTACAGTAAGAGGAGAGGGATAGAGGATAGACAGCAAACTGTAACCTTTAAACTGAAAAGCTTGTCATGTTATGTGAGAAAAGTGTGTGTAGTAATGATAACGTTTTGTGATGTAAAAAGATGAAGTGATTATTGTTACACTGATGTGTTGCAGTAATTTGCTATCAGGTAACAAAAAAGAAAGGTCTGAGTAACATGAAAACTTTCTTGTTTTGGTGTAAAAACAATCATGCAAAACATAGACAGCATCTTGTTGAGGAAAAAACAAGTAAATACTTTTTTGTACTAATGGCAGCAATACACTATTATTACATGTATGCATATGAACGCTTTAATTGCAAGTACTTTTATTTCAGATTTTTCATTGTTTATCTTAATTTTACAAATCTTGATTTAATTCACCTTTGAAGCAGCAAATGCCTTGCAACCTGTGAAAATCTCCAACACAACAAAGCTTCATAAGAGAAATGAAAAAGGAGAGACTCTTCTGCACATAACATGCAAGAGAGAAGATCTGGCTCGAGTGAAAGCACTCATTGAAGCTGGGATATGTATCAACATGGCGGATTATGCAGGTTTGTCTCGGCATAGTCGCTTGTTTATTTGCACTTGTTATTTCCTATATTCTGACATATTTTACATTATTTTACGTTACTCGCAAAACAATTATCACAAAACAAAGGCTGACAAGTAAATATTGACTTGACTGTCAGGCTGGACAGCTCTCCATGAGGCTTCTGTTGTGGGTAATGAGGCAGTTGTTGAGGAGCTGTTGAAGGCTGGAGCAGATGTTAATGCTAGAAGCTTTGATGGTGTCACACCCCTTCAAGATGCTGTTTACTCTGGACACTACCAGGTGATGAGGTAGCACTTAATGAGTGTTTATGAGATGTAGAGCAGTTGAGTATAGTTTTTCGTAACATTTTTCTCATTTTCATGTAGTAGTCAAGCCTCCACTTTCAGACAAGCCATCAGGTCTTTGAACCTATTGACCTTATGACCTTATTGTAGCTGTCACTTTTTCTGATGTTACCACCACTATCCAGTAAAATGCAATGTGCATTCCAAAAACAAATGAGTAACACTGTAATTTGGAGTGATGTTAGTGGAGCGTGGCATTTTGTTTAAGCAGATATTGAACTAGAGTCCCTTTCAGTGAGCACAGGAGTATAGACCTCATAACTTGGATGTCATAGTATTTTTTGTACTTTATCAAAAACCGCATATTATAGGAGGTTCCGTCTTTTTACAAGATGTTGTTACAATACCTGTGTGTTGTGTAGGTAGTGAAGCTTCTCCTCCAGTATGGGCCAAATGTCAATGATATGAATGTCAGTGGCCTCAGTGCTCTAGACATGGCAAGGGAGGATATCAAAGAGCTGCTCCTAACTTACACTGCATCTTCAGGTATTTATAAGCAGCCTGACATCTGAGACATCTACACAATACAGGCAAGCAAGTAAGCTACCTTCCTAATTCAGTAGTGAATATTATGTCTGTAGAGTATTGTGATTTGAGTCTTAAAATGATACACAGAAATACTTTATTTGCAGCTCTTAAAATTAATTTAGTAATTTTAGTACACTGAGATGTTTTTAGAATTTAACACTCACCTTAATTTTGGGCTGGGGCATATGGACAAAGTCAGACATCATGATATTGTTGACCAAATACTTTAATATATATATACCTAGTGAAGCATTTGTATAAGCCTTGGTCAGACTACCCAACATGTGCTTGTCTCCAATGTTTTAGATTTAAAATAGAACCACTATGAGTTAACATACAATCCATGCTTAAGCCTGCCATGTTGTGCAGCTCAAAAGTCAGTCCCAAGCTCATCATGAGCTTTTGCTGATGCTGCAGTCAGCTAATAACAAAATGCATTTTTAGTTAAAGCATCTTTGAAACACAGTAACCAACTAGAAATAAAAGAAGAAACTGCAGGTGGGAATGTCCCCCACTGAATGTTAGCACGCTGAAAATGACATTTGCTCTCATCCTTTTGCTATTGCTGAATTTGCTGCATTTTGGCCTGCTGTACAGAGGGGAGCAGTAATGCACCTTTAAGGTGGTTTGGCAACCACCACTTTACATCAGAAGAAGCAGAAGAGCAAGAGGAAGTTCACATAATGCAGACTTTAAGCACAATAATAAAGAGAAAAGATTGTGAGTGATGTGTATTGATCGAGTTTTATTTGATGCAGTTTTGCAAAAAATACAAAGACAGTGCAGGCATAATTGACGGTGGTGTTAACAATCTTGTTAATTTTTTTTCTCTCAAAAAGTGTAGGAGAAAACGCTTGTAAAAATCAGCTTGGCCCCCACTGTGATATGAGGTCCCCTTGGTTTAATTTGTATTTGGGTTTTGAGTCCCCATTGGGCTATAAAACAAGTACACACGCACACACACACACACACACACACACAAACAGTGACATGTACTGTGTTTACTACTTTTACTCAATAATGCTGTTATTTGTCTAAATTGAACCCTTGTTTCAACATAACACTAGTTGGAGAAAGATTTGAACTGAGTAAATTAAGTGTCCCTAACTACGGAGTACAACTTTAAGGCAACAAGTTGACATTTACAACAACAGTGAAAAACTATGAGTAAATTGTTTAAAAACCTTCACACTTTGGAGTTTTTAGTGTTGTGGTTGCTGTCGAGGTCTTACTGCAGAATTTTTTCAGGGGACATATCCTCAGAGGCCCCCTGCCACATGGAGCTCCCCTGCCAGAGCAGCTTCTGTCCTTGCCACAATGCCATGGCGGATGTGCAATCCAGAGAATCAGGTGACAGACAAGGAGCCAGAGAGCCTTTTGACATTCAACTGAAAACAAAAGACCCCACTACTGATAACGTAAGAGCCCTTTACACCTCCAACATCTTTCGACTAAGGTATTCACTGTCAGCTGAGGTTGGATCAAAACAAAAATCTTTTGAAACTTTTAAGGCAAAGGTCTAATCTTTTTTTACTACCTCTCTTATAGCGTCATTTAGCATCGCTTAATTGAAAGCTTCACTGGTTTTCCCACTTTGATGTGATACTTAAAAGTTCTGAACTCATCTTTTTAATAGCTGAGTCATTCAGGGGCCATAGCAAGAATTTTGAAGGAGGTTGGAAGAAGTCATAGTGAAATATCAACTTGGCCTCTGACAGGTTCAAAGGATGCAGGTAAAGCACCTGCAAACGGTTCAGCAGTTTAAGTCAAGTCATTTTTTTTTTATATTCCAATATAACAAATCATAAACCACATGTTATATAATATATACAGCATACAATATCCTCTGTCCTAAGTCTCTTGATTTGCATAAGACATCTCCTCTAACAGGTTAAAAATGAAGGAAACCTTAAGAGGAGCAACAGAGTAGGAATCCTCCTCAAGTAGAAACAAACATGCCACAGCTCTTGTGTGCGTGTAATAGACATTGTGATATTGTAGTATGTACAATCAGACAGATAATTTATATACAAACATAGATTAAGAATATTATTTCATAATGATTACAAGCAACTTCTAAGTGCTTTTAAGAAGACCTGAGCCACACAACCCCATCTCCACCACAGAACATTTACATATTAATGTTTGAAGGACACTCAAAGACAGTTTTACACAAGAATTGCACAATAAGATACTAATATTTTCGTCTTGGTTTTAAATAACAATCCGACAGGTTGTTGCTATACTGAATTTATTTCATTCACTGTAACTGTGCTGTTTTTCAGGCAGATACCATGCTGCTTTAATGCATAACCAGAATGTGCTGATTGAAGTGCTTACCCAACAGCAGTCAGAGAAGGATTATCTTGCCGAAAAGTACTGGTCAGTTGAGCAACCTCTCTTATTCTTAAGTGACTTAAGCTTTATACATTGCTCTCTTAATCGAAACATGAATATCTGCTGAAACTTGACTTGCACGGCAAAGTATGTGCATGCTGTAATTAATTATAAATGCATATAGTTTTACTTGACAAATATACAAATAAGACCGCAACAAGTGCAAGTTTGTTATGCTGCCGGACACAGAGCTGTCTTAACAACTACAGTACTGATTATACATCTCATATTCGTTACACTGAGTAAAAGGCTTGGTGTCTATGTCACTATATTTTTCTGTTTCTCAAACAGAAAAATGTTGAATAAATTTATGTCTCTTTATTACTTAAAAATACTGACACTGAGGTGTATATTTGTAATGTAATGTTATCCTAGATTAATATTCTTAAATAAAAGAAACCCTTGGAGGAGTTCCAGTCAGATAAAACCGATAATGCATATTATATAATACTATTTAAGTATGCTTTGCATGATAAATAAGATAGTTAAAAAATGCTGAAAACAATCTTTGGACATTAATAGTGCCAACAATAACAGTTAAGGATTTTTATTAGATTTAGTTACTGTCTTATTGCTTGAATAGACTATTTTTGATAAAGGAGAAATGTTGCTTTAAGAGAGCATACTGTTGCACATCTACCTTCGTAATCTTAGTTACAGAGTGGAGGTTAGACCAGCTGTGGAGCCACACGGTTCTCATACCGTATCTTTGCTGAGTCAGTCTGACTAGGACATTTTTTAGTTTCCAGCAACTATTCAAACCTTCTGTGGATTTTTGTTTTGTGGTACATAGGAATAAAGGATTTTATTTTTTACCATGCAACAGGCTTCACCTAATTCAACACTTCACCTAATCAGGATGTTTTTTAACAAGAGATGATTGTTAGTATGACAATAGACCATAGACAATACTATTATACTTTTTGAGAGATTTTGAGTTAGGTTAAATACCTGATGTCGTATCTGATAATGTGCAATTTTTTTCCAACACATTCCCTTTTTTTTAGTTTCATTCAAATACTCATTACTGAGATCCAAGGACATTTTGTTTTTCAAATTCAGTTAATATCTATTGTGGTTGTTTTGAAAACATTCACATTTGGGCTGCACAATTATGACCAAAATTATAATTACAGTTATTTTAATCAATGTTGAACTTAAAATTGTTCATCACAACAACATATTTATTTTAGGCATGAAATACTTTTCTTGAACTTTCACATAAAAATAAACAGAGCACTGCTCTACTCACATATTGTTTCACTCCGCTGCAGATTTATACATCTTTGCATCAAAGTTAAACCGGTCTTCACTAACAACAAATGTCCAAAAAGTAATATATAAAATATTTTTTTCCATAACTATGAGTTACGTTTAAAAAGGTTTGAGTGTAAGAGATACGAGTTATAACCTAACTGGAATTTATATTGAAAAATAATACAACCATAAGATCTTTTAAAACTACAAAGTTCTAAACCCAATAAACTGTATCACTTCAATCTATGTTTTGGTCTTACCTGCTTCTTTTCAGCATCTCCTTCCAGTAGTGCACTTTATCACTAGTTTTAATTCAAAGTAATAAGTTTCTTGCTTTAAAAATTGTGGTTGCTTATTATTGCTGTGATGCTGCCATTCTTTGACTGTTGATACAGTCAATACTTTATATTTATTTTTAAGATACAATTTAAAGTTGCAACTATTACTGTGCCAGCACATTACTTATCTCAACAACATCTGTATTGTTTGATTCTCTTTGCAGGAATGTGTCCTCTTTCCTTCGGCAATGTATATTGAAAAATCAACTTGTCTCCATAGCTTCATGTCAGAGGACTTTGATAGAGAGATTTCAGAAGCAAATGCATTTAGTAGCGGTGTATGTTACCACAATGGCCAAACTTTCCACAAAGTCCCCCAACCACCCAAGAAGTACTGTAGTGAGACAGCCACCAGGTCACTTCACTGCTCCAGCTTTCACACTAAATTCCTTCAAAGCTAGTGAAACACACAGTTGTGATCAAGACAAAGAAAGTCATAGGCCGGTTATACATGCTGGTCTGCTAAAATCAGCACCTCCGAACAGTGCAAAGGACCGTACAGTACAAAGACATCCTGCATTATTACTATCTCAGGGCAAGGTGACTCAGACACTCTCTGATGTGCTGAATAAGAAAGCAAACAGCTGTCAGAGTACTCCACAGCCTGGAAATAGTTCACAGCACACTAACTTTCAGATTAAAGGAAAAAATGGACTACTACTGACAAGAGCCGAAGACAACAGTAGACAACTCGCTAAACTCATTCAAAGGGGAGTCCTGCCATCTGGAAGTAGTCTACAGCTGTTGATGAAGGTCAGGCAAAGTTTACTATAAAATCTATTTTATCCCTGTCTAACAGCTTGTCTTTAGAGTTGTGCTACATGGCTCAGAGGACTGATATGACATGTTCTTTTTGGTGATGTGTTACACCACTCAAACGACAACGAGGCG
The DNA here is from genome assembly GCA_029783805.1 of Acanthurus tennentii. NCBI lineage: Eukaryota > Metazoa > Chordata > Actinopteri > Acanthuriformes > Acanthuridae > Acanthurus > Acanthurus tennentii. The sequence continues at coordinate 5,935,688 of JAPZDZ010000022.1, forward strand.
TAGAAAGAGTTCACTATTTATTATTCAGCGGCAGGACAGATAAAACATGCAAATCACGATGCAGCACCTGGCACACACACTCCTCTGACCAAACGGGGAACAACCGAAAATTTCTGCTACTTCTACTGTTTGACTCACAGTCATTCACCACACACCTCACTCTGCCCCCTGCTGGCAAAAGTAATTGTAACTACTTAAACAAAAGAACCAGAAGTAAGTGCCTATTATTGAATAAAATGTAAACAAAAGGGAATGCACTATATATACTTTTTTTTTTCAAGTGCTACAGATGCAGGTGAAAGTTAAAAGAACCGTAAATCCATGTAGTCTTTCTCGATGTAGGTGATATGCAGTGTGATGAAAGCACTGTGACTTATGAAACCCTTCTAGTCTGGGGCTGCTTTTTTGCCTTTGCCTCTCCATGTCATGAGTACGCTGAGGTTTTGAGGCAGAAATTACCAGCCAAAGCACTGACTGCTGAATTGACCCCGAGACTTAAGACTCCTCTTCTACTTGTAACAGGAAAGCTAAGTCTTACCAGAGACAGGGGACAATATAGCCAGAATCACCAATCAGTTTGAGTGAGGCGACCAACCCAAAAGAGATAGGGCTAAGTAAAAGTCATGAAATTAATAGTTGGCTAATAGACAAATTTTACAATCTCTTTTCCTAGCCCAGGGCAAACTCTGTAATAATGAACAATATTACCATGTAAGGTTTGTTTGAAAAATGCAATATCTTGATGCTTACCTCAATTTTGCATCTTTTCAGTCTGGTTACTGTCTGACTTGTTTGCCTCTGATTTCTCTTTTTACCAGAAGCTGTGTGCACATGCATGTACACAAACACACTAACACAAAGGCATGCAGAGTCTCTTCTTCTTTTGTTTCTTTTGTGATATACTACTTTGCTTAAACCACTGAATGCTACCTCCAACTGACCGAGCGTAATACAACACAAAGCAGTCTGAATTTGTATGCTACATGTACGGATGGATGACAGTCTTGGGAGACTTTAAATTTCCCTCTATCATACATTGTAGGGGTTGTGTATTATGTGTATAGAGAAATGGCAAGAAGTCCACCTCATCATTTAGTCCTGCAGACTCTGTGTCATTTAGTGTCATAATTCAGATTTTTTTCCATTTTGTTTTTTTAGCCTAACAAGAACTCTGCATGGTTGGTTAAAACTCCAAGGGCAACTGATATCAAAGAAGAGGGTCTTCTTGTCCTGATTGATTAAAATAAATGAACAGTATATTTTTTGAGCAAACAGCAGTTTAGTACTCCAAAAGTCTATCTTGAAATCTCCCTTTTTAAGGGCATTCAAAGCAGTTTACTAAAAAGGAGGTGTTATATTGGCAAAGTGATTATTATTTTGTGTGTCTTTTGGGCAAACATATCCTCATTTATTTGTTTCCGGTACCGCTATAATTTAAATAACTAAAGAACTTGACATGACAGCCTCTTTGTTTTGCCTTTGCAGGGTTATCAACACCATGCTTATGTTTTGGATGATGGCTCAATAAAGGACAGTAAAGGCAAGTTTCACCTGGCTCCAGAACACTGGCTGAAGTCTATCCTTGGTCACAGCATCCCAGTCAACTCAGCATACGCGTGGGACAAGGTTAGAACCCAGGCTGCTATTCATTCCTTTCACAACAATGAAAAATAAAGAATGACTGCAAAACAGAAGCACACATTTGTTGGCTTACTATGATTGTAACTGGCATAAACAGCCCAAGACCATATTCAGACCAACAGCACAGCAAGACCGGGGTTTGCTTTGCCCTTTTTTGTTTCCCCTCATGACAGACAGTGTTGTAGCATTTCCATTATAATCTTTTGTTGAAAAACATTTTAGTTTTACATGTTCTAATGATATTTATAGATAGCTTACCTGATGACATTTAATCTTAATTACAACTTGATTGCAATTGTATTATTGACAACATAAGATGGATCCAAGTTAACCAAAAACACTCCCCCCATGTCTCACTCTCTTTCCCACTCCTTTTACCCTCCCCCTCTTCCCTCTTTATCTCTCTTTCTCCCTCTCTCCCCCCCTTCAAACTCTATTTCTCTCCCTGTGTCTATTTCTCTCTCTCTCTAACTCTTGACTGTTATCCACCACAGAAGAAACTGTTATGTTTGTCCGACGTGCAACTCGAACTCAAGGAACCTCAAGGACTTTCAATTCATTTTTCTAACTTAACTGTGGTTCTCTCCTGTAGAAAACGTTAATACTTAAAGGCAATTTAAGAAAGAAAACATAGCTGGGTACATTTCAAAGAGTGTAAAACAGGATCTCATTGCTCTAACTCTAGCACTGTGATACCTCAAGCAGGTACAATAGAAGCGTCTTTTATATTCAGATCTATTCATAACAAACAGTATTTATAACATAAATAAATGTAGGGGGTATTGGTGAGAATTCAAATAGCTGTAATAGAAATAGCGGCACTTTTGATTGTGCAATGATGAATTGAAATTATGTATACACAGTAATGAAGCACTGTGTGCTTGGTCTCAGTCCTTCAATTCTTCTTAAACTAGCTACAGTAACCTGAAGCCTGAAGCCTGCTGTTTACTGTGTAAGGCTTTCATTTTGGGTCAAAAGAATCACTTCCATCTGTTGACAACTAAATTGTTTGGGCCTGTAATTGTAGCTTGCAGATTTACTTTTGTTTGTTATTAATCAAGGACAATTTAGTTGATTTTAAAGAATTTGATCATAAAGACTAGTTTTCCTTTCTAAATATCAGACAAAAATATTTCTTTTCTGTTTCCTTCGTGCCTGTAAAGGTCTGTGGACACAGGGCAAGACATAGCATTAACCTGTCAATTATTGAGTGTTAACTATAAAGCTGTGCACCAGTACATTCAATCTCCCTCCTTAATGTTTCCCAACTCATTGAAAGAATAATAACAAAAGAGTCTAGTGCTACAGTGGCCTTCTGTCAAGCAAGTAAAGTTGAGTGAGACATTTGATAGACCCTTGGGTTTCACATGTCTCTGACACTCTCATTAATAAGTCATTGTTTATAAACAGAGATCAGTGGTAATAAAAAATATTTCTGATGTCCTTCTTCTACTGTTTGCCCAGGTGACATTCAGGAAACAACCTTTGTCTTATTACTTATTGAACATGGAGACTGGAGGCAACATACCACACACATGTGCTGAGGATAATGCACAACAACACTGCAGGGTCAATTCATCACAGGATGTGCTGACCACAGGTCTGTAGTTCCTGTTTTCGACATGCCTAACCCCAGCTCAGCTCCTTATACATCCTGCTTTGATATTTGGTTCAGAGCAGCTCAAAGTGGGTAGCAGCCAGTAACTGAAGCCTTTCTTTCTCTGTTTCAATAATTCATCACCTACCTCATACACCTCCCACCTAGAGCTTCTCTTACCACTGTCGCAAGCAACCTCTTTAAAATGTATTGTCTATTTGGACTTTATATGTTTACATCCACCAAGGAGATTATGATTCCAGGTTAGTTAGTTAGTTTGTAGGTAGGATTATGGTAAAATTGCAGGCCCAATTATCATGACACTCAGTGGAAGGGTGTTGGATGATACAAGGAAGATCCCATTTTGGAGAGTATCGGAATTAGAGCACTTTGCATAGGTGGAAAAAATGCAATACATCTCAAAGTCCAATAGATGGTAGTAAAGTTCAGAAATCACAAAACATACCAAACTGTATATATACAATGACTCCATTTTACAGTCCTCATCCAGGGCTACCAGTAATCCTTAGGAGATACCTACACACTTAAATGCTCTAAGTTTTTACAGAAACCAGTTGTCATGGACCACTCAAAGACTATGGTTTAATGGGAGAACTTTTACAATTATAACATTGCCACAAAAGAGACAAACATATTTTTCTTAAACTGGATTGTGAGTGGCTTTAAAACCTGGGTTCTTACATATCATGCAAGATATTATACTCCTGCTCACATCTAGATGTGAATTGTCTGCAGTAAACTCTAGGAGGTATTTATGAAGAGATGTTTAAATTTTATGCCTCAAGAGGACAATAATATTGACCTAAAGTAATATATTCCATGTGAATATGCAGTTTGTTAACACGTTTTTGATACATAGCTGCTGTGTTCCTCATGTTATTCACGTCCAAGCAAATGATATGTGAACTTATGTTCATGATAATATAGTGTATATGATAATTAAATTCATTTTCTGTTCCTTCAGAGACAGCCGGCCTGAACCATCTCATGAAAATCGAAGTAATCCATTTAATGGATAATGAGGAACTAATACCAAATGTTATACTTGACTGCTACTGGGAGAAGCTTTTAAGTAAAGACTATTCAGAGCCTCAAGTCTAGTGGAGTGAGATATAATTATCTCTTCCCAATTTTCGTTCATACCTGTGTTTGTTCAGAGAATGTAACTTGTTAAGTTTGACTGCTCACTCATTTAGTGAACAATTTATGTGACTGTGTTAAATAAAGAGGGGTACAAGTGTACAACCCCTACACTTTGACTTTCACAGTGTGAAAATGACTGAAAAGTATGTCAATGGATTCATTTGATTTCACTCTGATTCCATATTATTACAGGCATGGTGTTATGTATTTATACCTCAAGTTTCCTCGTGTAACTGTTTATATGATATTGAAAATCATTTAATCTCTATTTTTGGTTGTAGTTTCACACCACGTGAGCAATACCTTGAATTCCTAGACTGTCATTTAGTGTTCAGGTTGGCCCAAACATTGTTTTGTTGCCTGTAGATCATTGTTAAATGATTTTTAACTGTTGCCAGCTTCTAACCAAATCAGTAAAGACAACAGTTAGAGAGTTAGTTGGTTATGTTGGTCAGGTGCGCGATAGAAACTGTCAGTTATGGCCTCAGACAGTATGGAATTATGGTTCTTTGCATTAGTAAATTGTGGATTGTCAGCACCGAAAAGGAGACACATCTTAGACTGTGCTTGGGTAAACTGATGGGAGCCTCATTTGATTGTGCGTGCTTGAGTTGAAGGGGTATATGATTTGTGAGTGGGCGGTAAATGTATCGGCTAGTGGTGATGTGCTGGATGTGACCGGGGCAGTGGGCGGACTGCTGCCGGGACTCTCCCTCTGCCACCTCTCCAAGTAGCCGCTCCAGTGCGCGACTGGGCCCCAGACATAGAAGACGGAACTTATGACTACTCAACTCCTCATGCATGTGGTAAGTTTTCTGCTTTTCGCCCTTTTTTGCGTTTTTCGGTTCATCCATGTTGCATAGTTCGTATTCAAAGATGGACTGCAGTATTCGGAATCTTCTTATCTATTACTTTTAATGAAAGATTTTTCATACGCAGAAATGGAACTGGCGGAAAAGCGTAGTTTGAATCCCGATTTGAGCAGTACCTCAAATAAAAAAGTGAGGTCTTCCTAGTTGTTGAAATACTTAAATTACCATATTGCAGTATTCGTTCTTCTCTTTCTTCTTTATTTTGCCTTTACCCTTGCACTTAATGAAGAAGTTTCTCATTTTATTAAGGTTTTTAAGTGGAACTGTGGGAGAAGTTTGCTTGACAAGAGAGCCGCTTAAAAACAACTTTAGAAAGCAAGGTAACTAATACCAGAAACGGGATCTTTGAAGTATGCACTAATTGTATTTTACTTGTTTACCAATAATCTGACACAAATACGCATTTTAAATGTTAAGCTCATGTGTTGATACAATAAATTGTTGGAGAAAAAGAAAGTGCTGTGTCCCAGGACTCTGTTAATTTAAATAAACAACTTGTGTTACTTTCAGAAAACCTTGCTCAGACCAAGAGTTTCATGCACTATAACAAAAACATAAAGTTAAGAAAAACTGTTTTAAAAGTCAAATTTTAAATCATAATTAACCTCATGCTTTTCTCACATCTACCTATAGTTGTTAACTATTTTATGAAATTTGAATGTTCATTTCCATTTCTTTCTTATTCCTTTGTTTGCAGAATGAAAATAAGATGTGCCTACTACAAACATGGATTGGGACACAGGTTTTTCCTGCTTTCTCTATCTCTGTTGGTGGTCTGTCTGCTAAAGCTGGTCTTCATTAAAGTAACAGTGAGGGAAAGCGTCTACATTGAGCCCTATAGAATCACTGTTGGCTTATCCAGAATTCATGACCACAGGTACGACATCAACTGCACTGCCATCTATGAGCTCGACCCTGTGGAAATAGGAAAAGCCCTTGAGATAAGACAGAAAGTCGTTGATGTGGAAGATGATAGCATTGTGAGATTGACATCAGACTGTCAAACATTCCTCACAACTAGAGGTTATAATGAGATACCAGTGTCAGATGCAGAGCTAAGCTTCCCATTGGCTTACTCTCTTGTGGTGCATAAGAATGCACCCATGGTGGAGCGTATTCTTCATGCCATCTATTCGCCTCATAACATCTATTGCATTCACTATGATCAGAAGTCATCTCCTGCATTTATTAAAGCCATTAAAAACCTGGCTCACTGTTGTCAAAATGTGTTCATTGCCTCAAAATTGGAATCTGTAGAATATGCTCACATCAGCAGGCTTAAAGCTGACCTAAACTGCCTCTCTGACCTTCGAAGGTCAAAAGTTAAGTGGAAGTATGTCATAAACCTGTGCGGCCAGGACTTTCCTCTCAAGTCAAACTATGAACTGGTAATGGAACTGAAAAAGCTGAATGGCAGCAACATGTTGGAGTCCAGTCAACCCAGTGAGCTCAAAAGACAGCGCTTCAGCTTTCAACATGAGCTAAAAAATGTGCCTTATGAGTACCATCGTATTCCTGTCAAAACCTCAGTACCCAAAGACCTTCCTCCTCATGACATCGAAATGTTCATTGGCAGTGCATATTTTGTCCTTTCATGGGATTTTGTGAATCACATTAGCAGCAGTCAGCTGGCTAAGGATTTTTTGACATGGTCTGCTGACACATACTCACCTGATGAACACTTCTGGGCCACCCTTGTCAGGGTCCCTGGGGTGCCTGGACAAATTTCCAGGTCAGAGGGGGATGTTACAGATCTGAAAAGCAAGACTCGACTTGTCAAATGGAACTATTTAGAGGGAAATCTCTACCCAGCCTGTACAGGTATACACCTGAGGAGTGTTTGTATCTATGGAGTTGCTGAACTTCGCTGGCTTCTCAACTATGGCCACTGGTTTGCTAACAAATTTGACCCCAAAGTGGACCCAATCCTGATTAAATGTTTGGAGGAGAAGTTGATTGAAAAACACCAATAATTGCAAACAGGGAACCAAAGGGAGGAGGAAATGTGAAAAGAGGAGAAAGTAGTTCCAGGGTAGGTGCAAAGGTGCAAAACTACAGAAAAAGAGTAAAATAAAATGCGTTTACTTAATCACTGTACTACCATGTGTTTTTAATACTTCAGTACTTCATGAGAATTTAAATTTTTGATTAACTCGTAGACCCTTTTTGTGAGAAAATATTTAGTAAGTGCCAATTAAATAATTGATACTTGCTGACTCGGATTTTCTTAAGCAAACAAATACCATGTTTGGCTTACCCAACAACATATAAAGAAGCATCATTTGAACCACCTGCAACTTAAAAATGCTTCATCAATAATGCATCAGTAATTCAATACTGTGAAAGGGATCATTCTTCAAAATTAGTTCTTTTACTTTAATTAAAATCTCTATTTTGCTAATATGTCTAAATATTGTTTGCGTTAAATGATTTTTGCAGTGTGGTATTTCGAAGGGATTTGAATTCCCTTTTCACCTTTGCTAGATAATTCATTCTTTCTAATTATTGTTAAACTCTAACTTTTACTGACCACACAAGGCATTTGATCAGTAATGTAAAAAATAATTAAAAAGGTCTGTTTCAAAGAATAACAGGTTATTTCAGTGAATGACTTCCTAAGAACAATTGCCACACAACATCACATCTTAATACAATGTTCAAATTGTTCAATGGTTTGCTTTTAAATGACATGCTTTACCATTTTTGTAAAGGATATAGGAATTGATTTGAAAAAATATAGATTTCAAATCATGTAATAATTGATCATTTATTTATTTATTTATGAATAAAAGTATGATGCTTCCCATGAGGTTTTACAGCCTACAGTTGTAGTTCCCTGCCAGCAATGATCTATTGTAGTCAGTCACTTCTCTGGACAAGTTTTTACATACCTTTACCATTTATTTATGGGTACATTGTAGAGAATTAGAAACCCAGTGGTGCTGTGGAACATCATCTTTGGCAGGTTCCTCCACCCTTTAAACTTTTAATCTCATTTATCAACAAAACAAACAAACAAACAAATAAACAAAAAGACACATAGCTGGAGAACAAACAAAAACACAGTTATACAGACACAAAACCATACTGATATGGTTTACTGGTGAACAAACAGATAAAAGGAATCCTACTGCTAAATCTACTACATACACAAACTAGTCTAATTATTAGGTAGAAATAATAGACTATTTGTACATTTTAACAGCACACAGAATGAGAAGAATGCACATGATTAGTGCAAATCTAGGGGTTGTGATTTCATCATACTGCAGAGGACAGTATGTGCTGGTAATGTGCCAGTTAAAGGATGTATTCTAAGACATGCCAAAAATATCTAAGGCAAAAGAGATTATGCTCTGTTTTTACAAGGATATCAGGGTTTCTGTGGCAGGTCATTGTGGACAGTGTTTCAAATTAAGGCAACAATTTTATCAGTTATGTTCAGCAAAGCTAACAACTTGGTACTATGTGTGAAAAAAATGTTTTACACTGAGGCAGGGCAAAAATGCCTACTGCTCAGAAAATGAAAGGATTTGGGTGTGAGGTGCACAAATATGGGTAAAGTACACACAGTCAAGTAATCAAGTACTACTGGCCTTGGCCACACTCCGTGTTCTGAAAATACCCCTCTATTTCACTAATCTTAATTGAGTGCCTGTTAAAATGGGTCGTTTGACAAGCTCATAATTAGTGCAGTTTTACATATTTTAGGGACTTCAGTTCAATTTACTTTATTTCACCAAGCTATTATTAGTATTCAAATCAGTACTTGGTAAGTAATTCTACAAACTCCTGACTTGCTTGCTTTACATTGCACAGTCACATTAGACCCCTTTTCTAATTTTCTTAAGTTGATGATATCATTGTGTAATGTTTGAAATGGTAGACAAGAGGATGGCTATTCAAACATGATAACAAAAAAATTTGGGGCATTATCCTCATGAATGGAGCCTTTCTAGGCAGAGAGACAGCTCCTCTTTAGCCATCCTGCGTTTGATGGTATTGCACTAAAATTTTTCTCTGTGATTTTGTCAACCCACGTTGTCTGGGACAATGCAAGAAGGCATGCCTGCATGGCTAAAAATGCAAAGCAACAGGATAGCGTGGTGGAATGAGTTATTAAACTTGGAAATGAGTTGGAAGTGTTTAACTTCAGGTTGCCTTGTCTTTAAGTTAGGGTGTTTTTTTAATTGGGTTCTTAATTAGCAGAAATAAAGTCTGTGTGTGACAGTGTGTTCTATGACTTTAGATATGTTAGTTAATTTCCACATTATTGATATTTGAAGTTTTCTTGTTTTTGTAAAAGATTGTTGTTAATAGTGACTAAAAGAGACTGCAGAGGTTATTGAGGATATTAAATATCATCATGCCAAACACAAAAACTAATTTACCTGCTGATCTGCTGTTACAGCTTTGTTGAGTTAAGACTCTGGCTCTTACAAACTATTCTATCTCAACCTTTTCAACTTTTACATTTATTAAATAATATTGTGTGAAAAGTGTAGAAAAAGTAGAAAGTTCTGTAGGGATGACATCAGAATCCTTTTTTAATTTTTATATATATATATATATATATATAACTACTGTTGTTATTGCTATTACTTAGAGAAGCTCTACGCTGTAGAAGCACTCCTATTAGTTGGCTTGATCTGGGAATATTCAAGTCATTCTGTTTTTTAACAGTTAATGGGGAAAAAAGAGTAAGCAATGTTTCCAATGTCTACTCAGTTTAAAGCATGCTTTGTAAAATGGCTGTTTTATGCCTCCCTTTTTTCTCAAATCGGTGTCCTACCTTGTCCTTTCGTGTTCATTTCAACCACTAACTTGAGTAGCCAAGCTTTCTAGAATGTACTTATGTGCTTTGTGGAGAGGAATCATCTGAAATGCTTTAAAACCCATGCTGATCTGTGAGTTTCTGTCAGCTAGTACAGTGAATGTGTTGCTAAAAAACTTTCCAAACTGTTCCTGTTTGGCATGAATGGAGCACCGCACAGCAATTCGCATGTAGCAGGTGCAAGTTTTAACTGTTGTGAGTAACCATTCCAAGTTACATTGCTTTGTCATCACCTCCTGAGTTCCATGCATTTTTTAACATCACTGAGTTTTTGACAGTTGTAAGTGACATAGGGCTGATGGGTAGATCAAATTTTTTCTTTTCACATAGGGCACCACTGGAGTAAACAAGGAGAGGGAGCCACCAGTGGCCTCAAAATGGGTCCTCCTCTTCATTACTGGCCTTCACCTTACAATAAACTCAATTCATGGCTAGTCTGCAGTGCAGAGGGGTTGTAGAGGACAGGTGAAATTTGAATAAGAAACTTTTGCCCCCTCCTACATGTCTGTCTATCTGCAGGTATACAATGAACAATAAGCATCATTCTTCCTCAGTGGTCTGGTATTTTGAACTGGGTCCAAGCTGAGCTGTTTGTTTTTTTTTCTTTTCCTCTGACTCATCAAGACTTCTTTCTCAAAAGAGGTTCCATGTAATCATCCAAGTTTTAAAATTTATGACTCATATTTTGGCTAGCCCAGAAATACCTCCTGGACATTTTTATTAGTGGTCCGAGCATGAAGTGCTGGAACCCTATTGTTTTTGTTCAGATTATTATTATTAATTTTTTCAATTAGATTTCAAATCCAAAAGGGGTCAGAATCCTTCTAAGATTCACCTGGTTTATTATTATTTATTTAATATTATTTTTCTCCCACATTTACTAAAATTCCTGTGGGCTGAATGAGCTAGAAACATGAAACTTGGCACAAAAACTAGAGAGTAAGTGCATCAGGTTCTGAAGAAATATGAGCCAAGTCGGTCACTGTATTTAAGGGCGCCATAGTTTATGGATGTACTTTTTGGATTTTGACTCTATCCACACAAAATTTGGTACATGGCCTCGGGGATGAAGATACACATTTCTATCACAAACGTGGAAAAACATTGCCACCATGGAACAACAACAATTTGCAAGGGCAGGGCTAAACAGGAAATTGGCCATAACTCATGGACTGTTTGTCCAGTCATTGTGAAACTTGACAGATATGTTCTGAAAAAGGTTCTGGAAGAGGTCTGCCCAAGCAAATTCCAGCCAAAGGGGACGCTCTGTGTATCTCAGAAACCATAAAAGTACCCTTTGCCAAACTTGGCAGATAAGTTGCAAATTTCACCCACTACTCAGGCAGCAAAAATCAAACCAGTCTGTCCAAATGGTGGTGCTATATTAGCACTTTAAAATTTTGGGCCATAACTCCTTAACTGTATGTGTCAGCAACAAATTCCTTTTTTTCCATTTTTCTGTTGGCCCACAAGATTTTGTGGGAATAATCTTTAGACCTAGCTGAATAAATCTATTATCTGTATTAGGGATTGAAGCAAGTATGAGTAGTTTAGCCACTGATTAACTTTTGCTAAAATAAATGTTAACACAAAGCACCAAAGCGAAAAAGTTTACTTCTCATAAATGGTCTCATTACAATGAAGGAAATTGCATAAAATTTGGTACCGATTGATTAAAGTGGGCGCAGCTTAATACAAAAAATTAAAATATCTAGATATTTCACACCCCAGACTTCAGAAAATTGATAAAAATCACCAGTATGTCCAAGTGAGCTGCAATTTCTTCAACTTGTCCATAGATTTAAGACTGTTAAGAGTCCGTTAAGTTTGTTTAGAAAGCAAACATTTCTATAGTTTGTTATATCTATTTCTACAATATATTTTCACCTGCACAGGCAAATGCACACATACACAGGCACGTATGCATACATGCAGGCAGACACACATGCACACACCTAAAAATTAAATACATTTTGTTAATCGAATACATGTGGTAATTGATGGTTGATGGACTGTTTTTCTTTCAGCCCTTGTTGATATTGAATTTAAGCAAAGAAAGGTGATTTCAGCGGTGAGGAGACAGAACTCTTTGCTTAGGGTAAATGTTATAGATAAGTATTATTATTACTATTAATCCTTGTTTTTCTGATCACGGTACAGGCTGTTTTTAAGTCTGCGCCTCTGTTTAGACCAGGTTTTGGCTGGTCTAAACTCTTGGCGCATTTGACCCAAGATAGCAAATGCACCAGGACACGCCTCCATTCCGCCTCCATTCTCAGACCACCCACCCCTTGTTACACAGACCCAAGTGGACCTGGCAAAAACATCATTTTTGCCACGAGTGTAAGATAGCAATGACACCTGAGTAGTGCCCTAAATGTGTAACTGTATATACTGCTGTATGCACAACATTTTATATTTGATCAAATGTTTAATCAAACTTAACCAATATCATTTACCATATGCTTGATACTATCACAATGTTGTGTGATTTTTTTCAGATTTTTTTCTCAAACAATTCAATTGTTATGAATTTTTTAAAGTGTTAATTGCAACAGTCAAGCCAAAAAACAACAGTGAACTGCTCAATTGCAATAATGGCTGCCACTTGTGGAGTGTGTCTGACAGAGAGGACAGATGCAGGAGGATAGCATGACTCTAACGCCAGTGTTTGGGCCAAATCTGAATTACAAAACAACTTATTCCAACTTATATCTTATCTCATCAGCTTTTTGACTGTGGTCAGTATTTTAAGTTGAAATGGACAAACGACCTCAGCACATTTCATTACCAAAAAGTTTTGACATTCTGTGGAGAAAACCACCCCTCCTTAGTGGTGCAGAGAGTAAGTCACCTGCTCTGAGAGTATGAGTTTGTGGGTTGAGTTCCCAAGGTGTGCAGTTTGCGCATGTAAATGCTAAATTACAAAGTAAAAGGTTAATATTTGCTCAACTCAACAGATAAGCTGCACTACTCAGGCTACAAAAATTAAACCAAATTGACCAGATAGCCTGGAGGTGCTATATTGGCACTTAAATGTTTTGGGCCAAAACTCTTAGGGTTAGGGTTAGGCGCAGTTACTAGTTACAATCCTGACTGGGCAATACTCTGAACTGGTTATAGTGGCTGAGCCCTCCGCCCCAAACATTTATCCAGGGGTCTTGTTTTTTCATAAATCAAAGGTGGCAACCCTAATTGTAACTAGAATATAAATTTTTTCGTGCTGGTGGCTTGCATGTATTTGCTCCATCTCCTTCCTCGTCAGTCGTCTCCCCTCTCATTTCAAATGGTGAAAAGAAGACCCAAGCGTGGACTCCCGTCAAGTTTCCCTCCCGAGAGCCGCTTTGAGTGATAGGGTGCGTGCGTATGATGTACATATAGTTGGGGAGAAAACAGAGACAATTTTAAATAGCCGCAGAAGCACAGGGGACCTTTCTGTACTACAGAACGAAGGAAATCAAATGAGGTTTTTGTATTTTCCCCCAAAAAACGGGACAGCTGGTGAAAAAAAGAGGACAATTCTGGAAAGAACGGGAGGGGTGGAAACTCTACCTGAGGCTGGTGGAGGGGCCGACAATTTTTTTTTTTGGCGCTTCTCCTTACATCATTGAACTGTTTTTTACATTGGGCAGCAGTTCTCAGAATATCCAGGCAAACCTGATTTACAATATTAGCAACTTCCTCCCAGGCTGTTTTTGCAACAACAGCCATGGAGGTCTGTTCCCATTACCATATATTCTGGTACTGCGAGCTTGGACCTCCCGGACCAGCACATCAGTTTCCTCCTGGGAGAAGTGTGGCCGCCTGGAGCTGCTGCTGTCTTCCTTTGTGGTGGTGGCGAGGTGAAATTGGCACCGCCTCGCCCGCAGCGCATTTAAAGGCAATGAGAGGCGTTCATTTGATTGGTGAAGATTATATCCGGCTGTGTTAAACCTGTGTTAAACCTGCTTACGCCTTCTCTCCTCCCCCTTTGCCACTTGCGCCGCCGGGAGGGACGGAGGCATTGGTGCGCCGCGCTGCGCTGGACTGCGTCGTTCACGAAAATTGCAAAGTGCGCTGGCCACACCCAGTTGGCGTGACTTAGGCGCGGCACAGGGCAGGTGCACTGTGCCTGGGCCTGGTCTACGAAATTAGAGCCCCAGGCCGGAGCTGGCAAGCTTTCAGTGCACCTTCGGCGCACTGTTTTGTCATGAAATCGTCAATGCGCCAAGCTGAATCTGTGGACACTTCCCCCTGGTGCACCGCCACGCCCATCTCGGTGCACCCCGGTCTACCAAATTGTCAAATATTCGAAATTACGCACGATATTACCAATGCGCTAGGTGTGCCAGGCTCCGCCACCCTGCGCCACCTTGCGCTGCGCGATGAAATTAGAGCCCTTAAACTGTATGTGTCAGCAGCAAAATTCTTTTTTCATGATTTTTTTGGATTCAGACATATCTATCCATATAAGCCACAATCCTTGGCACATGGAAAGATTTTCCACCATTTTGAATTTTTTTCAAATCAGTGTTTTTGTATCTACTACTGGATATTTTTGATAAATTTGCAAGGAACTTTGTGTTAATATTCTTAAGAATTAAACAAATGAATCTGTTATTTAGATTATGAATCGAACAAGTAAATTTTTCTCTAAAATGTATGGTAACACAGATTGTATGCATAGAGACTTATAATTTAATTTTTCATCAAATCAACATAAAACTTTACACAAATGTTAAGAAGTGTTTATTGAACATATCAGATCAAGTGTATTGCACATCACCTATAGGAGGCACCACAAAAGCGAAACTTAAATACTTTTATAATTTACACATCAAGCTGATAAAAATCTCTATTCTTTTATTTCTTTTACATGGTTCTGGTGTCAAAATTTCTTAGATAAATCACATTTTTTGTTAAACCTGTCAGCTGAACTTTGATGACTAATAGAATAAACTGTATAGAAGAAGTAGAAAGTGACTCATGCATGAACCATCAAACAGACATTAGTCCTTCTAGAATGCACATACTGTAATGTCACACTTTAGAGTACATGCTTGCTGTATATTGTTATGGAAATAACTTAGATTATAACATTTGGCCTCTTAAAAATTGTATTCATGGAGTCAACATAACTCACATTGGTTAGACCCAATCAAGGACTCCTCAGCATGTATCCAAATATAGACTCTGCCAGCTGACCTGAGCTCTGCCCAGTTTTTGTGGTGACAACTTCTCATGCCTTGTTGATCTGGGAAAACCACAGGGCGAACAACCTGACTCTGTTTCTGTTGAGTAACTACCAACCTAAGTGCAGGATTAAGAATCCAGGGAATGACGGGGGATGGGTGGGTTGTAAATACTGTAATTTCGCCCCTTTTACCTGTAAATGTCTCATTGGCTTCATAGCTCTTAATGCTAAGAAAATATACGTGTTTTTTGCTTGTTTGTTTTTTTATTGTTTACATTTGCTTTGTGGCAATTTTTTTAATGATTCCCTTTCTCCACTTTTCTAAAAGAAAATACTTTCATCATTAGGCAAAGGAAAAAACAATGTAGAATGAAAAGCACAGGAAGCAGCTTATTACTAATACCTTGATTATTTTTTTTGCCTGTGTTATACTTCTTCTCCTTCTTTGTGGGTTCGGAGCTGTTTAAAAAATAAACAAGGGTAATATGTTACATCTGGTTCACTCACTAAAATTAATTTGGATGATTTGAGCCTGCAACAAAAGCATTAAATTTTCTGTGCTGACTATGAGAGAAAAAGAATACAACATTTGCAGTGGTCAAACTGTTCCTTTCATTCACTGCAAGTCAGTCACTTATTGCTCAATCGTCCTGATAGATGTTGACCTCATAATTTCATTTGCATAGAGTCAGCTTTATAGATGGTGGCCAATGAAAAACTGTTCACTGAGCCCAGTTTTCTATGCATAATGGAAGCCTTGTCTATGCAGACGGCAACTGGTTCCAACCAACACCTCACTGCATGAGGTAATTGCCTGGAAACAGAGAACTCTGTATGTGATAACTTTACTCACACACTCTTGGCTTGGTTGCTGACTAGTAAGAGACTTGTAGGAGACAAATAACACGCTTTCGTATAAAAAATTGGTTGATTAATTGATGATAATGACAGTTTGTCAGTCATTTTGTTACAGAGATGGAATATACAGTAAAAAATAAAGATAACAATAGCTGTGCTTGTTGAACTTGCTTGTGCATATACACTTTTGAAGGTGTGGAAACATCTCTGCTCCTCTTTCACCAATAGGTCAAAGGAAGAAAAAAGGGAGGAGAGGAATATATTTACAGGAATACACTTATTTGTTCTTGTTGAAAGACAGACAAATCAAATAGCATGTTACATCTCTTTAGATTATCTCTATGACTGAGCCCATCCACCCAATAGGGACAACTACTTTTGAGCACTTGTATGTGCAGTGTCATTCTTCTGATCACTAATCAAAATTGAGGACCATAAATTAGATTTATTTCAAAAACCCACTAGGAGACATAGGCAAATTGAATTACAGACTGAACCGACTGACTGAAAAGACTGGGGTGTTAAAGGCCCTTGCTGCCTTAGGATATATGTTGTTACCTAATACTATACAAACATTTTGTGGATGAAGGAGGACAACAAGTGTATTGGCTGGACATAGGGGTCTCTGACTATACTAAGACCCAACCTTAGAATGTGGGTGTTGAAAGCATTATAAATGCTTGATAAACATTGACCAGTGATTTAGGGTTAAGTCATGAGCAAACCACTCCAGTGAGGAGACTTCTGCTCTGTAAGCTATTCCATCAATTTAAGAAATCAAACTCATAACAGTCATGTCATTAACAAATTCAAAGATTTTAACTGAGCCAGGGTTTAAAAAAAAAAAATCAGTCAGTATAAAATAACTATTGGAGAGGTGACCAAACTCAACCCAACTTTAGCACCAACTTTAATGGGCACTGATTTAGATAATATGTTGATTTTAACTTCTTGTGATTCATTGGTCAAAAAGTCAAAGAACCAGGACCTGTTGACTCACAATTTAACTAGTTTATGATGCAACCTTGATGGCATAATGTCATTAAAGGCAGAACTAAAATCAACAAACAGGACACTTGGGTAGTAGTATTGGCTTCCAGGTGCTGCAGGATGAAGTGCATGCAATGGGATACAGCATCCTCTACACACTTGTGTGCCCAGTGAGTAACCGAAAATAGGTCAGCCAAACCCTAACCCAAGTTTTAGCCAGTTTCATCTTTCAATAAAGAGCATCCGTATAATAACAAAAGTCACTGCGACAGGTTTATAAAGGTTTAAACAGCTGAATATAGTCTTTTTAGGAACAGGACTGATAATAGATGAAGTTGAACTCAACATATGTTGAGAGACCAGGTAAATGTATATGTAAAAAACACTGACACTTGCTCTGGCACACTGCTTTTGGCAGAAGCTGCAGAAAAAGGTGAGGATCTGCTGCTTTCCTATGGTTCTGTCCCTTTAGCAGATTCCCAATATCAAGAATGGTGGATCCAGAGGCAGAGTTGAGGGGACTTGATCAGCCCTAGACTTGACATCAAAACTACATTAAAATCTGTTTGTTGGGGAGTGAGGGGTCATCATCAATTATAATATGATTAGTTTTATAGTTGGTAACCTGTTCATATTTTGTCAATATTCCTGCCCAGAAATGGTTTCTCTCCTACAAAGTATAGAGTTTTGATTTCCCTGTAAAGCCCTAAGCTTGTTGTTACTGTAGATTTTCAAGGTCTGTGAAGGGTATATACATTAAAGAATGTGTTAGGGGACAGAATAAGACTATTTATCTAAAACAAGACCCTGTTCTTAACTTTAATAGACTAGTGTGTTGTGTAAAAACAGTCTTTTAAACATTGCGTTCTTGACTTGTTCATTTTTTCACTGTGTGATACGAAGTTATTTCTGAGTATTTAGTATAAAGTACTGGCGATATGTGAGTTTTGGCCTGTACTTGTTTTTTGTTCGTAGATTTTTGCTTGTACTTGATGATTACAGTTTTTCTCAGTTGCTTTGGTGCATTTCTCACATCACTATTAACATTTGCACAACAGTTAGTTCAACCTCCACAACATTTAGTCATTTGT
>JAPZDZ010000022.1:5958762-5972714 GCA_029783805.1 Acanthurus tennentii
TGAGGTGCCTGCGCAGAGCAAAAAGGATCCTAAAGGACAACACCCACCCCAGCCACAGCCTGTTCACTCTGCTGCCATCTTTAGGCAAAAGATACAGAAGTATCTGCTGCCGTACCACCAGACTACAGAGCAGCTTCTTTCCTTAGGCTGTGAGACTGCTTAATGCACCATCTGCACTCCTCCATGTTTATTAATTTATCTTTTTAAACAATCAATTAATCAATCAAGAGGGAACCACAATTTAATTGCATTATACAACTCGTTGTTTTCATCAGCATGTTAATGAAGAGGTGTGATATTAAATGGTTGACCTTACTACGACTCTGTCTTCATTGGCGTCGGTTTAACTTGGTGTTTAGTCAGAGTTTCTACACACTGCACAAGAACACTACATTGAACCATCATGAATGAAGGATTTATTGGAATTCATACATATAAGTTGATGAAAAGATGTGTTAAATGAGAATTTCACAAAACTTCATGGCCAAACTAAAAAAGTAAATCCAAGTTGTAATAAACTGGAATGTAGGCTGAAGGACCATAAGCTCTTTACTGATCATTTCTACCAAAATTTTGATCCTTAGGTCCCACGCACATGATTGAGGCTGACATAATCTTGAGAGGTAGGACGCCCAAAGAGCCAGTCATGGCACACCCTCCTGACACAGACAGTGACATCACACTGAAGGAATGGCTGGATGGAATTAAGGCATACAATAAGGGAATAAAACTAGATTTTAAAAGGTAAGAATCACATTAAGTCCCTTGCATGTGTGCTTGTGTATGTGTGATGCTAACATTGTGATGTACTGTCCAAACAGCCTGGAAGCAGTATGTACATCTGTGGGTCTGCTGGAGGAAATGCTTGCTGAGCTGAGCTGTCCTATGTGGATCAATGCAGATATCCTCTCTGGTCCTGGGGGAGAGGCCAGACCTCTGGAGCCTCAGGCTTTCCTCTCTGCTTTGAGAATTCTACCGACTAACACGGTACTTTCTCTCGGGTGGACTACAGGATGGACTGCTGACAAAGAAAGCCAAGGTTAAGAAGACACTTAAATACCATTAACTGTGTAAATGGACAGCTCTACTCTTCTTATACTAGAACAAAAGCATAATCTTAACACATCATACAGAGTATTCACTGTAAGAGAAGTCTTAATAACATTCAGCAGCTGAGAAGAAACACCAGTGTCTGTTCAATTATATATATATTGTATTATATATTCTGTAAATCTGAACTCAATTGCTCTTTCTTAGGTAACTGACTTGGCCCAACTTTGCCTTGAGGGAACAATATGTTTTGGATCATTATCCATTTGCAACATGAAGTGCCTTCCTATTGGTTTAGCAGCATTTGCCTGAATTTGAACAGATCATAGAGCCCTGGACACATCAAAATTCATCCTGCTACTTCACAAATTTAAAAACACAAATGACCCAGTTCCACTGGCAGCCACATACGTCTGTGAAATGACACTGCCTCCACAGTGTTCGACAGATGTTGTGGTATGGTTTCGATCATAAGCCTACTCCTCACTTTTCTCTGTCCAACATTATGGTACAAGTAAATCTCGTTTTCATGTGTCCAAGAATCTTGTTCAAGTACTGCATAGGCTTTTTTTTTTTTTTGCTTTTTCTGGCAGTTTAATCTGGTCACCCTGTTCTTCAGTGTTAAAAGTTATTTTACAATGTGTTGTAAATCCTCTGTGTTTTCATTCCTAAAGGCAACTCTTATTGTAGACTTACTGTAAACTTAGCCAAAACATCCCTACCTCTCCCAGAGTATCCCTGACTTGCATAGATGTGATGAAAGGGTTTTTCCTCACCATGCAAAAAATTCGGTCATTATTCACTCTTGATGTTTTCCATCATCTTTCAAACCTTTTGGTCTAGGTGAGCTTGCCAGTGCGTTCTTTCTTTCTGAGATTGTACCAGATTGTTGAATTTGCCACTTGCTGTGTTCTTTTGGCAATCTCCAAATAATTAGAAAATAAAAATAAAACAAAACATCAGGTCCATATAAAGTGCTGTAAGTTCACACATCAAAAAACAGTAACAACACTTTTCTGAGCAATACAAGTATTGAACACTATACTTGTTGCTTTTCCTCTGCTTCAGATAATATAAAATACAGAGGACATAGCAGCTATGCTGACCTCATGCCTCTTATTTCTTCTTCTTCAGCCAGTCGCTGAGACAGACCAGCTTGGTCACATTTTCTGGGAGCAAGGCTGCCCTTTTCTTTTGCACTATGTGGCCTGTGAGGCTAAACAGTCTCTCACAAGGTACAGAGGTTGCCGGGGAGGCCAGGTACTTGCGTGCTTGGGCTGACAGCTTTTCATAGGTTCCTGAGTGAGCATACCACCACGGCAGGGGACAGTCATCAATGCTAATGCTGGGCTTTGCTCTGTAGCACTGCAGCTCTTCGGACTCCATTCCATCCTCTTGTGAGTCAGAGTCAGACCTTAGCAGGAGAGCCCTCCTCCTCTTATTCTGAGCTGGTTCATCATCCTCTGTGGAGGGCTGGAGAGTAGCTGCTCTCCTGGGCTATGCAGCTTGGAGCATGTTCTCCAGACTGGTCCACACCTGAATGAATGAATGAATGAATGAATGAATGAATGAATGAATGAATGAATGAATGAATAAATAAATAGATAGATAGATAGATGGACAGATGGACAGGTGGTGAATGAATGATTGTCATTAATACTAAGTGCAGTAGGCCGTTTTATTTTATTTAATTTTGAGAACCATTGTGTTGCATTTCTTATGTGTAAAGAGTGCTATATATATAAAGTTTGATTTGATTTGATAAATTGGACTCATTAGTCCAGCTTATCCTTATAGTCTTTACCTGTTCCCTCTTTTCTCATAGAAGACATTTCAAATCCTTAAAACGTGGATCCAGTGCTGTGGCCACATTGAACCATGTCTCGTTGGCATCAGCTCACCGTGCTGCCAGGTCCCTCTGGAAGGCATGCTTGAACTTTACCACGTAGGCTGGATCATCATCAGTGATGTCCATGATGCAGTCCAGATGGCGAAAAGCAGGCAGCACTACAGAGCAAGAGATGTAGGCCTCACCACCCAGCAGCTCAGTCACATATCTGCAGAGGTGGATAAGTTTGCAAAATAAACTTAGCTGGATATTTAAATTAAAGTGCGGCTGATTTCCAATTTAATTGTCCTTAAAAGTAACTACCTAATGTTCATTCATTTTTAGATTACAGATGTGACAGTAGTTTATTTCATTAAAATGGACAGGTGTTTATTTGGGCTTACCTGCATGGTTCAAGCAGGACCTCCAGCCTCCGCAGTTTCCCCCTCTCAGCTTCGGTTGGCATGACCAATCTGTGGTTGTTCTGTTGGTCCAACGTAGCCCAGACAGCCTCTTGGTTGTGTAGGAGGCGTGAGACCATTGCAAGTGTCGAATTCCACCTGGTCGGTACATCTTGTATAAGCTGCTCGCTCTTTTTCCCAAGTGGTACTTGTTGCTGGTTAAGTTCTATCGTACTCGCCGGGCTTTGTTTAAAATGGCCAACAATCTTGCGGCACTTCGCCAGTAAACTGGCAAACCCACTGCTATCGAGGCAGACCGTGATGGTCCTCTGGAGAATGTGAGCATTGCAGGCAATGTGCTCATATGGAAGGGCTCTCATAGCAGCCAGCATGTTTGCTGTACCAATGGTGGATATCTTGTTTTCAATTCCCCAGTCATTTGCCACCTTGAGGAACTGTTCGGCGCATTTATCAGCAAAGTGCTTGGTTTCTGATTTCATGACCGTCAGTGAAAATGAGTTGATGTTCCACTCACCATCAATAAAGTGTCCGGTCACCCCCAAATAGCTGTGGTCGCCAGCTGAGGTCCAGTGATCTCCAGTTATAGTTGGGCGAATTCTCCACCAAAATCTCAAGTTTGTTTTTCTTTTCGCCGTCGTACATCTTGCTGATTTTGGTCATCACCGGTTGTCACTGTAGTCCTGCACGGTGGCTTGTATGATGGGTCATTGGAAGCAGTTTGCAACACCTCTGTTAACCCCTCATCTTCCACTATTTTTATCGGCCTGCAGTTCATCACTATCCACTTGGCAAGAACATTGGTCAGCCTGTTGGTCGCAGACTTGCTCATACGCAGAGTCTTCTCCTCGAGTTTAGTTTGGCGAAGAGCTTTACTATGGCTCGCTAAATTGCTAACGTCTTCACTGCTAACGTTAGCTGTGGCTGCACTCACGACTGGGTGCTTTGCGTTGATGTGGTAGGCTAAACTTGAGCTGCTTCGGTGGTAAGCAAATTCCTTCTTACAAAGAACGCAATTCACTCTACCTTTATCAATGATGCCGTTGGGGCGTTTTTTAAATGTAAATTTCCCATTTTCATTGGACCGACAACTCTCACATGCTCCTCCATTTTCACGTCTCCTCTCCCTACTCAACGCTCCTCACCTTGCCCGCCCAGCTACAATGGGAGCCTATCAGCTTATGCTAAACAAGCCCAAACACAATGACAGCCAATCAATGTCCACTTCAAGGTGTGACTGACCATTGTTTTCCACCCCAAACAACTCAAGCACAAGAAGCCCAACGCATAAAAACGGATTTTATAAAAAAGGCAACTGGCATACAGAAACAGTAAAGTTAGAGATTAAAAATTAGATTAACCCGACTGAAAAACATAGCGTGCTAAATATGACTGCAATTAATTAATGCAATTAAGGCGATAATTTGACACCCCTAGGTGTTTCACATCATATTTTATGATTACTTAAAAAAAAATACTGGGATCATACTTGCAAGTAACACTAGTGATCCTGGTTATGAAGGTTAGTCCCATCATTGTCTCTAATCACAGAATGTCAGGGTTTTCCTGGGGGTTTTTTGAGAACAAGGTGGCAAAAGGCCGGAGAACCTGGGTGACATGTGCGTTGCGCAAAGTTTTTGAGTGTGCATGCACACAGCTAGAAATGTGCATATTCATTCTTTTTCTCAGATCTATTAAGTCGTGCACATGCATGGATTCATAAATATTAATGTGTAATTGTTCGCACATACACAATCTTTATGCCCACTCCCACTATCTGCCATAGATTGCTGCGACACACCTCTAATTAGCTAATTTCCATATCAAATCTTGGTTGCTGCTCACGTGCTAACGTAATAGTTTATTGTTATAACAATATAAGTAGCACATTGTTATAACAATAAATTATTACGTCATACTGTTAAAATTTAATGTTAAAATGTAAAAATATCACATAACATTAAACTTTTATTGTTATAACAATAAACTTATCACGCTATAACGTGAAACTGAACCATTTTTATTTTTATGTTGTTGCAGCAATACGCTTCCGTCCTCATTGCACATTCTTTTTAATACATATCATTTGACAGTATGTGCATGTGTGTGTAAGCAGCATTTATGCATGTGGCCTCTATTTTTTTTTCTCTTTATATAATAAAATTTTGTGACCTGACTGCCTTGTTTAAAAGAATGAGCCAAAACCAAGAGAAAATTGAATCCCCGTCCCCCAGAGAAAATACATGTCCAAAAAAGTTACATCTCAAATAAATGGTTTATGAAACTTGGGGATATTGTGAGAAGGATATTTGCTTATTTTTCATATTGTTTTAATATTTTTCAGGGTACAGCTGGGACATGGTATATGCAATGGAGGAGATATGTAGAACCCTCAAACATCCAGTTACCTTCCCAGTGCGTGCAGCTCTTTTGGCCCAGTCGTTCTCCCAACTTACATGGCTGCTACAGCAGTCAGACAGGTAATTTGTCAACAAAAAACAAACATCTTTCACAGATTCGTATTTTGATATCTTACATCCACTTACATTTCATTGCCTCTCCTTTGTCTTCTTCTTCCTCTTTCTCCTCTTCTTCTCCTTCTTCCAATCTGCCGCTAACTTTTTTTTTTACATAATAATTTTGTTTACTAAAGAAAAAATTGTACAGTACATTGATGCCGGGGATATTAAGTTTAAAACAGACATAAAAAATAAACCTTAATATATTACATTATTACAATTCCGTATAACAATACACATTACTTACTTTGAGTGAAGCCTATATGGAACCTCTTAAAAATATGGTTTATTTTAATGGCTTTCTTGTTTTTAATGTCTTTAATTGTGTTACAATATTGGTGCGGTTCAGAATTTTTTTTTTTTAAATTAAGTTTGGAGTCAGATAGACTTGTCTATGTGCAATCTTCCCATCAACAAAATTAGTTGTACACAAAAAGCTGTGCCCCTATGCTTCACATTGTCTTCAAAATAAAAAAGAATGTCATTTTTTCCTGGAAATGTTTTACTTGTCCAGTTGTTCTCCTTACATAGTGTTGAGTATCAGAATATTTTAGAGAATACACAATGATAAAACAAGTGATGATTTGTTTCTTCCTCTCATTCTCAAAAATCACAAGTTTTATCAATATTCAGGTGTAATTTTTGTTTTGTAAATTTTATGCAAAATTTTAAATGACACTTCTTGTGTTTTATTTCCAAGACACTACTTTTCACCAACCAAGCTTTATGCCTGCTGATTTCTCCATACAGTAAAATACAAAAAAAACTGTTCTAAGGGCAAACTGATAGTTTGTAAGCAATTTCAGACATATTTATTTGAGCATCATTTATTGTAAATATCTATTTCTTCAATAAAATTTCTACTATTCAATAAATTCACAGCTGAGGCATTGATTGAGCTTCCTGAAGGTTGAAGTTCTCCCATCGGTACAGCATCAAAAACAATCACATACTCTTTGGGTGAAACTGGTCATTGGAATTTAGACAAAAATTCTTCGTATGGAGGTAACTGCCCCTCAGCATTAATAAGCATACATATATATAACACCATAGTCTGCCCGTTTTTGGTAAAATGACGACTTGTTTTTGTAGAGAATATTATCGTTGTTCCAGGTGTAATAGTTAGTTGGTGAAAAGTTATGTTTGTAAATCAGTTTGCAGGTAAATCTAACACAGAGCTTCCCATCTGTGACAGAAGCTGTCAACAACAAAAAACAGAAAAGGCACCCATGTGGGGGTGTGTCCACTGTTAGAAAGTGACAATCATAAAAGGGCCAGGGCCTGCCCTGGTTTCTGTCCCAAAACTCTCAAACGTCTGACTTGGGTGAGCAGAGCTGAGCATTGAGCGCACAGGGGAAGCTATTTGTGCGCCTGCTGTAGGGTTTAATAAACACAGATGATTTTTGTTTTTTGTGTATTTTTATTCGCTCGAACCTGCCTGTACCTCTTGTGGTTGTTGAATATTAGTATGAAGACTAAAAAAGTGCGCGCAGTAGTTAACATATGTACGTGTGATTTAGAATAATCTGCTTGTGTGTATGTTTTATTGCTCACTTGACATATGACATACAGTAAGTGTAATCACAGAAACCTTTGTTATCCAAGTCCAGGATAACAAGCAGGGTTTATGGTTAACCAAAAAGGATTTTACAGTCATTGAAAAAGTCAAACCTGTGCAATGATAAGATTTTTATTATCTACTTTGGATAACTCTCACATATTGTGAGTGGGGTCTAAAGCTAAAGGATAGCCATGGCGCTTTAGTTCCTTATGCTACAACAGTAACAGGGTTACCATAAGTAATCACTGAAGTCTCTCTGTTTAAGTCCTGCATCTTGGTTTCCACAGTCATCTTACAGTCTAGAGGCACACTCACCATTGGCATGTGACCATTGCCATCCCATACATAAAGTAGCTCCTCTGCAATATCTTTAAATCCTCATCCTGCACTTGCTAGGAATTGTTTGTGTCCTGTCACCATCCTTTGTAGACAAAGAGGTGGCAGCTTCAGGCGTGGTTTATTTATGATGAAAGCAAGAAGAGGCTGCAAGATGCAGATGGACATGTGAAATATATCCTTTAGATATGAACGCTCAAGCTGGTGTGTCAGGTTGGTACTCTATCAGCTGAAGGCATCACAGGAATTCAGTGATGGGTTCAAACACAAATATGAATTTTTACCCACATCCTAAGCTTTTTAAAACCAGTGTTGACAAGTTTTGCACGTGACCCCAGCACCAAGCAAAAGCCAGTGACAAATAGCAAGAAAGTTAAAGAGTGGAGCAATATGTTATGTGTTTTTTCTTTGTTTAGTTATAGGAACTGTAACTCCTCTAGGCAACAACCCCTTCAACAGCAGAAGACCTCATGAATGAACAATTACTTTGTCTTTTGCAGTAACATACTGTATCTTAATACCTTTGAGCTGTTTAGTAAGTGATTAAGCTTCCCTTGTTATTCACAGGTACACTCTAACAGTGTGGACTGGCCAGAGTGACAGGTTAACACTGCTGGACTTACTGCCCTACAGGAAAAATTTTGACATCAGTAGAATCTACTATGACTTGCCAGACTATCTAAGGATGGAGCTCATCATGACATCATATGAATGATCAATAATATAAAAGCAATTTCAGTGACTGTGATTGTGTCTGCAAAGCATATAATACATATGTAATGTTTGAAAGGAAGGCATAGTCTACCCAGTGTTCCATACAAATAGCTGCTGTTATTGTGGTGGGGGGGAGGAGGAGGCAGCATAGGTGAAATGAAAGTATTTGCAGAGAATGTGTTTTTACCACTCATGTCAATATTTTTGGTATGACAGCAAAAAAAAAATTACAAACATATCACCTACCCAGTGAAGCAGTTTTGGAGCTCTTGGTTGAATTTAGGGGTTTGAAGCCAGTCCTGAAGAAGTTACGCAATACCTACCTGCTTTGCAGTCATTCTATCCAGCAAACTCTCCATGGCAACCAGTAAAACACATTAAACTCCTTATTAAAATACTGCTGTATCTACATAATTTGCACCTGTTGTCATTTTCACACTTATTCTCAGGTGATCACCAGCAAAACACAGACCAACCAAATGTGCAATATATTAAAACAAATACACAATTTAATACTCTTTATTCGGGTAAATCAGGCCCAAAGAGTTTGTTTAGCTCACCAAGGAAGAATGGTCATAGGAAAATTCACGTCAACAATGAAGCTCACTGTGCTTACTCTAATAAACTGAGGTGCTTTCCCCTTAATTGGCTGAATTAATCCTTGGTACTGGTGTACCCCTCCATTAGCATAGTAATGTAACATGCTGTTTTTAAAATGAAAACAAAGTTGTGTTAATATAGCCTAAATATTTGCTTTTATTTTATTTATATTTCTGTCATCAGTATGGAATTTTGGATGTAACTAGGTAATTTCCACAAGAACTGAACTTGACTGTACAATTTAAATTGTACAATTTCTAAGACTTTTGTACTTTCTTTACCTCTAAAGCTACTTTATACTTTACATTTTTACATTACTTCTAAAATTTTTTGACTTAGCTACATTTATTTTACACCCTTAGTTACAACTTACATTGCAAGTTAAAGGGGCTGCGTGTATCAACTCACTGTTATTAGTCATGTTGTTATATATAACAGATGAGCAGATTGGAATCCTATGTGAAAAATGAGACCTTTGCTGTCTCTCTTGGTTGCCTGTACAAGCCTTTGGGCTGGTTTCCTTGAGGGACAACCATAGTGCACATTTTTGACTGCTTTGTTTCTTTGTTCCCCTAACAGCAATGAACAACTGCCAACGGTAGTTTACAATGGAGAATGAATTTAGAATGTCCACTAACACAAATAAAAGACCACAGGACTCCAGCATGACTCCAAAACAAACTCCAACTTTAAGAATAAAAGAATAAAATCTGGTTAGGCTTTCTGGTGAGGAGTGCAACTGGCATCAAAGAAAAACCGAGTAAAGATCAGGGAGTATGTGACTTTTGCCTTGATAAATCCAAATGCTTGTCCTAAATTTATATAGTTAATATTCTCCTGCCCTTTTTAATAAAGTCTCAGTCTCATCTGCTCAGTGTTATTGACTGGGGGCTAAAAATGCACACTAAAATGCCCAAAGGTTGCAGTTAAGAAACATTTTGAACAGTGGAAAATAGAGAAAGAAAAAAATAAGAAAGTGCAGGCATGAGGCTGGGTCTCTAGATAAATACACAGCTTCTACTTGTTCGAAAGTGATGATTGAGAGGAATTACAATTTTGAGAGTCTATGCATTCTCTTAAGGGATCCTTGAATCCCTTCAATTAAGGCTAATGAACATATACTGACTGTGAACAACAGATCAAAATGGTTTACAGCATCAACTTTAGGGGAAGCAGTTGCCAAGAGTCAGAGGATGACAGGAAAGGAACATGACATTAGCATCAAATGCTTGAAATGTTCTGCTTTAAAAAATGGTTACCATGTCTTCCATATATACTACTGTTACTTACATAGCTAAAATGAAATCAAATCATAAGTACCTCCGTCCACTGAGAAAGACGATGTAATGTTAGAACTAGTGTGGAATTTTTTTTTTGTGAAACTATGTATCTGTTCTAAAGAACAACAACAGTATAAAAGTTTGTTGATTAATCTAATTTTTTTCATTAGATGATTGAGGGGTTTTCTTTAAAATGAAGCTTCAAATGTCTTTTGTTAATTTTTGTGATGTCATCACCCAAAAAAATGTTTGACAGCAGGATTGTTTATGTTTGTTTGCCTCAAACAGCCAAATACTTCACCTTAAGCTAGCAAGCAAGAGTGGGCTGCAAGGGTGTGTGTTTCTCTCTGTGTGTTCAGATGTCAGCCGTCCTCAGACTCCAGTTCTTTCAGTTGCTTCTTCAGTCTCATGTTTTTTTCTCTTTTTTTGAGACATCAATGAGCAACATTTCACCTCAAGGAAGTTGTGGTTAAAGAGAGACAAGTGCAGAAACAACATGGAAGGGCTGAAGAGAAGATAAATTCACTTTTTTTTCCAAAAGTTTAAAAAGTGAAATTCTGATCACTCATACCACTGGCAAACGGCTTTGGATCAGAAAAGAAGAATCACCCAGTCTCTCAGATGCCATCTGCAAGCTGTACCCTGAAAAGCCCTGCATTATGCTCAATATGTATGAAAATGTTGATTTAGAAATGCACACAGTAGGAATGCAGCTTTAAACTATTAAGTTCAGTCCTGATATAAGTCCATTTTAATGTTCTCAGGTAATTAAAAGACAAGTTTTAGAATAAAGTGGCATTTTTTAGATGTTTAATAATAAAGAGGCCAGTTGGTCTTTGTTGCAGGTATGATGATATGAAACAGCAAATCAGAAAAAGTAAAACAATTCAAAAAGAGTGCTTCAATGAAAACTTTGTCCATACCTTTTCCTTGTGCATACACTTTCATCTGCACACAACTGTGTTTTTGTGTTTACATTTGGACAAGGATAAATTAAAAGTAGTGCTTGTAGATAGGATTTTGCAGGTAGAGATTCAGAACAGGCTAACTACACTAAGGAGAGCCAAAAATCTACTGAGAAAGCGCAGAAGGAAAGAGTAAACAAGATCTTGCTTCTACAAAGATCCCTTCAAATTTGTGAAGAGCCTCTTTATAAAAGAAAAAGAGCAAGAGTCTCTCAGTGTCAAAGGCCGACCTGGAAGAACATCTGAAAAAGTCCTGCACTGATAACCGACACCACAAAGAAGTTACTCTCCCACCTGACATGCCACCACTCAATCCACCAGAACACCAACTAGACACCAGCCCACCCAGATGGAGCAAAGTAGTCAAGACTGTGCGTACAGCAAGGGCTGCATCAGCTCCAGGTCCCAATGGAGTTCCATACAGGCTCTACAAAAACGCACCAGATGTCCTACGATTCCTCTGGAAGCTGATGAGAGTCGTGTGGCAAAAGGAAGAGATACCAACTTGCTGGCGGAGAACTGGAGGGATCCTTATCCCCAAGGAGACGGATTCATCAGAACTTGGCCAGTTCCACCAGATTAGCCATCTAAATGTGAAGGGGAAAATCTTCTTCAGCATAGTCGCTCACAGGTTGGCAGGATATCTGCAAAGAAACAATCTGATTGACACATCAATACAGAAGGCAGGCATCCCAGGCTTCTCCTGTTGTGTGGAACATGCCAGCGTCATCTGGCACCAGATCCAGGTCGCCAAGAGAGAGGGAACAGATCTCCATGTGGTTTTCCTGGATCTCACCAACACCTTCGGCTCAGTTGCGCACAACCTACTGTGGATAGCCTTCGACTACTTCAAGGTCCCAGCAGCTCTCACAACCCTTGTCAAGGTCTTTTTTTAGGATATCCAGCTCTGCTTGACAACAGCCGAGTATACTACTGCATGGCAACACCTAGAAGTGGGAATCATGGCCGGCTGCACCATTTCCCCGCTGGCCTTCACTTTGGCCATGGCAGTGATATCCGGGCCTCTCGTTGGGTGGTCAGTGGACAACGAGTAAGACCTGGCCTGAGGCTGCCACCTGTCAGAGCCTACATGGATGATCTTACAACACTTACCACAACCAAGGCTTGCACCGTACGACTACTAAAAAAGCTCCAGGAAAACACCAAACTGGCTTGGCTGAACATCAAACCGAGCAAGTCCTGAAGCATCTCCATTGTCAAGGGAAATTGTCAGACCAACGCTTTCACATTGGCAAGGAACCTACTCCAACTGTCTCGGAGAAGCCTGTGAAGAGCCTAGGTCGCTGGTATGATGCCTCCCTCAAAGACAAAGAGCAGGCAGATCAGCTCAGGAAGGAGGTAGCCAGTGGCCTGGACAACATTGACAAAATCATGCTTCCTGGCAAACAGAACCTCTGGTGCATGCAGTACGGGCTACTTCCTCAGGTGCAAACTGGTGGTCCAGGAGGTACAGCGGGAAGAGGAGGCGGGAAGGTGCACACAAGCTGTGGTGCAGGCAAAACAAGGCCAGTGGATGACATGGGAAGTAGTAGAGAAGAGGGAGATATCCTGGCAAGAACTTTGGGAGATGGAGGCATTCAGGACGAGCTTCACCATCAGGGCTGTCTACGATGTCCTACCCTCTCCCGCAAACCTAAGCCAATGGTACGGCAAATACCCCACGTGCCCTCTCTGCCCAAGTCCAGCATCACTGAAGCACATCCTAGTAAGCTGCAAGACCAGCCTCATTCAAGGTCGGTACACCTGGTGTTGCAACCAGGTCCTAAAAAATCTTCCAGCAGCACTCAAGAGCCGACGGACAAGAGTGAACGCCCTCCCTCCCCTGTCGTTCTGCTGGCAGGCAACATCATTTTTCCGGGAGGGCAAGGGTCAAGGCCATAGGACCAGACGCTGGCCAGCTAGGCGGGGCATGGGACTGAAAGCTGCTGGCAGACTTGGGCCAGAAGCTCTGCTTTCCTGCTGAGATTGAATCTACCAACTTGTGACCAGACCTTGTTATGTGGTCAGCCTCCCTCAAGAAGAAGAGGCCTTTGAGCGGAAGAGGCTAAGGTACGCTGAACCTGCAGCCAATGTGCAGCAACAGGGCTGGAGAGCGAAGGTATGCCCGGTGGAAGTAGGCTGCAGAGGATTTGTAGCCAACTCAACATCGAGATTTCTCAGGGAGATGAGAGTGCATGGGAAGGCCCACCAGCAGGCAGTCAAAGACCTCTACAGAGCTGCTAAAAAGGGGAGTCAGTGGCTGTGGATGAAGAGGAGGGACTCTGTCTGGGTTCTCAGGTGAGCCGATGGCATCTGGGGGGTGAACCTGGGACGTTGGGATTAACTGCTGAACCCTCTGGAGGTGTCGTGGGCCTATCAGCGAAACACCCAAGAAGGAGGGCGCCCACTTGATAACCAAGAGGATGCCATCGCTCACTTGACCTTCCCACTGAGTCTGGTTAGTGCCTCCAGCACGCATGTACCTGGGGATACCAACACCTAGTCTGGCCTGGTAAGTATCAATAGTGCTCACTGCATGCTTGCAAACAACATTCCCACTCTTCTTCCTTGCCACACCCATGAAAGTGGGGGAGTAGAGGGAGGTAGAGCACAGCCCCGTCTGGGGGGGGGGGGGAGTTTTAGCCCCAAAAGGCATCTCTCCCTGACTCTATCTTCCTCA
>JAPZDZ010000022.1:5986416-6008177 GCA_029783805.1 Acanthurus tennentii
GGCTTCACTTTCGCTCAGGCAGAAACCAATGGGTGACGTCACGGAGGGTTTGTCCAGTGTTTTATACAGTCAATGGGCACACTACATGTATGCTGACACAAACCATTAATGTAGAGAAAATCAAGCAGTTTTTCTGTGTGCCTGTGTTTTTCCTTGCTTGGCATGTTCGATAGATTTAAGGTTGTTTTTTCCCTAGTTTCTTCTTTTTAACTTTCATATTTTACTTGTTCGCCCCTTCCACACTGACACTCCCCTTCAGCTAATTTTACAACACAGCTTAACCACAGAAGCCCAAATTCAAGTTTCTTCATTCTTACATACACATAAGTACTGGTACCCACACTCTAGGTTAATTTTTATACATTTTAATTCAAATTTACTATTTCAATTTTTAATCTTTAATTTAATTTTTGGTTATTTTTTCTGACAACGTGGAGGGCTATTCTCCAACTGGTGATCTTGGATTCTGGACCATTTAATTGTCTGCCTCTATGGTCTCTATGCCTCTATGGACTGTGGGATAGAGCTCCCCTTTGGAAAAAGCAGCTCACAAGCACTAAAACAGGACTTGTTTAAAATTCTTAGCAGGGATGAACCTGAAAGAATGGGAGACTGCAGGAAAATATTTTAATTATACAAGGCAAAAAACTATTTATTTCTCAAATAAATAGGGTTAGGGTCATATTGGAAATTTTTATAATTAAAAGAGAGCTGTAATGATTTTTATTTTAATCCCTGACCTACATTCTCAAGCTACAGTTCAACTGTATCTTATGTTAACTCAGCATAGCAAATGCAAGTGTTGAGACTTGAAACAAGGTAATTGGGTAAAGGCCTGTTTGGAAATTCTTTATTGTAACTGCCGTGTCACAAAAAGAGCTGAAGTACAAAACTGTGCACAAACAAGGCACACAAACCATTTCTGACAAATATACAGTAGTGCGCTATTTAACAACACTAGAAAAGTGCTTTGGATCAGATGCAAATCTCACAGCAGACCGTAGCTCTGGAATTGAACTCTTATTGAGTTAGTCTATTAGCTTCAAGAGGCGCTCTGACTGTGAATACAGCTGGGGCAGCAGTGCAGCGAGTCATGGATGAAGAGATCACACTCCACACAGAACACACTGCGACATGATGGACAGGTATATATCTAGAAATGGACAGAGGAAGAGCAACTTGATGAATAAAGGTGGGTAAAGGGTTGCAATTAAAATAAAAATGACCACAAAATATTGCATTTAACATTAAAATATTTCTTTTTTTTTATAAAGCAGTGATTTATTATTGTAGTTTCAGATAGTTTGGGGATTATTACAGACTTACAAGAAGAATGATTAAAATAGAAGCAGTTGAGGCCAAGAGTTTACCAGACTTTTGGAACATATATGGGTCAACTTCCAAAGACACTGCATCATACAGTTCCTCCTCAGCCACTAAATGGCTTCTCTTGATAAAATCTTCTCTGCCTAGTAAATACTCTCACCTCCACATCTAATGTTTTTCAGAATTGTGCTGCTGGTTACAGGGAATTGTTGTAGTACATTATGATAAAAGGGTGGCCATAGCCTAAAGGGACAGACCATGTAACACAACAACCAAGTATGTCCTGAGATACAAGTGCATTGAATTTGAACTTAGTGATTAACAAACACAACATCTTAGTTGTTCCTCTTGGAGTTGACAAAGCTCTTTTAGAGTTACAGAAAATATTTTAGAAATGATTTTTTACTAAGTGAACAGCTCTTTTTTGTTACAAGTACATGGAACTTCATGTTTTAACTTGGGGGACTGCACCTTTAAAGCAGAAAGTATGTCCTACCATATACACTGCCACTCTACTTACACTTTTATTTAGCTGTCCTTGACAAGCTTGACAGAACCTGAAACAAAATCACAACAGGTTTAGATACATAAAAGCACAGTATCTGTGTACAAATGTGTTTGAATGTGTTTGTGTGTGTATGTGTGTGTGTCTGTGTGTGTGAGTGAGAGGGAGAGACAATGTATCAAAGCCATCCACCTGTCTTCCTGAAGATCCTCCACAGGACTCTCCATAAAGGCTTGGAGGGGGAAGAGGTGGTGAAAGGATCTGGCAAGATGGGGGGCCAACACTAGAGTCAAACCTTGGAGACAACACATCACACACCAATCACTAAAAGCTATGGTACTTCTATTAGTTTGAGAAAGTACTCTAAATGCAGCATAAAGATCAACGGTATTTTTATTAATTTATCAGATATAAAATGTATCCAATTTTTACCTTTTTTCTCATCTTACACTGATGTTCACACACAAATTTTCCAGTTAGACATACCACAGACTTTACACTCCACAGGAAGCTCTATGTACTTGGCATGGCACTGTGGACAAAAGTATCCTCCAAGGGACAGTCCTGGACCACTGCTGCTGTCCAGATGACTTTGAGACACACAGCAGAAGCAACTCATGATAAAGATAAAATTTCCCCTAACACAAGGAATATGACATTATACTGTTTCCTACTTACGCCATGCTGAATGATGGCTTGGCATCCTGGTCAGTAAGAGAGACAATGGTGTGCTGGGGAAAACCTGAGCAATTAAAAGAATGAGAAAGAGACAAATTTTCAGTAAATGCTTTTATATTTACTGCACTATTTCATTTTAAGGAAGAATGACCTTCATTAATCTGTGTCACAGAAACACAAAAGAATTAATTGGTGCTTTTACCAGTTAAATTTCATTCATTTCGAGGGGTGCTTGGGGTATGATGAAAAAGGACTGCTCAGTGAAAGAAGTGCTATAAAGTCCAAACCTTAGTCCTTAATGGAATTATTTCCAATTTAGGCCAAACAGTGACACCAAGGATATCAATACAACATTGATGTTAGGGCTGTAAAGGATCATGGATGATCTGTGGTCCACCCACATCACTCTCTGATCCGCAGCTCGTCATGTGAGCCATGGATTGATTTTGTGACTTTAAAAAAAAAGGTTTGGTGCAGCAGAGTGCACTGTGAGTGACTGAGATGTATGGAATAAATCTTGCTTCTCTACAAAATATGTCGTCTTTAAAGTAAGGGCGGTGGACAAACGGTCAGGGTATGTCGGCAGTGTTGCACAAGGAAGCAGGTGTCATCCCTGATGCATCTTTTGCACTTTAGAAATGGTATATTTTGTCTTAAGATTATTCAATCATTTGACCTCTTGAATGTTTTCCTTGCTTTAAGTGCTTTTTTACTAATAAATGGAAAATGGAGAGTAAAATAATATTTCTGCCCCCTCTTTTATTTTATTTTACTGATCCAAAAACAATCCAATTCATGGCTCAAAAACAGTGATATGATCTGAACTGTGAGGTATGTGATCTGTTACAGCCCTAATTGATGTTATACTGCATTTCTCGTTTTCAGGAAATCTTTTGAGAAGAAGAAAACCAAGAATAAGTTGATGTGTACTTTCTGACAAATCTATATACAGTATGTATACCTCAAGTTACTGGTTGAGGTGGTAAGGTTCAGTAACATAAAGCCTTATACAAAAGCTCAGTACTTCCTACTGCAGCTAGGCAAAGTAGGTTTTCAAAAACATTCCTCACACAGGAGGAAAAATGCATTTGCCTCGGCACAACTTTTAGCGGCACAATTTTCTGCATTTGTTCTAATGTCAAGCATAAGAGGCAGGAGGATGATATGTGCGGGACTGAGTCAAATAAACCACAGTGTGTGTTGACGGGCATGAGGGAAGACATTGGATTTGTTAACAATAATTTGGAATATCACTAATCTCATCACTGAAGAGGAAGAATCAGGGTCTTTATCATGCTACAATTCTAATTAATGTTTGAATCATGCACATTAAAAGCTTTGGCGGATGTTTTACTTTGCCCTCACAATGTTATCTCTACAACTACAAAAGGCACATGTAAGCACAGACATCACTCTGATCTACAGCTGGCCTTGTCATGGTTAACCCCTTTGTTAAAACTATTGATTGTTCAAAGACATGGGCATAGGTTAGTGATGGCAGCAGAATGCCAGTTTATGAGAACAACCATCCTGCCAATTCATAAATGCTGCGACATTTGCTTTTTTAATTTTACATATAGATCATACATATATGATCCATAAATGTCATACATATATAGTTAGGTGACTCTGATGTGTTTGATGTTTCCAATTAGTTTGGGGAAAAAAAAGCTGATTTCTTACTAGCATATTTGTACTGACCCATGCGTATTAAAGAGCATTCAGACGAGGAAATGGCTGGAGGAGGTTTCACATGCAGCCTCAGCAGTTCTTTGAAGTGACTCTCGTCCAGAATAACATGGTATGAGCCACCCGTCTCTCTTGTCAACACAGTACACACCCGTACCTCTGCTGATAGGCCTATTACTGACACCCGCACCTTCAGAGACTTCAGGGTCTGGCAGAGGAGGAAGGTTGTTAGAGAGAGTAACAGTTCCATCAAAACAAAATTCCAATCCAGTCATACACAAAGCTTAGCAATTGATTAAATGAAAACTGAGACTGTGCACCCCTAGAAAATGGCTTATGGTGACCTTACCTTGATCAGCTCATAGATGTTGGCTGGGTCACATGTGGTGAGACTGCTAAGGATAATGAGAACCTCCCGGCTTGTATGTCCAGGCATGTGCCTTCATACAAAGACAAGAACCAGCTACGTGACATTAGGAAGTTAAACAGAAATCAGTCTAAAAAAAAAACAAAACACTGCAGTACCTACCTGAGGGTATGCATGGCCAGGTTGAGAGAGTTGTACAGGGATGGCTCTCCTACACACACAGTATCTACTGCTTTCTTCAGAGCAGTAATGTGCTTCTTTGGATTGCCTAAGGTTGAAACAAATAAAAACATGACATCTAAGTCATGCAGGTTGACTTAAAAGAGAGGATGTTGAAAGAGACAGCCAATGATCAGTGAGAAGTTTCAACAGATGACAGAGGCAAAACACGAAGGGCATGGCTTTCTCTGGACAGCATTCTGTTCTTGTACACCTGAACACCAATTAGCCATAACATTATGACAACCTGCCTTATTTTGAATAGGTCACCTTTTTGCCTCTATGTTGTGAGGTAGGGTGTCCATGGATCAGACTTTTTTGTCTAGCACAGCCCACTGATGCTCAACTGGATTGAAATTTGGAGAATTTGGAGGCCAAGTCAACACCTCAAACTCACTGCTGTGTTCCTCAAACCATCCTTGAACCATTTTTGCAGTGTGGAAGGACACAATATCTTGCTGACAGAGGCCACTTCCATCAGGGAAAACCGTTTATATGAAGTGTTGTTTTTGCTCAACAACAATTTCTAGGTAGGTGGTATGTGTCAAAGTAACATCCACATAAATGGCTGGACTGAAGGTTTCCCAGCAGAAAACTGCCCAAAGCATCACACTGCAACGCCGGCTTGTAGCACATCCTGATACCATGTCTTCCCCAGGTAAGCAACGCACATGCACCCAGCCATCCACATGAAAACCATGATTCATCAGACCAGGCCACCTTCTTCTATTGCTTTGTGGTCCAGTTCTGGTGCTCACATGCCCACTGAAGGCACTTTTGGCGGTGGACAGAAATCAACACGGGCACCCTGACTGGTCTACAGCTACACAGCCCCATACGCAACAAACTACAATGCACTGTGTGTTCACTTATGCTACGTTTAGTTTGAAATAATAAAAAGCCTAGGTTGCAAAATCTAGACAGATGGGTGGATGGATGGGTGGACGGATGGATGGGTGGATGGATGGACAGATGGATGGATGGATGGATGGATGGATGGATGGATTTTAATGCCTTTTTTGGGTCATCAATCTCAAGTTCACATGTTTGTGTGAAAAAAAAAGAAAGGGTGAATAAAGGCTAAGGTAATGGTAACATCATGATACACAGCTGGGGTGTGTGCTGGTGCTGTTGCTGTTCATCGCTTGTGGTCTTGGTCTAGGGTTACACTGAGGAAGGTAGTATTTTATGTGATCCTTACCTGCCAGGTCAGTCAGCTTCTCAGCCCGTTTGTTCTTTGTGGTAATAATGCCCACCTGCAGACGTATAGTACATGGTGTTACAGCACTAAAACACACTAGCACCTTGTTAAAGGTGCAGTCCACAGCTATGTTAAAACTTACAACTTCTGTCTTACAACAAAGTCAGTACAGTATCAGTACAGCAGTGGTCCTGGCTTATTTCCAAGGCAAATAGTGTTGGCCACTGCAACGACAATCCCATATTTTTTTCTAATATTCACACCCGAACCTGTTTAGTTTTGACAAGAACCAAAGATATTTAAGTGTAAAGTCCCAAGACAGTTCAGAGTAAAACTTGTACATAACTCCTGATTGTGCAAACATACCTGACTGATGGGGTTTTGGTCAAAATATTCATCGACAAAAGCTTCCATAAGCTAATGAGGAGAGGAGAAAAGAGACGGTGCATTTCAGCTGAAGCCTTATGGCAGCTGATATACTATATGATGGGTCTTGATGATGGGATTTACCTTTAGAGTAGAGGTGAGGCGATTTGGTTTTAAATCCTGGTCTTCCATACTTCTTGAACAGTCAATAACCACATAGAGGTGACGCATCTAGAGCACAGGACATAATACCATAAGGTTGTTGGTAATTATACATTCTAAACAGATGATCTTTTTTCCTTATATTAAAACACACTAATCCCAATACATCTTCTAAAATGCACTTCTTTACACCTTCTTTGGACATAACAGTTTATCAGTGAACAGCTGAAGTTGCTGGCCAATAAAAGTAATGATGAGTAACTGATTTATTGTTACAGTGCCTTCAAATCGGGTTAAATAATGACATCTATGTTATTCTACCATTATATTGTAAAAACAGATAAAAATAGCTATGTGTCTGATGACAATGATGATGCGATCTAAAAAATTCTGAAACATGTGTGTACAAAATTTAACCAAAAGTTTAAGAGTGTATTTCGGCCATTATTTAAAAGTAATGTAATGTAGCCATCTCCCCCATATTTACATGAGACCCTAGAAACCTTGGGGTTTTATACAGATAATGAGCAAAGTGTAAGGTTCTGTTGGAAAGAGGCAGAGCTCACTCACCATTCCCAGCCTCACTTGTCCATGGCTCTCTATCACCCTAAGGGGCAAAAAAAAAAGTTTGCAGATATGTTTTAGGTAACGAAAGTAACAGCTGAATTTTTCTTGGAACTGACCAGTGCAGAACTTAAATATAACATTAAACATACAGCAGAAAGGATGAAGCTGTCCACAAACAATGCAGGAGTACAAAACAAGCATTGAGAAAAAACGTATTTACTTCATGGATTTAAATAGACAATTATAAAATAAAAATAATGTTCATTCACGCGCGCACACACACCTTTTCCTCTTGGACTGAAACAGAATTTCTTCGACTGTGGCTTTGAGTGAGCCGGACTCGTCCTCCTTCAGCACCTCCCTGGAATACAATGCGTATTACTTAACCACAATAATGTCACAAAAATGTAAAATACGTCAAATTTAAACATCCCGTTTTCACAGTCTCACCATGTCCTTTCATAACCCCCTTCCCAACGCTTAGCTCTCTCTGGCTCTTCATCCATGATATCTGCTGGCCAGGAAATCGACTTAACGCCAAAGAACTGGAAGACAACAGCTTCATTCGTTATTACAGAGGTTTACTGTGAAGCGTGACAAACTTAATTCACGGCCCGAGAATCGCAAACAGCCACTGTCATGCTCAGTTAACTACTCATTGAATAAATATGTGCAGAATACGAATATAAATAGAAGGCACGTATTAGTGTGAGAAGACCGATGAGAGTGTGTCCAACAAAATAAGTGTTAACTAAGGACTAAGTTAATCAAGACAAGCTTCCATTAGGCTTTGGTTATAAATAATAGCTAAAACTGGTGAAATATTTCCTGAGCTTTCTTTTAATCAACATCGTTATGTATGGGGCATCTCATTATATCAGTTTACATCTTGAAATTAACTTGGAAAGTGTAAAGAAGTTTCTTCGCCTTAAGTGGCTACCGTTACTCGAAGTCATTAGCCTCGAACACTGCCAGCCATCTAACAAATCTGTTACGCGCGTTAGTTTGGCTTCTAAGTTTAAGTACAATCGTACATTAAGCTATGCAAGTATCATCTAGCTGATATCTTGTTAATGTCTATGGTGTAACTTACTATACGCTGTCGATAGTCAGAAACAATCAGTTGCTGTGCATACAATTCCGATGCAATAGCAAGTCAGCTGGTGCAACGGTGTTTATTTGTCCGGAAAGAAACATGCTCGCCAGAGAAGTATCCGCCCAGTTAATTTGCTACTACTACTACTACTGTTACTATTGCTACTACTACAACTACTACTACTAACACTACTACCAATACTACTAAGTTAACAGCAGCAGGATTACGATGACAGATTTATTTTCTTCTATTAGGATTTATTTTTCCTCTATTCCTCTATTATGTTAAAAAGTGGCTTTTGCACATGTGTAAAAAAACCAATACATATAAAAATAAAGTAAAAATTAAAAATATCAAACACAGAAACACAAGTTCATTCATAAGATTTTTATTGAATGCTAGCATACCTGTTCTGTGCAAAACATGTAAAAATGGATACAGGTCAATCTTCATGATTGAATACCACAATATACACGCTGAAAAAAATCAGCTGATAAAAAATATACTGATAGGTGGGAAGAATTGTTCATTTCTTAAATG
This sequence comes from Acanthurus tennentii, assembly GCA_029783805.1. NCBI lineage: Eukaryota > Metazoa > Chordata > Actinopteri > Acanthuriformes > Acanthuridae > Acanthurus > Acanthurus tennentii. The sequence goes on from JAPZDZ010000022.1 coordinate 5,995,133, forward strand.
GCCTGGAAATAATGAAAGCCATTACAATCATATACAGATATTAGACAAATAACTGCACACCTAAAAGAAAGAGGGCTTATATTCACCAAAGCTTCATTTAGGGTATTCCTTTTAATATCCACCACATAAACGTTCTACAATAATAATTCCAATTACAAGGACGAGAGGGAAGTCATTATTTACAAAAAACAAAAAGACAGTAAAGCATAGAAAAGATAACTACACAACAATTTCAATGTTTGTTTCTAAAGACTAAAACAACCACTATATACAATATGGTGGCTTAATGATGCAACAATTCATGTTTTATCTTAGCTGTATCTTCCTTGTACATAAAAATAATTAAAAAAAAAACCTATGGAAGCTCATTGCATCCTGATAAAAGTCACTGGTGCTGACACAAAAACTTCTATCACATATCACTTTTTTACATCAGGGGATTCAAATAAAATATATTTAAAGACCTAAAAAGTTCTTCACTAAGCTCACAAAGGTTGAAGAATTAATAAAAGACAAATCTTAAAAAACATAAAATAAAATAACATTATTAATGACGATGATGAAAAAAACATCACACCCTATTTCCTGTGGAAATCATCTCAAGCTGGATGCAGATGTAATATTTAGGCTAGATCATACATAGATTTGTGATTAACTTGATCACAGTAGGATCAAGAGAAAATTGCAGTAGGAATGGCAGATTTTTCTCTTTCTCAGCGTGAGGGAGTCAGAGTTGAAGGTTCAAGGTCGGCGGTCATATTCACTGATCTGTCTCTTGATGTGTGACAGTTTGGACCTGAGATATTTACACCTCTTCTTCTTAATTTGGTAGTTTGTGGACTGCAGAGGAAAAAAAATCAAACAGTTTTTTTTATTTAATTTAATTTTTAATTTTAATTTACAAAGTAACTGTACTTCACTGTAAATAATCACTACTAGAAATCACTGTAAATGCTTTACCTTCTTGAGATTTCTCAGTCTGGTGAATTCATCTAAAGCATCCTTAGATAAGAAAGATAGCGGTCAGTGATCTAAAGTGATCAGTCAGAAGAAAAAAAAACAGATTCACATTTTTTTATGCTAAATGAAGTCCCTTAGATTTTCCAGACCCTTGTTCCCATTTTTTGGGCGCCAAAACTGCAACTGCCCCCACAAAGGGTGATGGTGAATTGGTCGATGACACACTTTCATGTTATTTTTACTTTGATGATATTGTATATCAGTAACATCAGAGAAAACTAAACATAATGGTCATCACAACATTATTCCAACATTTTTCTGTCTACATTCTCATTATATGACAACTGTCTTATCTTTATCTAAACCTGATTTCTTTTGTAATCATAGCCACAAATTTAAGACAAGTTCATTGAAGAGGGGTAAATTGCTAATCCTTGCTTCAAAGAGCCAAAACCCAAATTGGCACTGCTGCACTTACCAGGAACTGTGGACTGCCCTCAGTGTGTCGGTCCAGCTCACTCTCCAAGTCAGCTATGTCCTGGTTTATGCCATCCAGCTCAGCCTGTAGGCCCTTGTACTCCTGGTGATCCCGGTCAAATTCCAGTTTGTAGTTCAGACGCTCTTGCTCATCCACAATTGAAGGAAACATACTGCAAACAAGAATAGAATTAACTTAACAACAAATAGATATAAACAATAATACCCTCCACTGAGCACATTTTGCAAACCATATACCAAATGAAGTTACAGTAAATAAAAACAAATCAAACCCACTAAAAGACATACATTTTTCAGCTAAAGTAGCTACATCTCCCTCTAAAAGTGAAATCGGGGCCCGTATTCATGAAGATTCTTAGTACAAAAAGTTGCTCCTAGTGACGAAATTAAAAGAAATTCTTTTCTTAGAAATTACAAGAACTCTTACGGTGAAACACTGATAGGAGCAGGGAGGACATTTAAGCACATTAAGAGTTTCTTTCCCAGAGGAGAAAATGGCAGAAAGAAGAAGAAAATGGAGAAATGTTCTTAAAACTCTTGTAAACTCTCTCATAAACCATGAAGGGATCGTGTTTGTGGTAAATATTATTGGAGGTGCGATCACATCTATGGAACGGCATAACTTAACTAGGTTTGAAATGAAAGTGATCACAACATTTGGGTATTTGGGAACTGGAAAATGCAACAGTGTAGCAGTGATGACTTGGGTCTGTTGCAGCAATCACAGACATGAGTTAAAGCTGGTCCATTCTCAGCCCTGTTTGTCTCAAATAGATTAAGTACACAAATTACCAGAAAGGTCAATAAACCTAAGAAAAATAAATACCACTATCAGCATTTACAACTTGAATAGTCTACTCCATGCAAATTTCTGGGTGTTCAAGCATTTTGTTGCCTACTTTAAATTATAGCTAACAATTTTGCTCACCAAAGGCGTTTATTAAATAAAATAGTATCACACCATGTCCTACAATAGACTAGATTCTGTGATTTCACTCTCTATTCTATGTTGATTATCATTAAGTGTTCATTTTTATCAACTTTTTTCTCTTTTTTTGGATCAACCAATGGCATCTTTTAAAATGATATGTCATACTTAGCAATGGGGTCAACCAAGCCTCCTCACTGAGTTTAAAGTTTCTGAGCTTTCCTTGCTTGGAGCTCTCTGAAAATGTTCTTAATTCACTCCAAAGTCAAAACTCCTTGCTAAAAGCTCTCTGAGGCTACTCTAAGAATCTGTATCAATACCGGCCTTATCTCTTTACATCCACTCACATGCTGAAGTCCTTCTCTTCCAGGTCATCTCCAGACTCCAAACCGAGGTCATAGTCATTCAGCCTGGGCTTCAGGCCTCCCACAGAGCTGCTGATGTCTGAGTCTCTGCAAATTGAATTAGTTATTCATTCATTTTGTAGTTTGTCCTTTCAAGAACCTTTTTTTTCAAGCTGTCAATGCCTGTCCTGCAGCCCCATGTGATACCCTGAGCTTCCCAGCACAACAACAATCCATTGAACACTGAGTTTTAACATTTAATTTTAAACAACAGTTATATTTAGTCAAATTTGCAAATTCATACATTTAAAGATATAAGCAATATTTTGAATGCATGCACATTATTTTCTAACATAAAATCCAGTATTGAAATTGCTTAAAAACGGACACCTGCAGAGCAGGTATGGAGGAAAAGACAGCCAGACTGTTTCAAGTGGTGGTGGAGAGTAGAGAAGGACAGGCTCCTTCAGAAATCTCTTACATCAATTACTGCACTTAATGCAAATCTGTTATGAGGGTTAAAACTAAACAGAGGCTTTCACTGAAGCCCTATTTTATTACACTAAATACGTCATGTACGCAAGGATATAGGTTATACATGGACACGGACGTAGCAGTGCAGTCAACTGCAAGATTTATAAACAAAACAAAACAAACAAACAAAACAAACAAAGAATTTCAATATCAAGGAATAGCCCACATATTCTGATTAGAACAAGCAAAACAAAAACCACAAAATCATATTTGAGGTATTAGGAACATCTGTGCTTCAACACATTAGTGGTATCCATTGAATCAAGCAAAGATTATCAAGCAAATCAACTACATAACTTGTTTCTCAAACCAGAGGCGACCACAGATGCCTTGGACCTTCTGTCTTTGTAAAACAAATCCTGTATCCCAGAATGTTGAGGATCGGTGGCCAGCTTTAATCCAAGTTGATACAAAAGGCAGAGGGTCAAATAGTTCCAAATGGACCCATTCAAATTCACCAAGAAAAGGGAGGAGAGGCTTCGTTCACACAACCTGTTTTGGTGCTTGTTGTTAGTAGAGTTCATAGTAGAAATTCTCCTTTCACACTCATTTGAGGTGGCCAGGTAGGTCAGGCTCACTGTTTAAAATTTTGCCACCATTTCTCTTTGTGCTCTGTTTAGCAGTTTGCCAGAAAAGACTTGAAGCAAACTCTTTGGTCTCATTTCAAACTAAGGAAAGTCTTGTAAAAATGAGAGGCCTTTGTGAGGTGTACTGTATGGTACATAGCTTACCCTGGCAGGTAAAGAGGCTTGTTGGGGTCCAGGTGGTCCAGAAAATCTCTGGACCCCCCAACTCTGTCATTATGGTCGTTCAGCAGCACCTCTGGATCTCCAGACACATTATTCACCTGGAACAAGAGTGAAGGTTAGAAATCTTTTAGTGGGGTTTTTCAGAAGACATGTTAGTGTAGTTATAAGTCTGAGGTTTGTTTTCGATCAAATTTTATGTGTCCCTGAATTAAAAATTATAGGGCTTGGGCATGGAAACAGTTAGGGAAATGTCTCTTTTAAAAAATAGAGGAATGAAAGAGGTGAGCATTTACTGGGGCTGGAGAGCACAACATAGAAGGTCTGACAATCTATTTGCATAAAAAGAAATTAGGTTTCAGTAATTTTTAGACTTGAGTCATATTAAAGACTAAACTTCATGAAATCTTTGCTTCTGCTACTTAAGTTATTTTTATCCTATTATTATCTGCCTCTCACAAGTCCCTTTTACAACCTTAATATTAATATTGACAATTTTTATATCCAGTTAGATGTATGACCTTCAGTGACCATGCTTGAATAATACAATAAATGTTTTGTTATTTCATTTTTAATTTATTATATACTAAAATATGAAGTAAATAATACAGATTATAGAATTAGAATCTAAAGGAAGCCTTTACTGTGTTTATTTTAATTTCAGTTATGTGTTACAAAGAGATCAGTTTTTTTTAATTCATTCCATTTGTCCCCTAGAAAAGTTTGCTTGCCTGAGGTTTCTAGTCTGTTTTTTTCTGAGGCTGCTCTTATACTTGTCCTAGTTTATACTTTAACAACCTGATTTCTCTATTTGATAAACATTGTGGTTGTACGTGGTATTTACCAGGATCAACCGGTTCCTCTGCTTCTACCTGCATACCTGATCACCACCGATACCATCATTACCATCAACAGGAAGTACGGGACAATGTTTCTCAGCCAGTACAATTGCTGTAATGTCTGGTGACAGGTCTGTATGCACCTTAAATGAAACCTATGCTGGTAAGTAAGTGGTTTTCAGGTTATCACTTTTACTTGCACCACTGCCCTTAGAACAGAAACTCTCATGTAAGAAACACTTTGAATTTGTATCAGTGTTGTTCTGTATACCAGCTGCTTAGGATTTTTGCTGTGTAGATGTTGTATGTTATGGCTGTTGGATAACTTTCTATTTTTTATTTATAGAACACGTCTTGCTGACGACACAGCATGTCATGCTGCGTCTTAGAGTGGCTAACCAGACCACACCCAGAAACTGCAAATAAAACCATCCTTGCTTGCTGAACAACAATACAAAACCTATATTATGTCTCATCTGTCTTGACTTATAAATTTGCATGTGTTTTCTTTGAGAATGTGCCACAGTAGAGTTAAGGAGGTAAAGTATTTCCTTGTAAGCCGTTTTCAAGACAGACTTTATAACAAGTGAGATAAACTGTTTGTGAGGTTGGGCCCCTCCAACCCTTCACTATATAAGCTTATTATTTCCCTGTTTAGTCAACCCTCTGGGAATATGGTGTGGAGTCATATCCAAATAATCTGAATCAAAACCTCCATACTGTATTTTTTGTGCTTTACAGAGCACTCCCTAGCACCCCTGCCGGTGCTTAACTAGAAAAAAGAAAAAAAAGAGTGGACACATGACCTTATTCTTATTTTGTTCTGTTTGAATGTATCACCTATATTGTGTATCATCTTTTTCCAGTTTCTTATTGAGACTATATGAGGTTTACAGAGTGAAAAATTCAAACCCAAGAATTAGTTTTTTTTTTACTGACAGTGCCATTCTATCAAAAGAAAATATTTCACGTCTCATGCATTAATTTTTCACATTCCCCCCTAATTGACCCTTATATATTTGGTATCTTTAGAAAATTTATCCAAAACTTAACGAATGCAACAAACACTCACCCACTCGCCCACGCTGTTGTGTGGACCGTCACTAATGACATTAACCTCCTCCCACAGAATACGGTCCCGGCCCCAGCGCCTGATCTTAGAGCGAGTCTTGACTGCAAACACCAGCAGGATGATGAGGGCTACAAACACCAGAAAGCCAAGGACAATAGCTATGGCCTGCAGGAATCACATGATGCATTATCAGTGGGCTGAAATTACATCCGCTACCATGGATCGCAAATAAGAGGGAGGTCTGAGGGTGGGAGCTAACACAAGACTAACCCTTACCAATACTGGATCTGAATTGACAGAGCAAACAGGATAGCTCCAAGCTGCTAATGCACTGTGTTGGCAATGCAAATATGCTTAAATTATTTGTCTGTGAACCAGATAGAAATCTAGAGGCTGGTTAAAACAGCATCAGCCCCAAGAATCCAGTATCTGTAAAGGTCTCATAATCTGTGGTAAGCTTTTTCAAAACTTACTAGATTCATGATTATAAAGGAGATGTACAGTGAAAACTTCCTGCTCAATAGCACACAAATAGCACCACACTCTCAAATTAGCAAGCATATCACACCTCTTGAGGCTCCACCACACAGTAATGGTACAGGTACTGGTTGAGGAAGATTCCCTGGGCCTGGGTCTGGGTCTGGTACTGGGCACACAGCTGGCGTATCTGGCTATAGTACACTGATCCTGTGGACTGGGCTGTTGGGTTCACTGCCACCAGGTACACAATAGTTGCGATGACCATCAGAAAAGCCAAGATGGCACAGATGATGATGGTTGCAAGGTAAAACTTTGATGAGCGGGCAGCATTTTGCCTCGAAACAACCAACACAAATACGATAAGCACAGCTATGAAGGTAATTGCAGCGATGGCGATGATGAAGCCCTTGCCAGCTTTGGGATCCATTTGTGTTCCTCCATAGCCATAGGAAAGGCTATTGCTGCCTCCATAAGAGCCGCCATAACTGCCTCCATAAGATCCACCATAAGATCCACCATATGAGCCACCATATGCACCACCATAACCAGGTACAATGCCGGCTCCACCACCGAGACCCATGAGGCTCATATCATAGTCCCATGCCAGCGTGGAGGCCACACAAGCAAACACAGCCACACACATGACGATGATTATGATACACAATATCTTCATCACACCCGGTGGAGAAGTCCAGCGATAGAAGTGAAGCATTTTCTCTCCTGGGTAGTAGGAAAAGGCTGGATTGGACATGTGCTCACTGTGTCTGTGTCTGCTGCTATGGCTGCAATAGAAGAAGACAAAGGAGTTGTGGTCTATCAGTGCTGTAACAGAGCACACTATGGAGTGATGTTTAACCTCCTGATGACCATTTCACAGTATGGCATGGTAAGCACTTTCACAAAACGCTGATATGGAAAGAATCCAGGTATGTCAGCGAAGCTGAGATAATTTACAGTTTGTGTTATACAGATCATGTAAAATTTAAGGTAATTAGCTTCTGGTTTATTTTTAATTAAAGGAAATGGTTAAACATTTTTTGAAATGCTCTTGTTAACAAGAGTCAATTTTACACAAAGCTTTAAAAAAAGTTAGACAAAAAAATCAGTCATCAGATCTTCGTGGGACTTGTATAGACATAAATTGGATAAAGTATTTAATAGAGATAGCCGGGTTCCAGACCAAAGACCCCTCCCACTCCCTGAGTGGACTTTTTTTGTCTAACTAAGCCAAGAAAAAAAGACAATTTTTCTGAATTTGTTTATTTAATCAATTGTGTTGTTAATGTTCAAACCAATGTCTGTAAATTAAGATGGATGAAGCCACTCCACTTCTTCCTAGTGTACAAGAAAAAAAGCCAAGTAATCCTTTTGCAGGTGCAGGTCATCTTGTGCTGGTAACATCATTTGGAGCCAAATTCTGGGCAGTAGTAATTGGTACATGGAGCCATATTATCAAGGGTCCTGCCAATACAGTCGCCCAACCAAGTCATGGGTTAGTGTTAGCTTTCAGTAATGACCAGGTTTGACCCCTTTTTTTAGTATCAAATAACTTATTAAACATACACTAGTGTGACAAGAACTATGCCATACTATAATTTGACATAAACATTGACTTTTTTACTGTGGTCCATGTTCTAGCTGCATACATGGAGGGCTAAGCTATATGACCCATACTGTAGACAAACACAAGGAGGAGATTGAGATGTTTTGGCTTTATTTTAAAGAAGTTGTTATGTTCAATTTGGTTGGAATTTTTAGGTGCTATAGACGTATGAGTGCTGAAGAATCAAACTCTACTGCCAAAGCTGAATGCAGCTTCAATCATGTCCATCTATAATCACTGTATAAAACAGGTGAAAAAGTGTATTTGCAGTTGTAAGGGTTGAAGGTATTTACAGGTGTGTGCTTGTGTGTACTTGGGTGTCTGCAACAGTGACTGACAGGACGACAGTGTGAGAGATAAATGTAGGTCAACTTACTGTTTGCTACCACTTGGCTGGTAAGGCGGGGGTGTGTGTTTGTTGCTCGGCATTTTAAAATGCAGCTGGATCTTAACCTGATAAAAAAGAGCCCCAAATCAATTGATTTTGATAAATAAATTAACAACTTTTTTTGATATTAATCAAGTTACCTTCCTGAAATCAGAAACCATTCTTTGTGTTACACATAAGATTTTCAACTACAAAAAAATACAACTCTCTAAATAAAACTGTTTAAAATCACAAGACTCTAATGCAAAAATGTTTTATTCTGATCAGATTAAAAAAATACTTCCTTTCAGCATTTGACAGTTTTTTAAAATAGTTTCTGCTATGGACATATATCTGTGTGGGCCAAAAAATATGGAAATTCCATATAGCCCAACTTACATAAACTGAATTGAATATGAATGAAAACCAGTGTCTGCATAGAAGGTACCGTAAAAAATAAAAATGTTTTAATGCTGCTTGTGTTTGACGGGAAATGCGTTGTTAATGTTAAAATTTTACAATTATAAGCATCCCAAGTCATTTGGAGCATAATGAACAGCTTGATTCATTTAAAACAAAACTCCTAATATTGACAGCCATTAGTTGAGATAGTGATCTTCTACTCATCCAAAACAAGATGCAAGCCAACTACATGGATTTTAAATTTGTTTATGGGGAAACAAAGCCACAGAGAGTGGGTGGAGATAAAGGCCTACTGGCACAAGAGTACCAATGTTTAAAAATGGGCAGCTGATACATCATACTAATCAGGTTTAGCTAGTTTCTGAGTGAAACTACAGGCTGTACATTCCACAACTCACAGTTTGTTTTGACTTACATATTCTAATCTCCTCCTGAAGGCCCTTTCTCTTTTTATACCACAGTTGCTATTTACATATCAAGTCCTAGAATTCACAAAGAGAATTTCATAAAATAGGGGAAAAGATCAATGTCAAAATATTCACATTTAAAAAATAGATCTTTGAAACCATTGTTTTAGGCAATAACGAGACTAAAAACGACATATATGTATCCACTCAGCCAAACGCAGTGATAATTAAGCTAACAGTTTCATTCAAAATGTAGATTCTGAAATGGTCTTATTAAAATAGGTACAATTTCTCATTAATTCTGTTGCTGAATTTTGAAACCATTTAGTAGCTTTAACGCGTAGATTCACTTTAGATAATCACGACATTTCGCCCTGAAAAGTCGGTTAGAATATTTAAATTTGACTCACCTGGTATGATAAACAGTCTGATCCCGAAGAAGACAGCAATGAGGAAAGACGCTCAGAGTTGATTCACACAAACAACACAGAAACTATGAGCGCGGCTACACACTACCTGCTCTGCACCGCGCGCTCACAGGTGTATGCTAATCACGTGGGTCTCTGTCCAGGTGATGCAGAACTAATGGTACGTTTCATTTCACCTGAGAAGTCGGAATGTTGGACGATGAAACAAATTCAGCTCCTGAAGTCTGTTTTCTGACTCGATAGAACTTCACCAATCTCAACCTCAATATCATAAATTGCTTCTTCTATAGTAGTTAAAATGCTAGGTCCAGTAATATAGACTGTATGTTGTAACTTTTGTCCAATTTTGTGTTACATAAAATCAATCGTACACACAGTGCTGTCCGACTATCTGTCATCATGTTGCTACTGTTTGGTATGGTCCAAATATTGTTGTCATGAACAGTTAGGCTAACCCGGTTAAAGAAAAACCCACTACCCAGAGAAGTTTTCCGACTTGAACTGGAATGCAGTCAATTTGGATGTGACATAATTCAAAGACCAAACTTCCGAGGTAAATGGAACGCAGCATAACCTGTTTCCCTGGAAAAGGCAGTTTCATCGTGTAGTCTCCCTGGACTCAGCTGAATCCCTCCAGAGCGGAGGAGTTTGCTGTTATGGAGTTTTTGTTGGCCTTGGCTTTCAAACGGGGGGCAGATTTTACAATATTGGATTTAATTCTAGTGTAGTCATTAATCCAAATAAATGAAATAGAGCTTTAAAAATATACCAGGTTTGTTTACAATTTCCTGTCTAATAGCCATATTTTATGTAAACTTAAGCTACATTCAATATTTCTCAATATTATCGTTTTTGGATAAAGATCCATCAAAAAAAAAAAAATTATGGGCCATAGATTACAAGGTGAATCTTTTTTAAGTTGAAGAAATCCTTTTTGCCAGTTTCAAACTTACTTAAAAACATTATTAGCCTAAAAATGTGAATTGTATCACAAAAAACTCAATTAATACAAATTTTGTATGTTACAATTATTGAGAAGTCTTACTTGCTAATTTTAATTTGAATATATACAAAAAAAAATGCAAGCTACTGTGACCACTGATCAAATGTAATCTGAGACATGAAAGGCTGTCATGTTGAACCAGCCCTTCCTGCTGAGTAAAAACAACAGGAAAAGCCTCCAGTGTTAAAAAACCTGACACCACGGAAACTTAAAAAAAACATAAGGTCAGAAAAACCAGTCCTCCCAGCTGTATGCTGGGAGAGCAGTTGCCATTTTATGAGTAGTTCATATACACAAGGATAGAGACTGAGCAATGCATGTACCACAGATCTTCCATGTAACTCTGAATTAAATGAATGTACAGTGTCCACTGAGTTTTTTACACTTAAAAGTATTTAGTTTTTTTCACAGGAATTACTAATGACATCAGAAAGTGAAATTAAATCTCTTAAGAGGTAACCCCCCCCACACACACACACATACACACACACACACAAAACAGTACTGGATGTTTACTAAGGGATCCACAAACTCTCATTATACTAACTGCTGATAAAAGTCTCATTAAGTCTTCAGTACAAGCACACATTTATTACACAACACATTTATTAGTTTTGTTATAGTTATTACAATTATTTTGACAATTGTGCCTCAACATTTCAAGGCAAAAAAAGGTTCAAGGTTAAAATGACTTTATACACAATTAAAATGGTGCTTCATTGGTGTAAAGCAATAGGACACACTAGATAAGATAAGTAACCATCTCTTACATTTAGCACTGAGAATTCAAACAGTTCATGCATTCTATTGTAGAGTCTTAAATTAATGTTTACTGTGCACCTCACAGATTAGGAGAAGACATTTGACAGTAGTAATTTGTTGTAAAAGCCAAAAACAACAAAATACAAAAGAAATAAGCATTAAACATTTCAATTTCCACAGTTTAGCACAAAGAGGTATACCTGATAAACAGTGTACACTGCTAGACTAATCAAACTTCCTCTCCTTCCTTTACCTACCAAAATCCTGTTCACACACATTTTAGAGGGGGGGCTCGATTTCAATCTAACCCACACTCAGATGACAATATAATTTCACTTCTTTCAAATTTCTTGCATTTTTTCCAACATCAGCAAACACAATGTTAGAATGGTGCTTCAGAATGCACATAGATGCACATGCACATGAATAATAGAATGATGATCTTTTCTGATGGAGCTGGTTCAGCTAATTGCCTCTGCAAGCAGTCTTTGTTGCTAAGCTCTCCAAATATTCCTTTATAAAATGCAATCTGCATCAGGCCATGCAAACACCTAATAAAGCCATTTATTCAGGTTACACCTGATCCATACCAGATGTCTGCATTTTGTCCATGTTTTCAAATCCAATTATTGGTGCAGCTTTGTTTTTATTTGCCTTTTATGACTGTAAAATGTCATTACTACCTACTGATGTTTTATCCTGTGACTGTGATCTTTCTACTTGTCATGTTAACACAACTTATAGAAGTGCATGTCCAGCTGTTTTAACATTATAACTGCATATCCACCACCAGTGTTTATGGGTTAATCACTAATGGTTATGCACTTCCGGTCTTTTACTTATACAGGTTCTCCTTCTCAGTTCCCACCTTAGATCAAACCACATTGTATCTGTGGAACAAGCAGACTCCACGTGAATTCTTGTGTGTGAATGCCAGTGTTAAACAGCTGTGCTTCATTGCCCTCCTGTCAGTCCATAACCTTATCATACTCATGAATCTTCTGTTTGATATGAGAGAGCTTGTTTTTCAGGTATTCACACCTCTCTCTTTTTTCCAAATATGTTGGGTCCTGTAGACAAAAAAACCCACATTTGTTAAATTTTTTCCTTATTTTCCTCATGATGGAATTCTTATATAGTCACGACAATTTCTCTGATAGTCAGGAAATATAAAGTTATGTTGCTGGTGGCTTACTGTATGGGGATACAGGAAAACATAAAAAAACAGAACAACAGTTTTTTCTTTGCATAGTTTTCAGTAAACCAAACAACATCAACAAACCAGGAAGGAAAAACATTATGTGTAATGTGAGCATTCAAATTTAATGCAGCAGGACCTGGTTTTGGCTAATACAATAATACAATTAAAGCTGCAAGCAGCGTTGGTCGAGCCCTCGCACTCTGGCCCGTCGGGGTAGGTTTGTGCTGCATTAAAGTGTAAACAATTCATCCATTTTTAAGGTATTTTGGGTCATTTTAGGAAAAAATAAGAGCTTTTATTTTGAAAGAGATCATGCTTTTATTTTGAAAAACAGAGGATGTGCCAGTGAACAGGTCAAAGTTTGATGTACAATAGTATTGGCAGCTGTGTGGTAGATGAGACAAAAATGCAGGCAGACAGAGAAAACCTCATTCAATCCAATGGAGAAAT
>JAPZDZ010000022.1:6015541-6061068 GCA_029783805.1 Acanthurus tennentii
CTGCTTAGGCTGCTGCCCCCGCGACCCGACCCCGGATAAGCGGAAGAAGATGGATGGATGGATGGATGGATGGATGGTGACATGGGAATCGAAAATGTAGTTTTAGATGCACTGGTGGATAAAGTCTGAATCTAATGGAGATAACTTATAATATATTTTGTTCAGAACCATAATTAATTCGTTTGTTGTAAGTCTTCATGCTCCAAGTCAAACCAAGGTTTGTCGAGACATACAAGGTTGAAAAACTATGAAGTAGATATTTTTTTGAAAATAAAATTGATTAGGACCATGCTTTTATTCAGTGAGATGTACATGCATTTTTCTAATTTGACACTTTCATCCATCTGTTTTATGAGAAACATTAACATTTTTTCAACCTTTTAACTTTCTTCCCCAGTTGTCAGTTGCAGTTAAAACTGCTTGTTCAGGTAAGATCCATTTTTATGACATATGATGGAGAGGCAAGGTAACCTTGTTTATTTTAGGTATGTCCTGCTATCAGCCAAATATCCACAGTGTGAACAGTGATATACATATTCCCTGTGTCCCCAGTGAATGTGGAACTGCAGAGACTGTGGCCAGTCATTTACAAGAAGATCTCATCTTCTGCAATATTTCAGGCTTGATCACAGGCATTTTGGACGTGGCCATTCTTGCCCATGTACCTGTGACTGGACCTACACATGGGTCAGAGTGTGAGGTCCCAATTGAGGGTGCTTGTAGCTCTAATTTGTCTTTAAATTTTACTACATTAGCATGTCTCTCAGCAGTGATTTATTGATTAGCTCACTTTTAAAAATTCTGTTAACAATATTTTTTAATGTGTGTTTCAGTGTATTTGTCAGCACGACTGGGAGTACATCTGCAAGGCTCCTAGTTGTTCTGGGTGAAGACAAATCCATACAAATGTTTCTTCCAGGTGGAATTCCTGATTTCCTGGAGGACCTCATCAGTGACATCAAAAGTACATGTGCATTGTTTGGAAGGATAAGGCTCCGATATAAAGGCACTGACTTTGGGGACATGTTTGTCAATTTGACCTCTACCACTGAAATTAAGGACCTAAGTACTATCAGAGTCATTCAGATGGACAAACAACCCTTTTGTTCTCCTAGTGGTGCCCTGGAGACAAGCTCTTGTTCATCCAGCCAGAGTGATGATTCTAGTTCGGCAGGATCTTCTTGAACAGACAGTACAGTAATCCTAGACAGGTCACCTTTAACATTGAGAAGCATACATTGGACAAAAGAGTACCCTATTCCACGCTTTTCCCTTGAGACAGAGATGTAATTGTAAAAAGGAAATGCAGAATACAATGCAAAAAGCTCTGACTAACAGTTGGCTCAAAGATGCTGTCAGATATATTGGAAAAACTGGCAGAGGAAATCTTCAAGTACAAAGCCTATCCTAAGGATGAGGACTATAGTGAAGTGGCAGAAACTTTAATAAAGAAGCATCCTTGTCTTAGTGAGCCGGGTTCAGTCAATGGCTGCTATGGCTGGAAGCAGAGGCTCAAATATAAGATGGCTAACTACAGAACACTACTCAGAGCACATGGGACCTCTGAAGTAGTCGTGAATTCCTTGAAAGTTAAGGTCCCACACAATGCCATTCCTGCAAAGAAGGTTAAACGACCAAGACGTGCTGAGGTAAACTACTACCCGTCACTGCCATATGATGCATCTCCAGAAACCATGGAAAAAGAGCGAGAGTTACTACTTACAGAAGTGAAGAAAAGAGGTAATAGAGCAATTGTTGCTCAGAAAATGGAGCCGACATTTGCCTACCAAAGACAGGAAGTGATTGATCAGGAGCCTACAGTGGATGAAGTCCGGACGAGGTGGCCTGCGCTGTTTAAAATACCTGAGGTATGCTAAGAGAGAGTTAACCCCCAGATAACCCCTTAAATGTTTTGCCCTTGATCCACCAAGTGGACAAAATGTGCATTTGTTTTAAACTTTTTTTTTCTTCTTCGAAACATTTGTGGGACTAAGTTTGAGTAAACATAATCCTTTGCTGCATTGCACCCTCACCTTCTAAAACAGAAATTCCCTCAATACAGTGTCCTTAACACAGGGACTGGCAACCTTAGACACTCAAAGAGCCATTTGGACCTGTTTCCCACAGAAAAGAAAACACCGAGAGCTGCAAAACCCTTTCGACATCTAAAATGAAGATAACACTGCATATCTCTATCTCTCTCTTTTTTACCTTTATTCTATGTATAAAAAAACTATAGTGTGTTGCATTCATGAAATCAGTGAACTACAGAGAAAACGATTTTTTTTTGCATGCAACAGGAACATTTCAAACATTTTGAACTCATTTTGAAAAATAGAAGCTGGTGATTTAGTATGCCGCCTGAATCGATGTCTTTAATTTGCTGTCTAGTAAACGTTCTGTTTTCTTCAGAAACTTTTCTTTTCGTGGAATTATTCATGGTTGGCCTACCGGGGCTTGAAAAGCTCAATGAACTGCGCGCCGGTGGGTGTTGTACGTGTCGCGGTTGTGACGCATATTTTGAGTGACAAAAAAAGAAAAATGAAACAGAAAATAATCACGTTTTATTTTAATGTTACAAGAACACCATAATCTTCAAATTTAGATTTAAATTAAAAAAATAAACAAAATAAAATTAAATTAAATTAAATAAATTTAAATTAAATACTCATTACTTATTTTCCAAAGACATGGGGAGCCGCAGCAGAGCCAACCCCTGCCTTAACACAACTGCTACTGTCATTCCAGGTCAATGCAGAGTTCCTGCAAATCACTACAGTTCCTCTTGAAACAAAATTCATGGCTCAGTTGGACATGCATGCGGGTAGGCTGGTGGAGATCATTGGGAGCAAGACAGGAGCTGTGCAGCTGAAGACCAGCAAGTTCTTGAAGGCTTTCAACCAGGTAAAATACTGAGGGATACAGTCGTCACCATATGCTCACAAGACAGTGTGCAACATGCACATGCAGCAGCTTGCACAGGTGCAGGACAGAGAAACAAGTTCAATTTCAAGCTCACAAGTAAATATTAGTGCATGTATACACACATTATGATTTGATTATTTGATGTTTATTTGATTATTTGATGTGTCGATGTTAACAATTAAGTTTGATTTTCTGATCACAAATTTAATCAGATTGAAGAAATATTGGACATGTAACTGCAGCTATTTTTTTGCAGACTGTTGACATCAACACCCAAAGAGAGAACCTCCTGAAATCCCTGACCATCTTCCTTGGTGAAGATTTTGAATGCCTCTTCAAAGAATACCTGGTAATTGTTAATTATGTTTATTTAGACTGAGCTCATCATACCACTGGCCACATTTTGAAGATGATGCATATTCCTAGTAGGGCTGGGCGATATGACCTCAAATCAGTATTACCATAAATTGGGCAGTTTTACCTCGATAGCGATAAATGCACGATAAATTCCCGACCACTGTATATCTATACGGAGCCCCTAAAGGGACATGGGGAGGAAAAAAAAAAGAAGATGAACTTTTGCGAGATCTCGCAATGTTTTTGCAGTATCTTGTAATGTTTTTGCGAGATCTCGCAATGTTTTTGCGGGATCTCGCAAAGTTTTTGCGAGATCTCGCAAAAGGTTCTTCTAATGGTTTTTTCCTTTTAAAGCAGTTTCAGTGAACCGGAAGTAAAACAGACACATAACGACGGATGTCGTTTTCATGTCAAAGCCATGTCTACGGCCAAGTACTGATTTAATATCTTTATATGTGAGGCCAATACCAAAATAAAAATCAATAAACTTCTCCCACGGATGATGCGTATACTCCTCCATCGTTTTACTCCAAAGTTCTCCAAAGTTCATCCCTCTTTTTTTCCTCCCCATGTCCCTTTAGGGGCTCCATATATCTATAATAGGCCTGCACTGTTCAGGAAAAAATATGAATCTTGATTTTTTAGCTTTGAACTGAAATCACGATTTTCTGCCACAAATTTTTACCACCTGGGCTTTCAGCAACATCCAATTTGCGTTCATTTGTTCACTGAGTTTTCCTTGCGATTAACGTTATTTCGGTAAGGCCGCAGTCCCTCCTCAGAAACTTTGAACTCAACTATTTGATTCTGCGTGCCGTGGATCGCATGACCAAAAGGCGCTTTGTCATAGGATAAGGGAGAAGCCTTGGAGCGCTTGTTTACAATTCTGACACATGCCGCCGGCTCTTAGAAATGAAATCGCATGTACGGGTGACTCTACATCGAGGTTCTAAAATATTCAATTGTGCAGGCCTAATCTATAATATTTCCAAACGACAGATGTAGAATTTCTTTTCGGAACAAGCGCAACAGGATCAACTTCGACTGACGTTACTTCGTCTACGGCTGTGTCAGCCGCTTCTTCATTTAAACCATCAGCCATTTCCTCATCGTCTGTTTCCCTTCTTGTTCAGACTGGATGGGTGGAGTAACGTTGTACCTCGTCTTAAAGGGGAATGAACATAGCCTACCAGCACACACAGTCAAAACAGACAAAAAAGACTTATTTTCTTTTTTTTACCGACATGGGCAAAATGACGTCGGTTATCGTAGTAAATTTCGGTAATGGTAAATTTTCGGTTTATTGCCCAGGCCTAATTCCTAGCCTGGTAAAACCATTCTGATCACAGACCTCAATTTTCATATTGTTCTTTAGCTCAGTCTGGCTTTGTCCCTACCTTGCTCCAAATCTTGAAACTACAAAATCCCATAGCCACAATGAGTTATGATTGATAAGGTAATTCAACAAATCAGAGACTGTGTTGTATCAAATACAGAAAACTGCAGCCGCTGTTTTCAACACGGCAATAAACAGTAAAGCTGCCTCTTGTTTAAGACTTGTTATTGACCAGCCAGGGAATTGCTAGAAATAGGGCAACGTTGCAGAGTTTAGCAGGCAACATTAAAGCTAAAGACTAAAATATGGTAATGCTAACTCATGCTTTTGCATAATTACAGGATGTGAATGAAGTTGAAACTGGAGAACAACTGGGGCAGCAGTCCATGGTGATTTTTGTCATCCATTCAGAAGGTGACCCTGATGCTTCACCTGCAGACATAGGTATTGTCATAGATGGTGTCACAGTGCTGAATGACTTGCCCTCTGTTGCATCTGCCTGCGCCTTACTGTTTGGGTTTATATGTGTCCTCAACTTGCAATGTCAAAAGGGACTTAAACACACCTTTGAGTTTTTCCAAAAAGTAGTAATGCAGCTTGATCCAGGTAGGATGAGTGGCAAAGTGCAGGGACTGAACACAAAGCTCTATCCAGAATAAGGAGTGTCATTGTGGAGAGACAAAATGGTGTCATGACAGGAAGTGTTTGGAATTCTATATTCAGAGAAGGATTGGAAATATGTAGAATAGAGTTCAGTAGCTTCAGTCTGGATTAAGCTGTCATGTTATTTAACCTGTAGCGTGTAGCGAGTGGTCTTGAACGCAGCATCCAAGCCGACGGTTGTTTCACTGAAATCAGGTCAGAAAAATGGAGAGTAAATTCATGAAGCCATGGGAAGACTTCCAAATTGACTATGGCCTTCAAAACAAATGGCACAACAGTTGTTAATTGAACTGACTTGTAGTTTAGTGTATTCAATTGCATTTGTTTATTTTCTATTTTGTTTTTCCTATAACCTAATTTGCCATTGTTTGTTTTGAACAAAAATGATGGAAATGTTGCAATTTAAAATGACAATATTATCTACAGTTCACTGTTGCTCTGTAACTGTTTATACTAGGGCTGTCGAAGTTAACGCGTTAATAACGCGTTAACTCAAACTCCTTTCAACAGCACTAATTTTTTAACGGGCGATTAAAGCACACATGGTCTGTGCCTTGCCAGCTCCCGTAGTTTCAGGAAGTGGCGCTAAAGTAACATTGCAAACAGTTACAAAGCAGAAATGGATATAGAAAAGGGACATTTAAACAGAAAGTTTAGCTTTAAAGTTTTGCCCAATGGCTTTCTGAACAAAACAAAAGTAATTTGTATTTCTTGTAAATGTGAACTAAGTTCACCATATTCAAGTGTATAATTAAATGACAATTCGAGTAGTGGTAGAAGTTGTTCATTGAATGTTTTGTACCACTCAGGAGGCAGGCCGTCACTTCCGGAAGATTTGTTTGTTTTTAGCTTGTTCACTGCTTTCTCTTGCAAATTGTGGAGGTCTTTTATTGCGCAATTTTTTTGGTTGTTTTTTTGAGTCCACATTGGACAAAGAGATGGGAATACCAAGAGGGAGCATTCACATTGACTACCCCATGAGACATTGATCCCCAGTGCTGAGCCATGCCACCATTATTTTGGGGTGAAAGGTTGTCAACATTGCCACTTCAACTCATACAGTGCTGTTGGATTCTAGTTGTAGGCTCACCTTTTAATGTTGACCAGTCATTTAATAAATCACTGGTTATACCCACTAATAGAATTGTATATGAAAACCTACACTCAAGTTACTTTTATCAAACTCAGTCAAAAACACGCACAACACAAAAAAACCCCCAAAAAACAACAAAAAAACCCCTCACAAGCATACAAAAAGCTCTCCTTTCATGAATCCGAAAATGGTAAAAAGCATTATCCAATGAGAGCCATGGGTGGGGAGCCATTAGTGGGACTTAAGCCTTGCTTACATTACAGGATTTTAAAAATCTTATAAGATTCTAAAATTGGGCTGTATCACACACATAAGAAGAATCTTATAAGATTATCTTCTCTTAAATCTTGAAGCCGCACACACTACAAGATTTGAAAATAATGACCAGCACACACTACAAGATTTCGTCAAGATTATCAGACCAGATTGACGCACCACGTGATACGACGTCATCTCACAAGGAAGCGAATGTCAGCAAAGCACAAAAAATGGAGACTAGTGCGGTGCTGCTGGCTGTAGCTATCATTTGCAGTGAAAAAATGAAAAAGGGTTGTCAACATGGGTTGTCAATTCTAACTGGGGGTTAGAAATTTAATTTAACATTACGTTACGTTATGTGGTCACCCTTTTCGTCTCCAGTAACTTCCGCTGGTCATTTCCGGTCCCACGTAGGTGGCTCCCTCTGATTGGCTACTGTCATCCTCTGTGAAAATGAGTTGTGTAATCACGCCGATCAAAATCAAGCATGTTTGAAAATTATCAGGGTGCCTCCGATTGTTGGGAGGACAGTTCGAATGGCCTTAAGACTGATCCACCACCCACTCACACTAGAAGACAATCGGGCCCGAACATCAGGTCCGAGACCAAGATCAGCCCCGATTGTTGGGAAGGCCGAATCACATTAAAATCGGCCCGAGAATCCTGTAGTGTGAGCCAGGCTTTACACAACAGTCAAGCTCTACAAGGGAACTGAAGTGGAGTAAACACAATTAAAGCTACAAGCAGCATTGAGTGAGCTCTCGCACCACTGTGCCTGTCAGATGTCATGATGTCTGCCAGACAACAGTTGCCATGCAGACACACAAGGGGGCAGCAGAGCCCACCTTATCAGTATAGGTTGGCAGCATTGACTGTAGGTTGGCAGACACAGGCACACGGTAAAATATTTACACTTAACTTTTGAAGCCATTAGCAGCTTAAATATATTTTTATCAGGGTGCTGAGAAATACTTTTTGTCTGAACAGATAATTACTTTGACTATTTACATGTTGTCAGCGACCATAGTTATAAACTCTTTGAATGACAAAGAGCAGACTTTCTCTCCTTTGCTCTCTCTCTCTCCATATATCCTCTGTATATTTAATTTTCCTCTACAAGTTTAATTTTATTTCATTAGTTTCATGCAACAAACTCATTTCCTTTCTGTCTTGCATACTAGTGTTAAAAACTGTGCATCAAAAAACACTTGGCTGTGTTTTAGTAACTGAGTCCCAAAAAAGGAGGAAAAAAAGTGAAAGTCCTAACTTTCGCGAGGGTACAAGTTACCTTTCAATCACTCCATACCGTGATGATACACAAGGAGCACTGTGTCTATCCCATCAGCTTTCTCTCTCTCTCTCACTGTATACCTTTTTATTATTTACTTTTACAGGTTTTGTCTCTCCTGTGCCTTTTATTATGGTATGTGTCAAAACACCAGAAAGCAAGTTAAGGTCCTAACTTTCGCTAGGGGAGAGGCTGCCTGTCGATCACTCGTTATCGGGCCAATACACAAGACCAGCGCGCCGATTTCATTGGCTTTTTCTCTCTTGCCCTCTCTCGTCCTCTCTCGCTGTCTCTCTCTCACTTCATACCGTTTGTTAATTTGTATTAACATTTTTAGCCTTTGGCTGTGGGTTTTACTATGGTGTGTGTTTAAACACCAGCAAGCTGTAATGGCTGTCAGAGTTTTCTCAGAGCTGTGACAGCTGACCAATCACAACACAGGCAATGCACTCTTTAGAGACGGAAGGGGTGTGTTCAAAGCAAACACAGTGAAACACTGAGAGGGAGAGAGATGCCTAAATGAACAGAATAAGAAAAATAACGGTGTTTTGTCAACTATAAAGCAAGTTAACCTGTTCATGTATTAACCAAAAGTGACAGTAAATAAAATATTTCTATTTATGGGACACTACATAAGTTTAAGAAAGTAATAGAAGCCCATTTTCATATTTAACATGACATGTCCTTTTACCAGCAGAAAACACTTTGAGTATGACTGATAATTGACATATACATGTCCTCAGGGGGAAAGTCTTATCAAATGTGTTGATTCTGAAGCAGAGTGGTCTCTCTACAGAGAAGTTATAGCTATTTTATGCCTCCTGGTGAAACATGTAAATTTGACAGCCTGCCATGGTCACACTATTTAAAAGCACCGCACACCCTTATAAACTTATCATCCTCAAGGTCCTTTCTATAAACTGTGCAAGTTTCAGGTGGAATAGGGTGAAGCCCCTAGGAGCTGCGAGTTCAAATGTGACCCCTGGAGATTGGCCTAATCCCAAACTATGACTGAAAATATCTGACTTCCTTTGACTTAGCTCATGACACCAATAAAGTTTTTTGTAGGTCTTGACCTTCTTAATAAGCCACCCAAATTTGGTGATTCTATGTCAAAGGGGCCGCAGGGGCTGCTTCTAAAATTTTCTAGGGGGGGGGGCGCTATTAAGCCAGTTTGCCACACCCTAAACCATATGTCTTATGGGTTAAAAGAACTCACTGCTCTTGATGTCTGTGCCAAATTTTGTGAGTTTTTGTGCATCCCTTGGCCCAAAAACAGCTTCCTGTTTCATGGCTAAGGAAGCACCGCCACGCCAACAGCATTTGACGAAAACTCACAAGCCTCGCATGCAAGCATCATGAAAGTCTTGACTCCATCTGTAAGCAGTTTCATGTAAATCTGTTGACCAGTAGAAAGAAATTCATGAAAATGTAAAAATATGTCATTTTGGTCACCAGTAAGTGGTGCTATGATTATGGTAAGATATTAATACATCAATTTATTCATCTCAAGAATCTAATCAAGCACCCAAAATTTGGTCCAGATTGGACAAAGATCCGTGAAGTTAGAACACAAGACATCAAACTTTGCACACAGCACTGAGGCACTCTGGTGAAAACTCACCATTTTTGTACCAGAGCTTCATCAAAGTCTTAAGTCCATTTCAATCTAAATTTCATGTAAATATGTTCATTCTACTGTGCGCAACACTTGTAAATATAAAACATGTCATTGCCTGTTGCCAACAGGTGGTGCTTTTGACATTTTCTAAATATTTTTATATTGAAGATTTGACGCCTCGCCACACCCACAAAGTGCAGTCTTTTATTTAGGAATTTAGAACCTGAAAAATGCTTTCAAAGACTGAAAATAAAAATTTTGATAAGGAGATTAATAATAATCCTTAGGAAAACAATAGGGTCCTTACACCGCTCATGGTGCTCGGGCCCTAATAACTGCTACAGATAAGATAAACGTTACTAATGAGGCTATTCTAAATATGCTGTTCTAAATCAATCTCAAGCTGTCATTGTTTATGTCTGTCTCGTTAAGCTCAGACTTTCATTTCTCTAGAATAATTTGAGAGCCTTAGGCGAAACTATTCTATACAAATCATCGTAAAGTAACCTCAGACACTGGGTAATCATGGGAGAACCAGTGTCAATATCTGCCAATATCTTGAAAATGTTCACGTAAAGACAGTTTGTTCTACTGAATAAACGTTTTAAATGTATAATGAACCCCTTGATTACCAAGTTTGCTTTACATTTACGGCAAGTATTCTTATCAATGCTTGACATTGCATTTTTAATTTCATTCAGTCGCTCTTCTCAGAAAAACCCAGGTAACACATTCATCAGCGTCGACTGAAAATTATGTAGCAGCGAAGATGATCTTTAGTGACTGAATGGTAAAAACTTAAAATCCTCTTCCTCTAGAACTGCTTAAAGTGGAGGCAATGCCAGACCAAGAGAATTATGTCCACCACAGGGGAGTGGGCGGGAAAGCGTACGTCCACAGAAGTCACAAGTAAATCAACTGAGACGGTACTTAATGTAACAGATGCATTGTTCCATGCTAGCTTCATTAGCCAAATTGGTGCGAGTTAACTCTGAGGACCTAAAGGAATGTAAAACGAAAGTTCAAAACCTAGAAGAACAGATGGAAAAGCTCAGAAGGGAAAGTAAAGACATGAGGGAGTGCCTTGTAAACCAAGTAAGACACAAAAGAAGATGGTGTATTCACATGAAGTAAACGTAAACTTTGGGGAAGAAGTTGTGGAGCTGCTGTGAAGAATCATATCTGACCTGGCTTTAAAAATGGAGGATGCTGTTGACATAGTTCACCGAAGCCAAGTTGTCACAGATCTGTAAAGATGAGGGAATCTGATTCTCAGAAACCCTGACTCAAAGGACTGGCACACCAGGCAGGCATTGTGGCCACAAATCGGTCAAGCAAGGAAAGAAGGCGAGGCTGCAGGCTGGCTTCATTGAATGCAAGTGCATAACAATGTAGGCTGCAGGTTTGGGTTAAATCAAAAAGATGGACTGAATATTCATCGTGGAGAAGTTTCTGGTTATGGGACCATCTTCTCACAGGTATCTACTCCATCTCCTTAAAGCACTAGTGATTCATTATTGTTCTAAATGTGCTTTAAGTTCCAGTTAAAAAAATTATATTTCTTCCTTCAATACAAGGATACTTCAGGACTCCACAAACAGTTTTCCTGTATTGTAAAGAGCTGAATGCACATCGCTTTTTTTTAAAGAAACTCTCTGAAACATCAGACATTAAGTTTTAGACCCAACAATGGGGTAACAAGATTCTTTTCAGTCACGGTACAGTTAACTCAGTAGGAGTTGCCATAAGTTTTTATGGGTGTCCTAGTTAGTTCATGGCTGATAAAACAGACAAGGTTGGACATTGGGTGTCATGCGTATTAAACATTAACAGTATTATGCTTAATCTGGTTATGGTGCATGGATACAACAATGATCAAAAAACAAATAATTATTACATCATGTCACATCAGTCATCAAGAAACTAAATACAAAGCACCCTAGTCATTATACGGTGGCTGGAGAGGACTTTAAGTTAACCTCAGATAAATGGTTGGATAGATGGCCATCCAGACATTCCCAGGAACATATGAATCCAACTATTTGCGACTTTACTGATACCAATGAGTTTTCAGATGTTTGGAGAAATCTTAATAGAAATGCAAGGCGATATGCTTGGTTTACACCTAATGGACAATCGAGATCCAGGATTGACCAGTAGTAAAAAAGAAAAAAGAAAAAGAAATTCATTATTAGGACATGTCACAGAGGCAAATATCTCAAACATTCCTCTGAGTGATAATTGAATTAAATAACAATAATAAATCATTTCTTTTCAGTTTTCATTTTTTTGCAGTAAAGTAATGTGGTCAATAGTCTCTAGATGGATAGAGCAGAATACATAAAAACAAAACATTTAGCAAAAGACGTTCAGAATCTCTACAGTAATCTTTACACACCCTAATACTGTGATCAATGCTCACAACATTTTTTTTGAAGAAATAAAAATGTGATTCCTACCATAGATGAAACTGTCATAGATACCTGTGGGGAGGACTTGAGAATTGAAGAATTTGCTTGTATGATTGAAAAAATGGCCTCTGTCTGCTCACCTGATCAAGATAGAATAACTGCTAACTTTTAGAAATATTTTTTAAGAGAAATTAAAATACTACTTTTTAAAGCAATATAATAATGCATGATTCAAAAAGGACAACAACAATGGAGCAAGGAGTAATTAAATTAACATGAAAAGCAGGAAAAGACAAAAGAAATTTGAATAGTAAGAGTAACGATAAAAGACCTATAAACCTCATTAACACAGACTACAAGATTCTCACAACAGTATTGCTGGCAATAAGATTAAACCAAACCTTCCAAAATTATAACTACAACTAAATCAGGTTTTCTAAGGGTAGATCAATCCATAACAATGTTCGCTTGGCTCTAGATCCTACTGACTACCAAGTCAATGATAATGAATTAATGTTATTTTCGGACTTCAGCAAGGCTTTTGACCCCCTGGGATATGATTTTATTTTTGAAACATTTAAAAAACTTGGATTTGGTAATACATTTCTAAACATACTTCAAATGCTGCATACAGATATTATCAGTTGTGTGTCCCTCCTGGGAAGCACATGTCCTAGATTTGATGTGAAAAGAGGCATGAAGCAGGCTTGTAGTATCTCACCTTGCCTATGTATTACTTTTGGCTTTTCTTATACAATTTTCTAACATTGAGGGTTTACAGATAATGGATCAAATATTAATCACAGGTAAGTTAGCGGACAACACTACTCTCTTCTTAAAGAATAAAGATCAAATTACATTGACTATCTTAACAGTTGAAGTATCTCTAAAGCTTCAGACTTGTATTTGAACCTTGACAAATGTGAACTAATGAGTATCCACAGTTGCTCAAATTCCACAGTATATAATACTATATATACCTGTTAAAACTGAAGCTAGATACCTTGGAATTTGGATCACTAAAGAATCAAGTAGCAATGAAAAACTTAAGAATATGATTAGTGCCAGAAATAATAAACACCTGGTTACAAAAAGACATAGCCCTGTTTGGAGGAACATTATCAACAAAAACTGAACATAAATCTAGGTTTATAAATCCTGCTTATTCCTTAGCTATACCTAGTCCCCATTCAATCATAAAAGAAATTAATGATTGAATTTCATCTTCAAAAATAAGCACCATTACACCAAAAAAGGGACTTAATGAAACTATAAAGTTGGCTGTATAAAAGCAACATATTTTGAAGTTGAATGGTGTTCTAAAGACAAAGTGGCTCTTATTCTTGGTCATGAAATTTGGTTTGCACTACCAGCACTAGTGTTAAGTAAACTGGGAGGTATTGAGTTTCTGCTATGTAACTTTGTAATATCAAAACTCCCTGTTATGCGCACTACTTTCCACAAGCAAGTCCTGTTAAACTGGAAAATGGCATATAAACACAATTTTAGTCCCCATGATGTGCCCCTTTGGGACGACAGTTATATTAAGTAGAGGAAAATTCTATGTTCATTGAAAATTGGATGGGAAAATAAGTACAGTCAAAAACTCATCTAATGGATGGAAATGGCAAAATACTAAAACTACAAGACTTTTTACATTCAATATAAAATTACAATGCATAATGAACAATTGTCATAAAGTGACTAAGAATATCCCAACTCCACTTATTCAGTTAATTAAATACAACCTTGATAGCACTAAAACTGTTAGGTTACAGAATATTAAACTAAATGATTTGGATTTATTGCACAGAAAAAGAAACAACACATTTCTAAGACTTCACTTGGTAAACATGATGTACCCAGGCTTACCAAAAAAGGAAATCAAACGATAATTATGATAATATGTACTTAAGGACAAAATTTCTAAGATTCTCAATATTTCCTAAATACATTTTAAAACCAAAGTTAAATTTATCCCTCATACAAATTTATTTAAAAAAAAAAATCAAATATCAAAGGAGATAACTTCTTTCTGTGCCATACAAACCAAGAAACAACTGAACATGTCTTTTACTTTTGTGAAGTTGAGCAAAGTGTAAGGTGATTGTGCACGACTTACTAACATGTTTGTCCATAAACATAGATTTATTTTCTTCTCAAATATACAAGTCATATTAAGCAACAAGGAAAATGAGTTTCTTTTTAACAATATCATTATTATTACAAAATACTATTAACGTGTCATCATGCTAAATACTCCCCACAGTGGACTGTACTTATGAGAACTACACTAAGTTAATGATAAATGGGAAGAATTGATAATGCTGGAGCTAGAAAATTTAATCTACTTATGACTGATATATTTAAGCCCCTTGTCAAATGTTTTTTAGTTTTTTTTTTTAATCTTCATGATCAGTTTTTAATTGAAAGTTTGATTCTATTTACTCCAACGTATTTGAACTTAAATTTTATATTATTTGAGTAATGTATTACAACGAAGGATGTGTAGTTTAGATGTTAAATTGCCCAGGAGGTATATTGCTATGTACAGTATGTAAAACTGTTATTTGAATTCTGCAAATGGAGTTTATCATTGTTTTGTGATCCTCAAATTAAGTTTAAAAAAAGGAGTATCTAACTTCCGTAGCCTGGTGTATTTCCAGCACAAACGTGATATAAAAGCGGGACAAAACGTAACAAAACGTAGCAAACTTAATGGACCATTGAAAAGTGGGCCGCATCATGGAAATTATGGAGGAATTTGGTGTTTTTGGATACGACTACAATGATGCTATTTGTTGAAACTGCTCTGAGCAAGACATTTCATTTTAACATCAGTTTGACTGATATCTAAATTACTGTACAGACCGTTAATGCAGCTTAAATGTATAAACTGATTAGCCTATAAGCACCTGCTGCTCAACCAAGTGGTCGCTCATTTATTCAGTGCAACTGAGAAAATCGGTCGTAGACGTTCATGGTAACAGAGCACACATACAGTTTAACAGGAATGATATAGTGAATAAAACGACGTATACCTACCTCTAAGAGCCTCTGTCAGTCTGCTGCTGCTGTTGACAGCGTGCAACCATCTGATCTCAGCTGCGTCCCTCGTCTTTATCTGACTTCGACTCAAGAAATACTCTAACGTCTGGTCAGACATCTTCTCTGCAAACAAAACGTCCGCACCCTACAATCTCGTAGTATAATATAACTTGGAATATTATACATGAATAAAGACAAGTAGACTGTGCAGAGCAGTACAAAAAAACCAAAATCGCCCTCTGGATGAACAGCAACTTCTGATTTTATTGCTTCACCTGCGCGGCGGTTTGCATCCTTATGTGTTACATTACCGCCACCTACTGGATTGTAATAGCATCAGGGTAAAATTACCGTCAGACTAGGCTATATACATTTATTCTCCCCACGTAAGGGTTGGCGTTAGACAGACATTCAAAGGGCTTTCACAAAATTTTCTATCCCATACATAGACCCAAGACTTGCTATTTTTCTCAGTTTATTATCTAGATCTTCTTCAGAAACGTCCATCACGCCTCTTACCTCTGTCAGTCTTTCCCCTTTGTTTCAACTGTATAATATATCACTTTTAAAGATAATACCGATCACAAATCTTGTCTTGTTCATACAGATATGGCTGTTTGCTTATCTGTAGTTCTTTCCTGCCCTGAATTCTTTTGTTTTGCCATTATAGACAACTTTAGACTCTTATGGGGTCGCTCAGACACACCTAAATTTCAACTCGTCACAAATGACAAAATAATAACGTCTCCAGTTCACCCGGGTGATATTAATAATGCATTCGTATTGACCTAGACTTTGATCCTTGAAATTCCCTCAAGTCGGTTCACTTGCTTTAGATACATACTCTGGATTTCGAAAAAATAAACTTGAACACTGTATTTCGCATACATTATAATACAGCATAAATATTTTTTTTTATGACTACAAGAGACTTAGGCGACACGTTGGACATTTAAAGTTAGTACTCCTTGCTGTGTAACCAACCTCTTCAGGGTTCAGGAAGGTGCGTTTGGCGAAGCAAACAATGTACGTTCTCGCAGCTATGCTCGCAGTCATACTCGCAGTATTATGCATCGTTTGGGGCTTCCGGTTTGCGTGACCGCTCACATGACTCTGACCAATCACATGCCGACATTTAGTTCCGTATTTGAGGACTTGTCCAACCGTGATTGGTTAAAATCAGTGGAAACGCTTCAAAGTGACTGAACTTGCTGTACATCCTGTTAGTGTCTGTCGGTAATGAGAACAGGGGAGCAAAGATGGAGATTATTAACGCTATCCATGTTTTTGTCAAATCACTGCTGTTTCTGCTGCTGTGGTCAAACGGTGAAGGCAGAGAGTCGGAACTCAACTATGTGACCTGCGGCTCACTGGTCAAACTGCTCAACACAAGACACAACGTACGCCTGCATTCCCATGATGTCAAATATGGCTCAGGTAACTTAACCCATCAGCCTGTGTTTCTGTTACATTATCTACAAACACAATATTAAGATATTTCTCTAACCAACCAAGATGCAACGGCTGTATTTGTCTTTCCAACTGCACCATCGGCCCTTTCTTGGAAGAGAACAGTGTGTTAAATTTAATGAGAAAAAATCTGACAATTTAGAATTGCCTTGCTCACCTGTAAACATCTATCAGTCACAAAATATAAGAAATGTAAGGCTCTGTGGTAGACTGAGGATTCCTTTGGGTGCTGGAAATTCCCCAAATAACTTTAATGTAAATGTCGTATTTTCAAGTTTGAAGCAGAAGCGATTCTAGGATCAAACTTTCAGGGGTACTCGGCCCCCTTGAATGTAAAATTTTATTGTGAATCATTACTATTTTGTAAGGTAAACAGTCATTGTTTTGCAGTCAAAACCATCTTGATATATCTATCTCTTCACATACTCGTGTCTTCCACGCTGTCAGTCATTTTCCTCTCCATCCTCATCTGTCTTTGCACTGATCACCTACAGATACATTGTATGCAGCTACAAAGTGTCAGACTGTAAAAAAAAAAGTATTGCAATAAATGCAATTAAATTTATCCACTGCAATAAATGTGTGCCAAGCAGCAATTTACTTGGCCCTACACTTATTGTGGGCTTGACCACCTGTCCATTTTAATACACTGATTTTGTTTTTTAAACTTGACAAAATGATATTAACATAATGCTGGCCTAGGGTAGAATTTTAAATACTTTAATTACTATGAAACATAAGGAGGCATAAGGGAGTAATATGTCACAGAACAGCTTCCTCAAGTGTGACAAACTGTTTTTGTTTTGTTTTGTCTTTACATGCCTGTTATATGGTGATTGAGATAATGCTTTGCTTGGATGACTTGGTGAATGTTTATCAATTTCTGAAATTATCCAAATTAAATATTGAGTTGTTTTGTCAATTCACTCAGGTAACATCATTTTGACCTCACTCTCACCTGAACTTGACCGAATCTGTATCCATCAGAAAATGGCAAGGTTGCTTTTATCCACTATCCATAAATCTAACGAAAATATACCATAAGACCATATTCCATCATAATCAGAAACACTGTTACTACTTAAACTAAACAATAAAGAGCGTCAGTTACAAAAATTACAATGAACGGTAAGATCAAATTGCAGTAGTTGTATAATCGGAACACATATTAAAAATAAAGCACTCGAGTATTGTGAAAGAATGAAATTGAGGAAAAAGCACATCTTCCTTGCCATATAAAACTATGATATAAACAAAGGTGGATCATGTACAGGTCAGGGCAGCATGAAAAAAAACTTGGGGGTGATTTATTATTGATTTGTTTTTTTTTCTTCCATGACTAAAACATAAATAAAAATCATATTTTTTTGACCTTCATATCAGGTTCATGACCGCTGAGTAATACTTATAAAAAAGCGGTACCACAAAGCTGTCACTGCAAGAGGCTTTTACTGAAGAAAGCATGGACTTCGAGTTCGGGAATCAATAATGGTTTTCTAATTTTCTAATAATCCTTTAATATAAAAGATCAATATGTTATGATTTTCATCTAGTCCTCAAAAACACATTTCCCCTGGTTTTTTACCAATATAATGTGTGTTGCATCTTCTTTTCTGAATGTGGCAGGACCATTATTTGGCACAATTTTTTCCTTGATGCCTGTATACAATTAGGAGAAACATACAGATACTGCTACAGCGTAAGAAAGCTCTGTGTGAAACTTCTTTTAAAAAACTAAATGTAAATGAGGTGCTGTGCATATTGATAATGGTTGAGTAGTTTCCAATGACTATTGACTATTATTAGTTTGCCCATGCCTAGTCCAATTTAATAGTCAGTCTCCGTAGGAAAAATTCAACCACTCCTGCTGTTTGTATTTGTGGACATGACTGGCTGCTAGCTAGCTTTACCTACCTAACTATCATGGTGTCACTGTAGTAACTAGACAAAAGGGCGGAGACAGCAGGAGTCATGAGGAGTGACTGATCATGAGCTCCTCTTGTTCACCTGTCCTTGGGCAAGAACCAAAAGTTTCTTTTGACAGTCATCATGCTGGTTTTTGCCGGAGGGACTAGTCACTTATGCTGTTTGTGTGTGTGTGTACGTGTGTGTTTGTGTGTAGGCAGTGGACAACAGTCTGTAACTGGTGTGGAGAATGCAGATGATGCCAACAGTTACTGGCAGATTCGTGGGAAGCCCAACCGCCCATGTCAGCGTGGGGAGGCCATCAAGTGTGGTCAAGCCATTCGCATCACACACATGAAGACTGGCCGAAACCTCCACACGCACCACTTTAGCTCACCCCTGTCTAATAACCAGGTCAGTGGAGTGGCACACACTCATAGGTATTCAGAGGAATAAAATATGTCAGACTTTGATACACATAGTGCTGGTTTGCAGAATATAGTAATTGTTTTTTTGTTTGGTTCATCACATGGGAATGTTGATTAATCATTTCAGCACAGGGGTAAAAGAGCAGGTATTTAATAAAACCCCCTAATGGATCTCCTTGTTATCACTACCATCACCTCTGTTCTTTTTTTTCCTTTTCCTCTATCTGTTTATCATCTGCAGGAGGTCAGCGCTTTTGGGGAGAATGGTGAGGGTGATGACCTTGACGTTTGGGCAGTGCAATGTGACGGCGTCCACTGGGAGCGTGATGAGGCTGTGCGCTTTAAACATGTGGGCACCGACGTCTTCCTTAGTGTAACAGGCGAGCAGTATGGCCATCCCATTCGAGGCCAGCGCGAGGTGCATGGCATGAGCTCTCCTAACCAGCACAACTGGTGGCGTTCAATGGAGGGTGTTTTCATCCAGCCCACCCAGGAGCCACTGCGCCATGACGAGCTCTAATCATCACTTTGAGACACAAAGTATGCGGATTTAGTTAAATAGCTTGCCTGGACCAAATGACATTATGTATAAATTAAATAGAATATTTCAAAGATGAGTCACAACTGTACAATGGGAAGGGCTACAGGTGTTCTGAGAAAAAGGGGGATTCTGTTAATTGTTGACTGCGTGATGCTGTATATAATTAGTCATGAGGTCTATTTATTTTTTCAATTTCCTTTTCAGACATTGTTTTTAAAGAAAGAAAATATTTTTGTTTTTGTCGAAAAAAATCCCCCAAATCAACCAGATTGAATTGTCCAGTAATATACACACCAAAACACAACATCAATTGCAGTGAAATTGGTACTGTGTCCAACAAAACTATGTTTTAGTTGAGAAAAAAATTTTAAAAATGTCAAACATTCTCTGGTGTGTGTTTCTCTGCTGTGGAGGTTTGCTGATTTTCTGTGTTTTCTGTCACAGTAAACTATCTTTTTGGGTTATGAACAGTTGATCAAACAAAACAAGACACTGGAAGACATCGCCGTGGACTCTTGGACTGGAATGTACATTTGTCATGACTGTCTGACATTTTAACAACAAAACAGTTGATTAAGACAATGATTAGTAGGTTAATCATGCTAGTTGCAGCCTTAGAAAAAAATCTTATCTGATTTTTTGGTAATTACAATGATTGTTAGGTGCACTATTAGTTGCCAGTAATAAATGCATAATAAAAGCATGCTTATTTGATTTACATGAAAAAGTTGTTTCAAGGAAGGAGTCTGTTTTTCTTGTGACAAGTAATAATGCAGAGCACTTTTAACTGGGCTATTAGTTTTGACATTTGCTTAATGACTAATGAAACACTCTGATTCATTATCTTCCATTCCATTCTGTCAGTTGAGGTAACCTGACAACAGCTCCATTGTTTGTTTTTTTTATAACCTCTATATGTTATCCTGTGAGGGAAAAATACTTTTATTTATGTCACGGAGACTGCTTTTGTGAAGGGAGAAGTATTCACCTTTTAAAAATGGGTCATCTTTCCTTTTTTTAAAAAAAAAATTGTTCTATGTTTGGTCCTTCTTTGAATGTGGTTAATGTTCTAGACTTTACAAGTATGTTAGTAGATGGACAATCTATCTGAAACCACCTTGCAAATGTTACAGTAACCTCTGATTTCACTTGTCAGTAAGCTCCTTGTTCATTTCAGAGGAATCTAAAAAACAGGAGAAACACCTGAAGATGCCCGAAAAAATAACATCTGTCTAGGAGCCATGCTTTAAAAAAAATAATAAAAAATATGTGTTTGAATTCGTTAGTGGAATGTGTAAGATGAGGGTGTCTTGAAGACTTGTTTTTTATTTTTGCATAAAATAACTTGCCACAGGATGATAATGATGGTGGTAAAGGGTGATTTTTGGGCTCTCACAAATTCTTATTCAAAAACTAGATAAAAATGATGTTCTGTGTCTGAGGTAATGTGCATGAAATATTTTTCATGTTTTTCCAAAAGTGTTACCATAAACCCTGACATTAACTAATTTAAACAAAGTAAAACTCCAAACTGACAAAAGACTTGACCTAAAAGCTGTCAAGTGAGAGAGTGACACAAACAACATTACAGGCAGAG
Source organism: Acanthurus tennentii (assembly GCA_029783805.1). Lineage (NCBI taxonomy): Eukaryota > Metazoa > Chordata > Actinopteri > Acanthuriformes > Acanthuridae > Acanthurus > Acanthurus tennentii. The sequence goes on from JAPZDZ010000022.1 coordinate 6,036,483, forward strand.
AAAACCAATAAGTGGATGAAGGGTTAATAAAAATTTACAGTCATAGAGACATCACCTTTTGCATTTAGGTATAATATTTACATAATAACTTGAAATAGGTTTAACTGTTCTGAGAAAAGAAAATGTCATTGACACATACTACATTATATTAAAATTTAATATGCAGCTTTTTCACTTTGGGGATAATACAGGATTTGTAGTTCAAAAAACTAAAACAAAACTACTATAGTTCAACTGTAAGGGATTTTGTATCAAAACAAATAGTTGAGAAAGAACTGATTTTAAACAGAAGATAAATTTAAAGAGGGGCTGTACACTGTATCATTTTTAAGCTGTAGTCTAAAATATACAACTGTACAATGATTAATCAAATAATGATCTCTGTCAGATACACTCCACAGGTGGCAGCCATTATTGCAAGTGAGCAGTTCACTGTTTTTTGGGGGGGGTTTTTTGGCTTGACTGCTGTAATATTAACTTGAAAAATTCACAGCAATTTCACTGTTTGAGATAAAATTCTGAAAGAAATCATACAACACTGATGTTGAGTATAAGGCAAATAGTTTTGGTAAAGTCTAATAATACATTTGGCCAAATAAAAAGTGTTGTGTATTTACAGTTTCACATTCAATGTCACAGACTCATCTTTTGACATAGGCCTACATGATAACAATTTGGAATAGATGACATAGCATCTAAAGAATGTCTCTGCATTTGAAAGAACATTTATGAAGATTGGGATGTTAATTAATAATGCATATTTTGAAACACTTCTGAATTAACAAAAGGTTACAAAGGTTCAAATGACTTTGATTTGCCATTGGTTTTTAAATTTTTTTGCAAATCCTGTCTTTGACTCTGACCATATGTAAAGCGTCTTTGAGTACAGAGAAAAACGCTTAATAAATATTATGTATTATTATCATTATTCTGTAGTCTGAGTTGTGAAATGTCTAGACATTTAGATGTTTTGTAATAAGTCGCACCCACCTTAATCAGTCATTGCCAGATTTTATGCATCTACGGAGTCATGACTTGAGATTGTGCAAACTGAATTTCTTTCAAATTGATAAGACTGTTTAAGAGATATTTACTTTTCGCTGTTGTGCCCCCCCCCCCCCAACAGGTAAAGTGCAATGCTCTTTATTACTAATGTTTAATAAATCTCAACATAATCTCAACATTTGTGCAAAGTTTTGCATTGATTTGATGAAAAATTTCTTTTTTACTGCCAAATTTTGCGTCAATGTATATTTTATCAAAAGTAATCAGTAACAAAAAAAATCAGATTTGCTTCTTCTTCCCTAATCCTAACAATAGAATTTTTCAGCTAGGTTTGAAGATTATTTCTGTAATGTTCGTGCAAATTTATCAAAAACTCTTGGAATAGATACAAAAAAACAGATTCAACACAAAAAAAGAATTTTGTTGCTGAGACTTATTGTTAAGGAGTTATGGACCAAAATGTAAAAATGCTAAGATAGTGCCCCAATCTGGTCAGATTGGTCTGATTTTTGTTGCCTGAGTAGTGGGTGAAATTTGCAACTTATCAGGGAAATTCTGAGGATGCCTGCTGCCTGGTGTGCACCTCAAGATCCCTCACAGAAGCTATAGGTCATGCCCACACAAACAAAGATGTAAACCAACATTCTGACCCCAAAAAAGATGGATATCATGGTAGGCTACACACAGGAGTAGACTGTGGTCGAAGACCTCTTGTACAGTAGTTATTCCCTCTTTTTGAGTGTTGTCATATTGCCAGTCTATATGGATGTCATTCAGTCATACTAAGTGTCCTGAAAAGTGAGAATAATACTTGTTACAATAAATTGTAAAGCTTGGGCATATGTCTGAATGCTAATACTCATTTAGGCTTTATTTCCAGAGTGTCATCTACACATTCACACATGTAGGCATGTTGGAAATTAAATTATACTCTCATCAGATTTGTTTGTAATTATCTGTGGGTATATGCTTATGTATGAATATGTGTATACCCTTTATCCTACCTTTAGGCAACACCTATAAAATTGGTTTATCACAGCCAATATTTTTTTAGTTACAGACTGTCTTTTAATCCCTGTGACGTCCTTCGGCCTAACGACGTCCATGCGGCCGTGTTGAAACATCTGACAACTCTGGATGCAGCATCTGCGTGTATGGTGTATATATCTATGGCCAGGCCCCCTACATAGTCCTGTGCAGTCAACAGCTTTTTTTTTTAAATAATGTATTGCGGTGGGGAGCTCTTGCAGAATTTAGGCTGTGCTTAAACGCTGTTTTCTGTTCAGCAGGTGGCGACAAATCATCAAAAATCAGACATTTCTGCAGTGGTGTCTCAACATTTAGGGTTACACGATATAATCTATATCTGTGGACTCAAGATTCCCTGGGAAGCAGAGGGCTTTCACTGCTTTTTCTGTAGAGGTTTCTGAAGTATCCCTCAACGTGATGAGGCTACTTTATGTTTTGCCTACTGTGGAATACAATACTCATAGATCTTGACGCCAAATATTTTTAATCTTTTAATTAGGGTTAACTTCAGTTGTATCTTTACTATTACTTCTTCACTGTAATTTTTATCTTTTATTTTTTGTTTTTTTTATCTAATCTTGCTTGGTTGAGCACTTTGCATGAAACATCTTTACATGAAAGGGGTATAGGGTACAGATAAAGTTTTTCTTCTTGGTCTTCTTTTTTTCTCTCATTATTAACTACATCAAATTAACCAACAAACAGCTTCTCAGCAAATGATGGTGAAAATATACTTGTAGTAATTTACTCAAGAGAAGTTTGAGTGGTAATTTGTTGATATTCAGAGGGAAAATCACATGCTGCACCAGCACATTAGCCCGGCTTATGACATAAAAACAATAAAGGAATATCCAATAAAGGATGCAAATCAAGAAAAATTAGGAATGAATTAGAAATTTCTTCAAAAAGTACAATAGCTTGGATCTTTTGTTGAATACAGTATTTGCAGAAATAATCTTATAGTCTTATAGTCAGCTCTTAAAAACTAGAGTTGGAATATGTTACAGAGCTGTGTGTCATAGCCTGAAGTAGAGATAGAACACATGAACACATCATGTAATATAGCTTACTATCTGATGTGAAATATTGCATATGTCAAAAGTATCAAGTAAAAAAAAAAAAACAGTAAAACATTTATTTCAAACCTCGATTCTATCTATCATACGGATTACAGCAGAACACGGTCCAGAGAAATAGCTTCTAAAATTTGACCTCAACCTCTTTAATAAATCAAACCTCTCCATGGGATGAAGTCTTAATTAATGTGCGCTGCAAATCGAAAAAATATTGAACCGAGCCTGCTGCTCACTTTTGATCCAGCAGGTGGAGACAACTTTAGGACAGAAAGGACCGACAGTGTCGTTGGCAGGATGTATGTTACCATAATCATTATGATCAGCAGCATTATTTCCTTGATCATCCTGAATCTTCTGCATCTCTGCCGGCTGTCACTCAAAGGTGCGTATGTGAATTTAGAGATTACTCGCATCCATAAAAAGACGCAGCTTTATTTAGTCATGGTCTATTGATACACTGGTATTTAAACGATACTTCATAGAAAGAACTAGGCTGCATGGAGGGAAACCCATGGGGAGGCATAGCATGGCTGTATAGCTACTTTGCACTTTGTCGGTCTGCCCGTTAATGAGTCATGCTGCGCAAGCTCGGATAAGGAAGGTGACAAATGACATTTTTCAAACCTTAAAACTTATCTTTGCCTTCAAAAGCGATGTCAGCTAAAGGACACAGATTTTTTTTTTTTTTTTTTTGCTTTTATGTATCAGAAACCTATTTTTATTATAGAGAAAATAATACTGTGTCTTTAATTTTGCTTGGATGTCAATGTGAGCCCGATCTAAATAAAGAACAGTCGATTAACCTTTTATTCTCCCAAATAACGAGATGTTTCATTAATTTATATAGGTCTGCTTATGTATGAAGCCTGTGACCTTATTGTGGGTAGCCTTGAAAAAAGTCCGCCATGAGAAAGGCTTATACAATTTAATTAGATAACATAACGATTGTTTCAAACAAGTCTCTTTCCCTGACGTTTTCCTCTTATAAGCCTCTTTGATCTCACACACCTCTAAAAAACTTAAATTTAGGATATGCGGTTTTCATACAAGACGCAATTTGTTAAAAATCAGCTTTTAAAACAGTCGAAGTTGATTCCAAGTGGACTAGTGTTGATAGTAAATGTTGATTATGCTGAACACACATTGCCTTTAAAATAGTGACTAAAGCTCGAAAGGTGAAGATATCCGGAGGCCAGTCATCTAAGCTCAGTAATATTACACTAAAATATTAAATTCAGCAGTTTAACTGGTTACGAGTTTATCCCAAGAGATGCGTTTGGAATGAAAATATGAAAATCATCTGGAGCGATTTAGGCTTTTTAAAGAATGTTTGTAACATATGAACGCGCCTTCATATGTTTGAATTTATATATATATATATATATATTGCTGCATCATTGCATCATTGATGGTGTTAAACATAGCTGAAGGAACATATGGTCTGATTAGAATCAGGTAAAATAAATATTTGAGAATGTTACGAATAAAAGTTTAGCTGGATATAGTAAAAAGTACACTTTTCACCGATGCAGCATTTCATGGGTAGTGTACTACTGCTGCTAACCTTTAAAAGGACTTTAGTATTAGGAGGTGGGGGTGGAGTACAGAGAGGTTGGGGTGCAGAGGGAGGTTCCCAGGCTTACCATGTGCCCAGCAGGCACAGAAGAGGAAATGTAAATGAGACCACCCACCTCTGAGGCGGAAATGCTGTGTTGTTCTATTGCCTTGTCTTTATGTTTTTTTTTTAATTTCTACATGGTTGCATGGTTTATCTGTAGATTATTAACTACTGTTAATGATTGAGCTATATTATAGCTGAAGATGAATAGGTGCAGTCAGAAGTTAAAAATGTTTAAAAATGAAACAAACACATCAAATAAGTTTCAAGCTACTTTCTATAACTTTTAGGTTAAAAATAAAGGTTTTATAATTCTAAATTACGTTTTTATTTGGTTTGAAGCTATTATTTATGAAAAAGTCATGTCAGCATATGTAGGATCTTGTTTAAGTCAGTCACTTAAATAACCATAGACAGATTTATAAACACAGGATTCAATTTTTTTTCCTAATTTGATGCTGTTGTCAAATGTAAAATAATCTCTATAAACAAGGTGCTTACCAAAATCTTACATGAACCCACATTAAATGATCAAACTCAGGACATAAATCAGGGACTAACTAATCAAAGAACATAAATTTGTTGAATTTGCTATTCCACAGTTTTTAGCTCTGCTGCTACAGTTATATTTTGCCTAGCACTGTGCCAACTATCGTGCCGACCTTTAATCAAAATTCAGCTAGGGTCCTTTTTTTTATAAACTATTGTCTCCCCTAACATTTTTAATGACTTCAGTGTAAGGCATGAGATTTTTTGCCTTCTAAATGGTGGCATAAAAGGCAACAGATAAAGTTCAAGAACCACTGTCTGACACAGATATTTAACAATTCTTCTAACGAAAGAAGTCAGATGAGAAGCATTTTTATGGATATTCTGAATGCTGCACCTAAATTTTATAACATCTAATGTTTAACACATCATATTATGAATTTGCTCTTTCCGTACTGAACAGGACCTATAAAACCTATATACTGCAACATTTTTGACATTTTTCATACTTTTATACCTCAAGAGATTCACACTCACTGTTTTTTTGCCTTCAAGATTGGGTTCACCCTAATAACAAAATCCTACATTAAAGCAAAGATATATATATATATATTAGTTCACCTTTAAAGATATTCTGACATTTACAGAACATCCACATTACTTGGAATAATAAATAGAGTGTAGGCCTACTGTTTTTACTGGAACTGCATTCAGAAAAGGTCCATTTGAAGACACTGACACTTTTTCTGGAAAGAACTTCTGAAAAAGCTCCAGTTGAATTTTAAAGCTTCAAACCAAATGTCAGTTCTTAGAAATCTTAGAGACAAGCATCTACAACAAAAACTCTCTAAATGAAAATTTGGGTAAATACATACCTCTCAAATTCTAGTGTGTAAGATTTAGAGGGATCTATGGGTAGAATATGGCAAAAAAAAGGAATATAATATTCATTGGTATGTTTTCTTGAGTGTATAAAGAACCTTACTTTAATAATCAAAAATGAGGCCCTTATGTCTACAGAGTGAGGTTTACCCTGAATTTCAAACCAAAAACTGACTCTCAAGGGGGCTTTTAGCATTTTAGCAGCCACCATTGGTTATCCTGTGCTTGGAATGATAGAATAAGCAAGTGTATTCTGTTTGGTGCAGTTTGCAAATTCACCACCAGATGTCATTAAATCCCACACACTGGTTCTTAAAAAGTTCTTTTGTGCTGTGTTTTATTTTTGGATTTTTTCATCTATGTTTAGAGATGTTCTTGATGTTTTGCATATGACGTTTTACTTTATGCTTTCTTTTCTGTCTTGTTTTTACTTTGTACTGTAACCTTATTCTCTCTACAGGAATTCAAGAATGTCACTTTTTCTAATACATATATATGGTGTCAGTGCAGTCCAAGACAACAGTGCTACCCTCTACTATCTTGGACCTATAAGAGGGCTCTCAAATTCTTTTCATGAACATCCAAACATTTAATTATCATCAACATTAACATCATCATCACAGCAAAGCTTGAAATAAAACACAGAAAACTTTTCTTCATTTGAAACAGCCTTTATTGATCATCCAGATGACAAAATGGAGGTGGGTGAGAGGCAGTGAAAAGTATCATTTACTGTTGCATTGTGGTGCCTTGCTCAGAAGCAGCTGGGCCCAGCTGACCGATGCCCTTTCATTATTGCACTGCTTGCTGCAGCTCCCACAGTAGTGCAACAGGGAAAGAGTGTCAAGCAGAGAGCGTCCTATAGCTGACATCCCAGGTGACACAGTGCAATCTGAAGGGCAAGATACACTCCTCATCCTGCCTGAGTAAAATCCTTTTTATGTTTGAGTCTGAATCACAAGTGTTTTTATACTCAATTCAGTGTTTGCCAAATCTGACAACACTTAAAAAGAAAAAATTAATGGCCTAAATCTAAAAAAAAATGTTAACAAAGGCAAGTCAGTATCCAATAAATAAGATAAAATTGCAACATGAAAAGACTATGACAAGATTTTATGTTTTTATCAAGGTTAAATAATGCAATATTCAGGTTTTCAACTCTTTTTGAGTGATGACGCAAAATTGATTTTGTGATTACACAAATGCTGGGATGAAGTTCATTTTTTTTGTGTTGGTCTGTTATCTTTCATAATTAGAACCGTTGCATTTTTTCAGAAGTTTGAGTTAAAACAATAAACAGTGGAAACAGTTTTTTTAATCTTTTTACAACACACTGTTTAACAATGAAATGGAGATTCTGGTCCATTTGTACCAATACAAAAAAATATGAATGAATAAATAATGAATAAGTTTAAAAAAACACAACATTTTACATTTGTGTGCAAAGGTCAAGTTAAGAAGTCTCACAGTTTAATGAAAAAAGTTGCCCTTCAGTCTGATGGTAATGTTGTGGATACTTCTGGGAGTACAAAACATAAGTGATGCCATTTCAAAAGGCATCCAGGATAACCCCTCTATCTACACAGTGTTTACACGTATCACATTTAATGGCATTAAGTTACTACAGTCTCAGAAACTGAAATGGTTTGAGCTGCTAATGCCATTTTTACATGCCTTTATCAGCGGCAGACTTGACAATTTTAATGGACTATTTACAGGTGTGTCTAAGACAGCTTCAGCTGATGCAGAAAGCCACCGCCACGGTTTTATTGATGACCAAAATAGCCCTGCAATAACCCTAGTTCTTAGATAACTACATTTGTCACCACTTTCTAACAGAAGCAGCTTCAGAATTCTCATACTTGTCAATAAATCTCTAAATGGTTGAGGTCCAAGACACTTAGATCTCTTGACACCTTACAAACCTTGCAAATCTCTTAGGCCAGCTGGTTCTGATTAACCAGCTTCTAAAAGTTAAAACTAAATAAGGTGAGGCTGCCTTTAACTTCCTTGCTGCTAAAATGATGAAAAAACTACCACATGAACTAAGACTTAAGACAATGCTGACTACTACTAATGCTAAAACGCTGACAACTTTCAAATTATGATTATAGAGCAACCTGTTTACCATTGCTGTTATTATTTTTAATTTAAATCAAATTCATTTTTTTAGTTTGTTTTATTATTTTTATTAAATGTGCTTTTACCTTGTTGCTTTTATTGTTTTGATGTTATGTGTTTTTGTTTGCTCCTTTTATTGCTTTCATCATTTCTACCTGTAAAATATATACAGCATTTTGGGTTTCTTTAAGGATAAAATGTTGATGGATTTTTTATTTCCCCCTGTGAAAGGATGAGAAAAGTGTATAAAAATGTGCAACAATGCTATTAACAGTGCTTGTGGCACTGAGCGAATTTCCCACACCAGTAATTCCTGTATGCAGGAGAACTAAAAGAACTTGTTGGAACAGGTTCTTTTGTGTCTTGGGAAAATTTGGCCTAAACTAAGTAATCTGTTAATCTACCCCTGTTTCTATCCAAACAGAAGTGGGTTATCTCAAAATATGTGATGGCTTGACACTTCTTAAATATCTGCCAGTGTTTCATAACATTGACCTAACAATTTTTTAATGCTTTTTTGTGACTGCTGGCATAATTTTTGAGTAGCTCAAGGTGATACAGAGGGCAGGATCAATTGTACTAATTTAACTCAATTTTTTGCATGTTCATCAATTATCAGAAAAAAAACACATAATATAATGTACCAAAAGAGGAAGTCCTCCCTAAACAATCAACATCCACAACTTAACCCAATGCGTGTCTAAGGCATTGTCAGGAAAAATTATTAAATTTGGCCAAATTTCAGAACAATGATTTAAATGCAAAAGACTAAGTGAGTAGTGCCTAAAAGGTGGTGCAAAGGGATGCACTGGCGGACACTGGGTAAAACATTGCAGGTCCTACTGTAGACCTCACAAAAGAACACAGCTGATGGGTTTAGTCCACTTATTTCATCCATTTTATGTTTTTCCTTTTAATTTTTAACTTTTCAAACCAAGCCAGCTGAAACGGCAACCAAGTACCATATTCTTATCCATTAGCCTCTAACTCACAGTTCTCTGACTAACATATAATCCAAAGAGCAAACTTTTCAGTTAGAGGGCAATTTACTTTACAGGTTGCAGTAAAGTTACAGTTGTAAGCAGTTTCAAGCATTTTATTTAAAACCAAGTCCTTTAAAAGCCTTGAAAAATCCCACATCACAAACAAAGCACTTCAAGGATATCAATCACTCATATGATTTTGCTTAACATCCTAAAAGGCATTGCATTAATTAGCTTGTTGTCTGAGGTGTAAACAAAATTATAAGACTGTACTGTGATAAACAAAATCAGTGTTGGTGCTCATTTCAACATGAATACCTAATTTATAAAAAAAAACCCTAGCATTTTCTGGACTGAAAACGGCCCAAAAACACCATTTAGTTTTGAATTAACCACAATCTTGTAAGACCAATTCTGACAGAGTAGACCATTTTTGACTTATTTACATCAGTAATTTTATATTTAACAGAATGTTAATGATCTATCATTAGACACAAGCAGCCTACCTCCCCCAGCCTACACATTTGAGTGGGAGACTGAAAATGCGTTTACTTACCAGTGTATGCTGAAGGAAACTCATCGTCCACCGCAGTGTATGTTATTTCTGCTGACCCCTTAACTTGGTTGTTTTGATTTTGGCACAAAAATTCAGACTTGTGCTTTTAGCAGCTGCAGAAGCACCAGTGGACTGCATTCTATCTCTTGACGATTATTCCACGTTAAACAACAGGTCTACTGCTATGTACTGACACACTCATACAGGTATACACACATCAGGGAACCTTAGTTTCTATGAGCTACAACACAGGTAAAACAAAAAAAAATTACAAAGGGCCATGAATGGACCTCTATAGGCCTTCAAAGGTCCGGTGGACACTCTCTGTTTCAAGCATAGACACAAAGAGTCTGCCGCTTATGCCTAGTTAGCTTAGCTCAACACAGCTACTCCTGCTGCACTGAGCGTGGTCAGTCAGCTCTGGTCGATGGCTCCCTTGTCTCTCCTTGTCTTGCAACCTAAGTAGCCACAAGCTCCTGTCCCCTGCAATGGTTAGGGATTGTCCTGTACAGTCCTCTGATGTATTTTTTTTTAATATGCTGGAAGGGAGGGATCTAGAATAATTGGGGGGTAGTTACACCTTAATTTAAATTCATCCACCTTTATTATATAGGGGTAAAGAGAAATTCTAACGGACAGATAATATACTATTCTGAAAATCACAATTTTCCTACACAAAGTGAAAGCATTTTTCAAAAAAACACAACAATAGTCCACAATCATTAAGAGTTAGGAATTAAGAATAAGGATTCTGAAACTTCTAACATATTTTCTGACAATATTATGTTTTATATGGAAAGAAAGACAAGTTTACATTTACACTATGTTAACATTAATATAGGTGTATTAACACTTACAAACATATGGTATGACTTCAAAGATTTGCAAATTTTGACTGAAAATGTCAAATTTTAAAAAATTATCAGGTTAAGTTAAACAAGTGGTTTGTTTCATAGCAACGAACAGCTTTTTAACCTAACCAGTTAAAACAACTTCATTTAGCAAGAACATTTATATGATGGAAACAATTAAGAATCATCATTTCACTTTCAATAAAGTTACAGTGTTGAAAATTGTCACACAACTGGTATCACAGTGTATGCTGAACATCAGTGAGATCTGTAGCAACAGCAATATGAGCCTCATCATGATGAGATGAGCAAAAGCACCAGCTGGACAGGCTTGTGTGACACACACACACATGCAAAACACACCAGCAGTGGTAGATCATCCCTCAGAGTCAAGACCCTATAAGCAATATTGCACTACTCTGTTAACTCTAGCAAAAGCAGAGGCAACATTGATAGGGTCTTGTCTGCAAGGTGACGTAGATGAGACAGACTTCTTCTCAGAGAGGGAGAGTCTCAGTCTGAGGCCACAGGTGACGAGGATACAGAAGAGGAAGAAGGTAAGCAACTACAATGCAATGAACACCAGCAGGGACTGAACATCAGTGTCTGGGATGCAACTGCCCCATTCAGGGACTTTGATTTTGGGCATGATATAGTAATGTTGTGAGGTCCACATACCATTGATTTCTAGGCTGTTGAAACAACCATACTGTGCTGCTGTAGAAGCCATCAATCTGATGTTGATGTGTCTTTAAATCCAAATTTGTTCCAGTAGTTTTTCCTATAGTGCATTAACTGAAGAAACCAATCATGACTTATTCTACATACCGTAATTTCCGGACTATAAGCCGCTACTTTTTTCACACGCTTTGAACCCTGAGGCTTAAACAGTGATGCGGCTAATTTATAGACAAAAATAAACTAGAAAGTGTGTGTCAAAGTTAGGCCTGCACGATTAATCGTTTTAGAACCTTGATGTAGATTCACCCCTACATGCGTTTTCATTTCTAAATTACGTCGATTTTTTTTTCCCAAGAGCCGGAGGCATGTGTCAGAGTTGTTAACAAACGCTCCAAGGCTTCTCCCTTATCCTATGACAAAGTGCCTTTTGGTCACGCAGAATCAAATAGTTGAGTTGAAAGTTTCAGAGGAAGGACTGCGGCATTGCCGAAATAACGTTAATCGCAAGGAAAACTCAGTGAAAAAATGAACGCAAAATGGATGTTGCTGAAAGCCCAGGTAGAAAAAAAATTGTGGCAGAAAATCGTGGTTTCAATTCAAAGCTAAAAAATGGAGATTCATATTTTTTCCTGAATTGTGCAGGCCTAGTCGAAGTAATTCTGAGGCTGTTCAATTCTGACACTGAAGAAGACAACTTTAGTGGTTTTAGTGCGTAGGAGGAAGATGAAGATAGCATCAATGATTTTTCTGGTAGGCTACTGTATTTTTTATTTTTTTAACCAGGCCTGTTACAGGCACTGTTCAGAAAAATACATTAATTTAATTAAAAGTAAAAAAAATCTTTCTGTGTTATATTTTTCTGTGTAAATATCCCATGTTACAGCGTGAACATCTGTGGCTTATAGACAAGTGCAGCCTTTATAAGTACAAAACCTTTTTTCTTTTTAAATTTAGTGGGTGCGGCTTATACTCAGGTGCGCTCAATAGTCCGGAAATTATGGTACTTCTTTATTTTATTACTTGAATTGAGGAATCAAATGTTAACTGTGTCATTTTAACTGACCTCTAACTGGGATTTTTTTGTCAACTTAAAGGAAAATGGATTATGTTCTTGGTAAAGCCACATTACTGGTGAGGAAAACAGACATGACAGACAACTGCGTCTTCACCATCTGTTTTTCTATCCAGAAAACTGTTTCTAAAAATGGGGCAAATCCCTCTTTTAAAAAGTGCTTAAGTTTGACAGCTGAAAGGAAAAATAAATTAACAAACGATTAATACCGACTTTTGTGATATTAAATTGAACGTTTTCAGGCTTTAGGTGGACTAAACAATCCCCTTTGACTTTGGGAAATTCAGATTGACATTTCAGATAGGCCTTTTCTGAGTCAAAGTGAGTCACAGTTTTGAAATGCTTTTAAATTTAATGATCAGTCTGTTAAATGGGTTAAGATAGATAAATCTGTGCTGGACACAGTATAGAAACTTAAGAGAGCACCTTCTGAAACATGTTTTAAAGTTAATGCACAAAGTGTCTTTTGCCGTGAGGAATTTTATGTTTTAAAACAGTAGTTTTGGCCTACTGCATATTAACATTTTTATGGATGATTTTTTTTTCCACATTTACTTTGACTCTTTATTTTTTGTACATTTTCATTGTCTGCACATAAGTTTTCTTATGTAACTGGCTGTATATAATGTACCTCATCTGGCAGCTTGTCCTTTTTCTCTGTTCCAATTTAGTTGTCTTTCCTTTCCAGCTGAAACAGTTCCTTCATATTTCATACCTCTTCATATTTTTATTTTATATTTATAAAATTTGTTGTATAAAATATCTGTTTATTCTAAATGTATTATATAGTATTAATATTTTCCTGCTGTTATTGTACTGCAAAAAGGATTTCCTGATGTCCTCACAGGAGCAACTGCCCCCTCTGTCCTCATCTAACATCACAACAAAAACAGCAGTTCATATAAATAATGACTGCAAGTTTGATAGTTTGCATATTGTCTCCCTGATGACATACAGAACACACTTTGAGTTTTGGAGAGAACAGTGGCCAATAAGAAAACACCAACACTCAGTCAGTCAGTTGCATACAATAGCTGTTCCACAGCTGTAATGGTTACTGCAATTCAGATCACAGCACTCTGACCCTTATTTTCATTAAAACAAAGACTTTGGGGACCACAGACATGATAAATATCTAATCAGGGCCACATATTTTTGACCTGCACTATCTAAAACCACACAAACAGCTTTAGGAGCAAAAAACATCTTATGCTAAAAGTTAATTTTAAAAAAGGGGCAAAATATTATTTCAGACACCTAAATCTGATTTGTCATGCACAATCAAAAATAAATGTAATTTTGTTTGAAGTTCTATCAGATGTCATTGCTAAACTTACTCACTTGCTGAACAATTTTAGTGTTAGTGTACCAAGTATTGTAATACATTCATGTCAACCAATTACAATATATAAGCATGCATGTGCAGTAGAGCAAGAATAAGTCCAAAAACCAAAAGATGAGTTAGCTTAGCTGAACCTTAGCTTCCCTCGTCTCAAAGTCAATAGGTATTTTCAAATAATGTTTTTGGTTAGATGACTGAAACTGTGGTTAACACAAGCTTAATAGACTTCATTGCTCTGTTCTGCAACAAAAGACATCAGTAAATGTCCCACTACTTATTTTTGAAGCCTTTACATAATTTTAAAAAGGCTGTTGTTAACAAGTAGCTACATGAGACTTAAGAGGTTGGATGATGACTATCATTATGTGAAACAAGCTAAACTAATCTGCTCACTAGTCAGCCTTTATAGCCTTGCCATGTTAATACTCATACCCATATTATAATATCAAACCTGAATACTTGCAGCACGCTGAAGTGAAGAAAGCCACCATGACTTTACTCTTTCTTTGTGGGATTTATTAATATGGAATGTTTTTATCTTGTGTGTTAGCAAACCTCCTACTTACGAGCAAAGCATTTTGAAATTTTGTTCAATCACAACTTTACAATATATTCACTTCAACGTTATCAACAGGATGACTTTGGGATCCAACCTACACCTGCTCCAAAGAGGTGCATGACACACTGCAAGGGTTACTGGTAGTTTCCAAGTGATGCATTTTTCATTTTCATGCCCAGCACCCAGGTTGTGTAAATGGCAAATGAACTTGGACCCATGGGCATGTGCTTGTCTCAAATTTGGATGTGATCAGGTGTATTCTTGATGTATTGCACTCTTGAGGCAGCAGAAAGTGAATACCCCTCTGACCAACAAAACCTGACCTAAAGTCAATGGCACAGTATTTTCCTGATTTTTACAGAGCAGAACTTAACTGCAAGGGCAGTGGTTGCAATCAGTTTTATTTTTATGATTGAATAAGTACCTGTGACATATATTGTGAACGCTTTTAACAGTGAAACTGAGAGGTAGCTCTCAAACACTAGGGTAACGGAACACACCTTCTCATTTTGTTATTCACATTCATTGGGAGACTGTAAGATGCTTCCAAATGAAATAATTCATTAATTGGTGCTGTTAACTCAATTTGTAAATTTATCTCTTCTCTTATTTATTTATTTTTTGACTACTGGTATGTGTGCATTTGCAATTTTCTGACAGAAGTAGAAGTAGCACCACATTGGAGTGTCTGACTATTTCCATCAACAGGCCTGGGATAACCCAAAATTGATATTGAGGATCATCAGCTTTTGATCATCAGTGGAGAGCCTGCAGTTTCTAAGACAAAGAAGACCCTTCAAGTTAGGAACGCAAAAAATTGCAAGCTTTTGTTTTTCTTTAGTAGATTTTCATTTCTTCCATGCACAATCCTATTAATTGGGCCCCAGGGGTCAGATTGTTAATGCCAATTACTACTGTGACATTCTGAGACATCTGAAGGAGAACATTCAGAGCAAACAACCTGGACTGTGGCATGCTGGCAACTTGGCTCTCCAACATCACAACACGCCTGCAGCCAGCTCACTCATATCACATACTCCCACCCCTCTGTTTGCATGATGTGACTCCCTGCAATTTTTTCTTTTTTTTCTGAAAATGAAGTTTTTATGGTTTGAAGCTATGGATGCAAGTTTAAGTCCATGGTAAAATTGCAAATGCACAATTACCAGGAGCCACAAAAAATGTGCAACTTAAAGCCTAGAATATTATCTTACAAAAGTTATTGCCAGCACCTGCTGTATGTATATGTACATGCTGTTCAGCACTCTGGACTTGCGCAACAGCAACAGTCTTAGAAATGTTTGTCTCCACCTAGTATACATTAGACAATAGACTTACAAGACACAAGACCAACGGTGAGGAGTAGGTAGTCTGATTGGACATTTGATCATAAGTTTATGATTACAAACTGAAGATTCTCTCCCACGATGGGAATGCCTCTTTTTTAACGTCACAGGAGCCAAAAAGTCTTCTACCTGTGCAACTTTCTTTAAAAATTCTCCATCATTCTTCCCCTCTCCCCTCTTCTCTCTCCGCCTGATGCATTTTAGAAACTGGGACATACTTCTGGGTGGCTTACTATGATCTCTGGGTCTCAATTTCTGGTTCAAAGCAAGAAGGATGGAGGATAGACAAATTAAGGTGGCATAATACAAAGAAATATGCCCTATGTTTCGATTTACTCTCTAAATAATTACATTTGGATGTACATAATGTAAATTATATTGTAAAATTTCTACATCATGACTTAACAAAACAAAGGCCAACTGACCAACACATACTGGAACATTAAATAACTTAACCCAACTCAGAAGTGAAGAACTCTTCTTGGTATTTAATCTGTAATGCCTCAAAAACACTCTGCCTGCTCAACAATCTTCGACAAAATGGCTTTCCCCAGAGCTAACTGTGCAGCAGAGAAGCTGCTCTCCACTGCAGAAATTATAATGTTGACAATACATCTGTATTTCCATCCCTAATTACTTGTGATTTATATTTGCAGCTAACAAAGGCAGGAGGAAGACACTGTGTACAGTAATATGAATGGAAGACATGGAAACATAAACAAAGGATGTACAGCTAGTTATTGTGACTGTTACTAAGGTAGCAAATGTGACAAGGTCTATAGATGAGGTTTAGACAGTTGACATACTGTTCATTAAGGATGCATTGACACGTGTAAAACCTCTGAACATACAGCCTCTGGAGGTAGTTTGAGTATGTTTATTACATCTGGATCCATATACTGCTAAACATGATGGGGCAGCTCTAGCCAGTCACTCAGGAGGCTGTTAATGGCAGCTGTAATTGCAATATTAGTCTCCATACATGGACCAGCCTCACTTCATTTAGACCCAGTCTGCTCTGGTATTTGCCTGCCAGCAAAATGAGAAAGCCAAGTTTCTACATGCCGCTCGTCCAAACTTACTTACCAACTCCATACTTTACTACTTATACATTTCTTTTTTATACAAGCATTTGTCAGTTCTCATCCTCATTTGATACAGAGTCACAAGCACCTGATGGAGACTTGGACTGTTATAGTGTGGTCAAAGTAAAAATGGAATGTATTCATGTTCATATTTCACAGCCTACTAATGTAGCATGGAATTCACAGTAAGGCTGCACTGCAAATGCAACATTCAATAAAAAGGAGGGAAAACTATATAAAGCATTACACAATGTACCATATAGAGGCAATCTACTATTTAGAAGCAATGTACTAGTTGATTACTGTTTGTAATTATTTATGGATTAATTTTGACTACTAAAATTTTTATTGATATTGACTGGTAGTTGAATTCAATACATCATAAGAAAAAGCTGATCCTCCACTGAACTGACATCATGACACGTCGGAATACAATAAAAACTAAATCAATTTATTTAAAAACAAAAAACAAAAAACAAGCTTTTTTACTCAGCTCTAGCTTCATATTCCTTGACTCATATAATACAAGCCTTAATCAGTAGTCAAAACATTGCGGCAAAAAAATAAACAAATAAATAAATAAATAGATAGAAGCTGTTTCACCTTCCACTCCATCCATCGCTACAACGCTTTTCTCCAAAAGACACACAACAGCAAATTCCACAGTGGCTTGCAAAACAGTGGCTAAGTATGACGCTACAGGCTCCATTGCTCCAAGGCGTGCACGCTCACATACAGATACACACACAGAGCTAAGGCAGTGACTGAGGACGATGAAAACCTACCCCCACCCTTCTCACTCAAAGCAGCCCTGCCCTCCACATTCCTCACAAGGAGCCCCATCCCCCCTACGACATGCCCCAAATTGGAAACTTACCCCATTTTTCCCACACACACCGTGACTTCTTCAAGCCTGCACATTCAAATTATGCTTTCGAAAGCTGACTGAATGAGACAAAAAAGAGTCCTGTGCTCCACGCAGAAATACTGCATGGCCATAACAAAATGACTGCAGCGTTAACCCACAGGTTCACACATTCCTTTGCAAGGAAGTCACACAGTTGCCCTTTTTATCTGGAAAATAACATATGTTAACAAGAAAAATGCAGCAAAGCAGTAGGATTTACACAATTTAAACCAAAATGCTTTTTACAGT
This sequence comes from Acanthurus tennentii, assembly GCA_029783805.1. Lineage (NCBI taxonomy): Eukaryota > Metazoa > Chordata > Actinopteri > Acanthuriformes > Acanthuridae > Acanthurus > Acanthurus tennentii. The sequence goes on from JAPZDZ010000022.1 coordinate 6,054,334, forward strand.
GGATACATTTATCACTGATTGTCTGTTTTAGATTGATTAACAGAATGTATTATAATTATTATTATTATTATTATTATTATTATTAAAGTTGTTGTTGTTGTTTGCAAAACATAATTTAAATTGAAAAGGCCCGGTTTGTTAGTTTCGATAAATGATAGGCAGCAGTGAACTTTTTATTATTATTTTTTACATGAACTAAAACTATAACCAGTGGCTTCTTCACACTGATATTGCACAATTATTGTTAAATTATTTTTTAATTCTGATAATGCTAATGCTAACATAAAATTAATTTAAAGCCTGGATAAGCAAGAGATATTAAGATCAACTTCATCCAGCATTTACTATACTAAATGATTTCACACTGTGGCCAAGCATGTAGTAACTCATTACACTGCCTGAGAAATTGTGTGAAATGTTCGAAAATTAGGAAATTATGTTTTTTTATCTGACATTTGGTCTGTAATGCAAACCAAGACAGCCTCTAAAGTTCAGACTAAAATGTTGTTGTTCGATTTAAAAGAGGTGTGGTCCAGGAGATATATAATATAATAATGCAACATGGTTAAATAGAAAAGCTACAGTAATTATCCTTCACAAGGAACTGTGGGCCCAGCCACTGGTTCCCAAACTATTAACTTGGAACCCACATTGGTCTTTTGGGGGTCTTCAAAAAAGGATCATTTTAATTCCAGTCAATTAATTGCAAATTTAAATTAATTGTTTTGGCCAAAGATTTAAATTTGCTATATAGACATTTACTTTAATATATTAGAAATCAGAACAAAACCTTAAGACTCAGTGTTTTTTAAGTTCAGGACATATTACATTAAGCCTATAAGGATCTTCAAAATGAAAAAGCTTAAGAAACAATTTTTATGAAAATATCTTCCAAATATAAGCCCCAAGTAGATTTTATTGACTAAAGTCAAATTTAATTCTATTTTCTTGTTTTGATATTGAGCAAAAATTAGACTTTACAGACATCTCTTGCTTCAATAGTTCTAACCTTACATTCATGCAGAGAAATTTATGCTATTCATAATGTTTTTTTTATAATAACTGACAATTAAAAATAGAGTAAAGGATTTTCTCCTTTGTATTATGTGAACTGAAACTTGTTTGGGAAAGACCAGCTGGGGTAAAAATGACTCAAATCTACTTAAAACCTATGGCCTGTGTCACATGACTGGTCCTGGAAATGTGTGTGTGTGTGTGTGTGAATCTAGGGGAAGGGGTGGGGCTGTCGAGGAACCTACAGAGGCTCCTCCATGGTTTCTGTTTTCATGTCTTTTTTTCTCCAGCAGCATCCCTCTTTCAGCTGTATTGCTGCAGTAGTATAGGGCGAAGGCCGAATGCTATGACAATACTATTGCACTGCTTTAGCGGATGGTACAGTAGTGCAACATCGTCAAAGCAGCTGACCTCTGCACGTTGGGGCACACACACACACACAGAATGTGAATAGCTCTTTCAGGGCAGCCATATCTCACACATACATCACACTAGAGCCATACACGGACAACAGACTGTGTCAAAATAACTTCAAGCTTCAAGCAACAACTGTAGCTTTCCATACTGTAGCTATCAAGGTGTCCATTTATAGCTATAAGACTGCCAATTCTATATTTTCTTCTCATGTTCACTTCAGATTCGTTAGTAAAGGAAGTGGGAAGCGGAGGAGGGAGAGAGGTGTGTGTCTATGTGTCTGTGTCTGTGTGAGTGTGTGTGTGTTGGGGGGGTGTTGTCAGCCAATGCCCTTTTAATATTGCACTGCTCATCTGATTTCACAGTAGTACAACAGAAAAAGGGCTTTGGACAACAAAGCTGCTCCTCAAATCCATTCAATTTCTATTCAAACCCCAGCATGCAAGCCATCAGCGGCAATGTTACTAAACTATTTAGACAATCCTGGGCCTATATATGTGAGTCTACCATCAAATGACTATTAACATGTTGAAGTCCTTATGCAAACCAGCAGCCGTGAAAAAAACAAATTGGCTTAAAAGGGTTACAATAAATCGTAGCCTAAATTACATGAAAAGGAAAGACAGTGATGTATGCAACTAGTAAAGGAATTGTTACACAGTAAAACCATTTACTTATAAACATAAGACTATTATGTTCTTTTGATAATTGTTTCCTATGGTAGTAAAGAACTCCTTTCTGTCTGTAGCCTTTTTTGTATTTATTTTGGTCAACATAAGGGTATAGGAACATGGGCGGAAATATAATTACTCAGTTCAAAACCAAGTTATTCCTATAGGCTGCAGCCTCACTGAAAACAGGCAGTGAAGGGGACTTCGCCTGAAGGAAACGAGGGTGGAGAAAACATATATAGGGCAAAGAGCAAATTCCGCCATACAATAGACCTACCAGAAACCTTTATTATTACCTACTATTCCTGTCCCTATAGATGAAGTGGCAATTTGAAACCCTCTTCATTTATGAAACTAGGGGGTGGGGGCCTACGACGGGCTTTGTTTTTTCCAATGTTTACAATCAGCCAATGTGCTCACTTTCCTCTCCGCACACAGATGAAACACACATGCATGCGTTCAAAAAATTAACGCCATGGCGTTTCAAACTTTATCACATTTAAGCCAAACAAGTGCCAAACACACCGACTAACTAAGACGTTCACGACGTTTTTAGACACTTTTCTAGTTTTAATTTAAAACAATCATGATGTACCCTGTAGAAATAGCTCAATATGTGAGAAATGATCTATGGAAACAGAGTTAAGAGATATTACAATTAAATGAATGCTGAAACGCGTTTCCTCTTAAGTTATTTCCTCCATATGTTCTGTTAAAGCCCGTGTAAAATATGAGGGTGTTAAGAAAACGCTGCAGCCATAGCAGCACACATTGCTTCGGTAAGGAGGACAGCAACTATCGCAACTCTTTCAAACATGAGGACGTGGGTTTCTAAAGAAAATGTCAGAGGCCTATAACTTTCATGATCTTTGTGGAGCCGTGTAGTACTGTGCATTTTAAAAAGGTTTTACCCATACAAAAGCGTATCATACAGTATGGCCGATGTATGCACACTATAGCTCACAGTGATGCAGCTTTAAGCCTAAATGTTTCTTCCATACTTTCGTGCAAAAAAGAAAAAAACAAGATCGAATCTTAAATTCACGAAAGGATTTATAAATAGCCTACTCCAAGGCAGTTGCTGATGATTATAAATTATCATATTCTTTTGTAGAAGCCCACTTAAAAATAACCCTGTGTCTAAAACATTAGTTAAAGGGTTTGTATTTCAGAAGTCGGTTATAATAGGATCTATTATAGTGTAATGACTAATTTGTCGTTAGCTGGGACCCACGGGCAGTCCTGGCGGACCCATGGGTGTCCCTGGACCTCGCTCAGAAGCCTGAGGATTAGCTCGTATGATAACAGCCTACTTTGTTTAGATATCTTACTTTTGCGACCAGAAATTATGATTTGCATGGACACAAACCTGTCAATCACTTCATTTATCACACGTGCCCTCACGTGTACGCGCGCTTATACTGATTCCACTTCTGTCCCCCTCTCGCTCTTACACACACTTACATACATACATACATACATATATACACAATAGCTGCTATACTGCTTTAAGCAACAAGAGCTTGCGGAACCTTTCCGCGGCCAATCAGACCCACCGACATCCATCTGCGAGCTCCAAGCCATCTCCGCCCCGCAGCAGCGCTCCTCTCGCGCAGGCAAAGGTTCTGGTAAACGGTACCTGGCAGAGGCAGGGCCGTTCAACACATTGGAGAAACACAACGGAGCTAAGTTGCCAATTGAGCGGCGAAAAACGTCCTGGCCGTTACCATCTATTTCCCACACATAGGTCAAAGTCCATTTGAACCGCAGTAATTGTTCGCGAGGCGTAACGGTTCCTCGGTTAGAAAAACGTTATTTCGTTTGTTGGCAACCTCACGGCCTCCCAGCTCTGGACTCCATCTTTGACTAGTTGACATTCAGCTCTTGTCGAGACAAATTCCTTATTTGCATGCCAACCTTCAATTGGTCCGTTTCTGCTCCAGTCTCTGTCCTCATTGGTGGAAAATTTATCTCATCACCTTCGGGATAGGCCACATACCAAGGGGACGTCTTTATATAGTTTAATTTTAACAATGAACACAAATTCTGTCTTCCATTCACAAATTTCTCATTACCCGCCTTAGAGGTGCAACATCGTGTGATTTTGCTTCAAAGGAAAAAAATAAAACCCAATCATCATAAACTTCTTCGCCTGCAGGAGTCCATTCAGTCAAATAGAAAATGGCAACCAATGATGAACTAGCCCACCCTGCCCACACTGATTTTTTACTGAGCTGCATGCTGTTATTTTCTTCTGCTTCTATTTGGTAGCTAAGTGAAGGTCAAAGTGTAGCGTAGCCAACATTTGAAAAATAAACACATTGTTTTTCACAGCTGGGCAAATATACTTTTTTCAAAATGCAGGGAGAACTTTTACTGACAGGGAAACTCCAGTCATCAAAAGCTGCTGCTGATGCAACAGTCGAAGTTCCTCTGAGGGGGAGGGTGGCCCATGGGTCGCAATATCAATGTTGGGTGGTGAAGTTAGAGCACAGGAGGTCGACGGCGGAGAAAAGGAAGGCGACGGGATATCTAGTCCGGTCGATATAGTGAGCGTCCCGTGTACAGGGGCTATGTGTCGGCCCCAGGTTCGATTTAGCCCGGCAGCCCTTTACTGCGTGTGATTACCCTTCTTTATCTCCCCCATTTCCTGTCACAAACTCCAGCTGTCCAATCAATGAAGGCACTGGAAGACCAAAAAATAGGTAAATAGAAAAAGGGGCGACGAAGCTGAGTGGAAGTGCCGTGCTCGACGCTTGGAGGACGCCAGCGGCCTGTGAAATCTGGCATTCCTGACCAATGGAGCAGAAATAATTGCATTGTCCGGCGTAAAACACCCCCCTCTGCACCCTTCCACCCTCCCACCCCCACCCCGCACAGGGCCGACGGTATGATGCTGCGCCTGGTGTGGGTCAGAGACCATGTGTCAAAAGCACAATGTTTATGTTTTAAGAGGTTAATGATAAAACTCAGCGTTTACCAAGTTCCAAAAATGTGATTTCTTCTAATTTGAACCCACATCTAATGTGCTAAAAGGTAAAACATGCATCACTGAACAAATTATTTCCAGTTGAACCAAAGGACATAGGTTTGATTTTGACATTGAAGGGGACACAAGTTTTCCACACACACGCACGCACGCAAACAGACACAAATACAAGTGTAAATGTAAATGACACCACTGATTATAATCATAATATTCATGTTGATTTCGGGAAATACATTTTTCGGTTGCCCTCCCTACTTACACTGGTGGTTGCAGATTCATGCACTGCAACTTGTCCTGTCCAACTAACAGGTTGCAAGTAGCTTTTACAAGCGGATGGAGTGACAGGGGCGGCCAATCACATGTACGTTAGCGAGAAACCGGCAGAGCCAATCGGGGAGCGATATTTAGGTTAGAGGCGGGACTTCTAGTGGAGACTGACTGTTAACCCCATTGACTAAAAACTACGGACAGCGGTTGTAATGATAGTGACTACACTTATTAGTGGCTGGATATTAGTAGGGACGCGTCCATAGCGTCCCTACCCAATTCTACGCCCCTGGTTGAACCCTTTGAAATGTATATGACACAGTGCTTTTTCTCATCCATGTCAACAACGCCTGATGGATTTGAGTTTAGAAAATAAAGGCCTCCATACCTCGCCCAGCCTAGCCCTGTGCGATAGCCTACATTGGACTGCCAAACCCTAACTCATAGGCTGTAAAATACTAAAAGAATGGAAAAACAAACTCTCAATTTTTAAGGAATAATGAATGTCTGACGATTTATCACACCACTGAGTCTGGAGTTTAGCAGTGTGGAAGTGTGAGTTATTTCTCTCTTACTAATTCTGTCTGTCTGCATGTCTCTCTATCTCTCTTACTCTTACAGCAAGTTCTCTACTCTTTTGCATTGAACCCGAGTTTGAGAAGAAACCTGGCTGCCATGACGTGCTTTAGATGCTATGTAAGGAATGCGCGTTCATGAGCACCTCTGCCTCTGTGTGTAGTGCTGCGCGCCCGAGCGCTTGTGCATAAAGAAGCGGTGCCGACCGAAGTATGTGGGGCCGCAGGAAGCGCTATGCCCATATTTAGTCGAGACGGCTGACTGATCAGGCTGACATGCTGCCCACACTGAAGATCTGCTTTCTACACCCTGTTTTGAAAGGAAACTCTTTGTAGCTCTTTGGGGGGTGAGGGACATGCAGATGAAGCAAAAAAGAGGTATATACAGAAATTAATGACATCATATTTGACACATTGAAAAACCTAACTACACAGCACTTGTTGTAATTTTTAACCTTTAATTTTGAGAGCAACTGGGTGTGATGATCAAACATGTAGAATATTTAAATTTGACGTAATGGTTTAACCATTAAAAAAACATCGATTCCGGTTCAAATATAAAGTATTTTGGCAAGAAATAGAGAAAAACTTATGTGGGACTCTTGTACGCAATGTGGAAAAAGTGTACACAGTAGCAATGGTGTAACTTAAGGTTTAAAAGGTCAAACCTCATCAGAGAGACTAACAAACACTTAATGCATGCTCTAAATATAGGAAGAGAGGCCAGTTGGGGGGGGGGGGGGGGTCCATAATAAAAAAAAAAAAAAAAAATTTGGCTTTATGAAACCCACTTTTATTTATAAGT